>JAFELO010001133.1:35203-85831 GCA_017140195.1 Eumaeus atala
GTTTCACTTTAAAAATGTTTCAAATTACGATTACAGCACAATTAGTGAAAATTATAAAATAATAATGTTATCGCCGTATCGGAACAGTCCATGATCCCCAGATCATGGCCCGCTATACCTGGCTGGCATCCAGGTTATTTTCATTTACGAAATATAATTTGGTAGTTTTTTTTACTTAATTATTCAATTCATATTTTTAAGCGAAACAGTACTACAAAATGACGGACATGTCTACAATAATGCGGCATATTAGGCGTTAGAAGTTATCGAAATGCTCCGGTTGCTCGTTTCGGGGAGCAAATGAGAAGTCGCAACAACTGAAAGTAAATTTTAAAAAATCAACAATTTTTGCATGTTTTTTTTTTTTGCAATCTCTGTTTCATAGAGTCGCAATTTTTGTAGTCATCTTACGTAACATGGAAACTTACGTTTTATATATATTTATTATAAGGGGCAAACAGACAATCGGAACCTTTTTAGGACTACCGACGCCCATAGACTGCCACATGACTGCTGTGTGAATGCGTTGTCTCTTTCCCTCCCCCACCAATGGGACACCAGCTACTCACAAATTGCACTAAACGCGACAGCATAGCTGTTACTTTACTCCAGTATGATATAAGAGAGAGAGAGAGGTACCTCCCCGGTCGTGCCGGCCCAATTCCGCTGCAATGCAATATGCCACTACCTCTTACTTTTACTTAAGTTCTTTCCTTTCTATTGGTTTTATCATGTCGTAACACTTTTTGTTCTCGAAATTATTATGCCCAAGTGAAGTCTACTAATATTATAAAGCTAAAGGTTTTGCTTGAACGCAATCTTGATCTCATCTCAGAAATTTTAGGTTGGATTGGATAATTCTTTCGATGCCAGATATGGGATCCCATTTACCAATTTGTCCGTTCATTGTGCGTCTCTTACCGTGTTTTTATAGGGAGTGTTCCGAGGAATTGTTCGGCTTAATACTAGCAGTAGCTTCGGACGACGCGACAGAACCCTTAAGTTTCACGGCCATCATCTTGATGTCCGTAAATTCACGACAGTGCAGTTTAAACGTCACTTTTTACACCGTGTCCAACTGTACTGTGGAACCAGCTGCCTCCCTCGGTATTTCCGATCCGATACGACTTGGAGGTCTTCAATAAAAGAGCATACCTATTCGTTGAAGGCCGGTAACACGTCTGTAAGGCGCATGGTCTTGCAGATGTCTATTTGCGGCGGTAGTCACTACCTCACTGCTCGTTTACCCCCATCTCGTAAAAAGAACCAAGGAAGGTAAAGGATAGGATAGCATAGATTAGGATCAAGGTATACATGACAGCGCTAAGACAAATAACACCAGAGATACCGCAGGGCGTCGCTGCTTATACATCACAGCGCTAAGACAAATAACACCAGAGATACCGCAGGGCGTCGCTGCTTATACATCACAGGGCTAAGACAAATAACACCAGAGATACCGCAGGGCGTCGCTGCTTATACATCACAGCGCTAAGACAAATAACACCAGAGGCGTCGCTGCTTATTTATAAAGTCGCTATGGCAAGGGTTCTAATATATAAACTCTCCTGACCATTATGGTCACTAATTGATTGTTTTTTTTTATTCCCGGATAGGTCCATAACGGACTCTATCCGCGTTGGGAGTTACGCATAGGTAGTGTCCAACTCTCACGGACTAAAAGATCATGGTGTTACGCTGTGTCGCTCTGTGAGTTGTGACTGAAGTACGGACAACCTAATGGCATTCTAGCTCGCATTGGCTCGTAATCACTTACCAGCATATATTGCTGGTATCATCATCAGCCAACAGCAGTTGGCCGATAAAGGGTGGTGATAGATAGGATCTCGGCAGAGCAAAGGCCTCTCTCAATGGACATCTCTTGCTATTCGCACACATCCTGGACTACTGCCCGTATCAAATAAAATCAAATAATTGATATCAGGGAACTTTGATTTGACGTGACCATCTCATTAAAAATTTAAATGTTCCTAAATTGACATTATATACCGGGTACCGTTAATTTACAAAAAATATTTATTGTTTTTGAAAATTGGCATATTTGTAATCGGAGCCTTTTAGCGACTGCCGACGCCCTTGAACATTCCATATAATTACTATGCGTATGCGTTTCCCTCCTTTCCTCCTCCCCTAATGAGGCACCGGATAATCAAAAACCGCACGAAATGCTTCCCCGGTAGGTTTGTGAATATTCGTATTGGGCCAGCATGACCGGCGTATCTGCCTGGTCATGCTGGCCCAATTCCACTTCAGCATGGCAATACCTCGTATTCAATCGAGAAATTTTTGCGTGATGCGTGTGTGCAACTCATTCTCACTTTATTATTATTGACTTCTTATCAGTAACAAAGTGACGGGAGCCGTCGATAGCAAAGACATCCTACATATTTTATATCTTTGTGAGATACGGCAAGTCAACAAAAAGTGGGGAAATACCCTTGAAGTATAATATTTGAGGAGTGGTCGAGTTTGTCGACATGGGGGGGGGGGGGATGTATACGCATAGAGGCGTTCATTTATAGGCATAGGTGGATGGGTAGGTACCTAATATATTTTTTTATGTAACAATTATTATACATTTTACTTCAAGTTTTATTATTATTTTTAGGCTATACAATGTTTATTATTATTGGGTGCTTCTTTGTCCGATAGAATTCGCAACGACGTCATAAGGCAGAGAAATAGTTTCCCATATTACGCAAAGAATAAGATCGCTGAAGTGGCAATAGGCTGGTCGTCACACACTCAGAAGATCAGATGGCAGATGGGCTACTAAGGTTCTGGAGTGGAGGCCGAGTTTAGGAAAACGAAGTGGTGGTCGACCGTTCACCAGGTGGGAAGACGATCTCTGTGTGGTAGCTGGTCCGGGATGGATGCGAATAGCAGGAGTTCGGCGGTCTTGGCGTCAATTGATAGAGGCCAGTCCAGCAGTGGACCGATAAGGGCAGATAACGATGATGATGATACAATATGTAACAAGAGACTGTTGTTCATGCTAAGGGCATGATCAAAATCGATATTCAATTGTAATTTCATATCGCTTGCTCTATTAAAACCTAAATAAATATTAATTCCCTGCAATGTTATAAATAATAAAAGACGCCGTCTCCAGAGGCCTTATCTAAAACGTGCCCACTAAACTCCATTCTACTCGTGTTCATATCGCATCGGGTGTCTTGACTATCGTCATAGTGATACAGACACGGATCGTCCTCTTTTAACACTCTCCAAACGTGCAAGTGGTTAAGACAGAGTCCATGTCCCACCGAGTTCGTGTAGGGTCTTCTCCAAGACTTGTTTTTCAATGCCGCTGCTATCTTTACGCATCGGCTATACATGAATCCCATCACAGTCGGCAACGCCACGTTCTTTGGAACAGCATGCAGATCCTCGTAAGCCCTGCGGACTTCTGCATTCTTACAGTCGGATCTTTCGAGACACATCCAACATATTAAAATATTCCTGATTGAAATATGACATCAATGACATAGGTGGCACTATTATGTGTCGCGAGCCCCGTATCCCACTCGACCCCACCCAGGGTCGGTGAAGACGCGTAAATGCGTTTCAGTTAAAAGTTCAAGTAAAAATAGGTGTCTCGCAAAAACGAACGAAAGTACATTAAATACCACGGATGTCCTTCTAAGAAATGTAGTAAGTAGTACATGCAATGAACTACGGGAATATATTATTAAGCTTACTGCGCTGGATACCGCTTTAATGACATTGGTATAGTTGTCTGCCACTAAAGTAACACTAGGAAAGAATACCTAGTAGAAACTGACTAGTCGATGGACAAAATCTCAACTACAAAAAAAAAACTTCTTGCAACATCTTATGATATCAGGGGCGACAGGACATGGTAAGATTTCAAAGCTAAAAATAACTTAAAACGGTTTATAAGTATGTATGGATAAAGATAGAATATGGTCGTGCCTGATTGGCACATGCAGGGTAGTTAGTGAACTTATAATCAGTAAATTGCATGGATTGACCTGTAAACTTTCGGTTTGGTAGGATAGAGATAAATCGAAATATATAGATAATTTGTTCAAAAATACATTTTGATGACTACGTCGTATTAGCCAGATATTGCAAAAATGTATTCATTCATATTACATTTAAAAAATCATAAGAATTGAAACGTGGGTAACTCCCTACCAGTTTAGGAGTATAAGATGTTTATTGTCATAATAGATGAAACAAATAGGTAGTTAGTTCAAATATAGGGTACAGATTAGAAATATGGGATGAATGTTTGTATGAAAAATTTAAATTCCTATACTAACATTGATAATTTTTTGCATTAACGAAGCTAAAAATCCGAGATCAAACATATAGTACTAACTTTATTCCCAATCCATAAATACTGCCAGTTAAGACATACTTACTCTTGACTTGATAATGTTTTGTAAATCTATGATTGCACGAAAAAAGTATGATGTCGTAGTATTGTTCCGAATAGGCGGAGCCTGCAAGCGAGAGAGAGAGTAACAAGTCGTGCCTCTCACCCCGTCGGGCGATGTATTCACAGATCAATTAGAGAATCGTTTTCATGTAGATTATATCATTTGTAATCCGATTTACAGACCAACGATTTCTTTTGTCTCATAGGTGGGAAAATGAGCATTCGGTACCATATGGTGACTCACAGAATAAATAAACAATTGTTGACAACGGACTACAGTCACGCACTATCATGGGTACGCACGGTCAATACTCGGGAGTAATACAGATTATTGGTAAGAAAACATGGTGATGAGTTCATACCACGTACCTATTTCTTTGATCATCTCATCTCATTCCGTCCCGTCCTAGCATTTTTCAATTAAGCCCAATTCACGGTTAGCTTACCTATATGGGTAACCTACTTAGAGGTAAAATTGACGCATCAGAAATGTGTGACGATTTTTACATATGTAGTACCTATAGCATATTAAAACATAACTTTAGAAAATGTGAAAGTGTAGCAGGTACGTACTAGCAAACTCTTGCTAAAGTATGATGTAGAAGTTTGTAAATCTTATTTCAAACACTTGTAACAATTTCTTCACGTATTGTTAAACTCGGTTTTTTTATCTCGCTGTGATGACATGTTGATAGTCAAATGACAGTAAAGTAACAGACTGTACAGTAGGCACCTATAGTGAGAGCCGCGCAACTCGCGCGTCTACGCCAGCGCAGTGTCAGAGGCCGAAACCGACAGTCGTGCTGTCCCATTATGTTGCCAGTCTGTCACAGGAAGCCTGACAGAATGGTGAATTGTGGCTCTCGTTAATAAGTTCGTGTACTAGTGGTTTGTGTGATAACAGACTCCAGGATGGAACTTCACCAGAAAGATAACGGTAAGTAAATGATAGTGAAAGTGGTCGCGCATGATGTGTGTTGTGTGTCCCAGATGTAGAGAATTTTATATCGCGTTTTGCAATGAAACAAAATGATTCTTTTGTTTATACGGTTTTAAATATTGTGGAAACATAAGGCGATATTGTAGGAATTTTAGAATTGTGTCATAAATATACACAGTTCTTAAGATTCTAAACTCAATTATTTAATATTTAATTTAAAACTCAAAAATTGAAAGTCTCAGGGGCTTGTTAAGTATTACACATCCAGACACAACTATGTCTAGGCATTGTTAACTCAGGACTTAACATATTAATTTAATATCTTACTATGTTAAGACTCAAGCCTAATGATAAGTTTACTGTAAACTGTACCACAAAGTGTATTGATTGTGAGGTAGTGTCGATAAAGTTAGAATAGTATACCTACTTAGAAAACAAAATAGATAAATGTGACCTGTACACAAGAATATTCCTCCAGGTACATCAATGTATTTTTATGTACAGGTAGAAGAACCGGAGGTGGGCCGCTCCACTAGGTAATATCATCCTATCACTTGAATAAATAACACGAATTTTTATACAATTGCCATTATTTATTGATTTAATTTTGCGACTTTCTACTTTAATTTCTCACCCTTGGGTAGGTACCTACGTAACTATAGAAAATATTATATCAATTGATATCTATTATGAATTTGCTATGTCAATAACGAGCTAACATATAATTATGAACATTAGCTATGTTAGTAACTAGGTAATTATCTACCTACAAAGGTATTTTTATCTCACTTCTTGTCTGAATTTTATAAAGTGCGAAAACTGCAGTTTATATAACAATACCCACCGCGGAACGATCTTCGTACAATATGTGCAGGAACTAGGCAATTTATATATTCTCCCCGTATCCATAGGGATTACTCACTCCAATTGTTAACGCACACAATGTTATCAACTCAATTTTATATTAATACGCGAAGCAAAAACTTTGTACCCCTTTTTACGAAAAAAGCGCGAACGGAGAGGTTTTAAATTTGACACACTTATAGTTTATTTATATATATATTATGTCTTGTAGTTGTAATTTATGTTTAGGAGAAATCCACAATGCTAATTTTTAAAAAATGTAATATGCATCAATTAAATAAAACGTTTCCCACACTACGATATGAACACAACGTTGAAACTTCTGTAACACACAACTTGTGACACTGGCACACATTTTATGATATGCGACGTTTGGTTTACTATATACCATAGGTTTTATAGTCAAGCTGTATTCGAATTTCAATGATTTTTCTTTAATTATGTTCGAATCTCGGACTCTAGTCGAACACTAGTAATAATTAAATAGGAAATCACTAGTCCGTCTTTGTCATTTCGTGTACCTTGAGTGAAAACGAACATTATAAAGTATAGACTAAAACTATGGTTGATACAATCGTGCTGTATTACTCGTATTCAACTGAGCCTCCACTTGGTATCTGCCCGAGCGTGAATGCCTTATAAAAACTATACTAACAAAAATAATAACCGTAACTTACCGGATGCTTTTTTATACTCATTTGTGTTTTGCTTGAAAACAGGGAACATAAAGTAAGGAAACTCTTTTTTACAAACGTCAACGAAAATGTGCGGTAAAATGCTACCCGTGCATATAATGACACGTTTTATAACAATACGCGCCTATTCTAAGTTTAAAATTAATTGGGGATAGGTCCACTTGGTGGGCAAATATCTATTGCTAAAATTCAAACTACTGACGTCCTTCACTTCCTTACATATTCCACCGTACAATTGTTTCTGAATCACTGCACCAAAGAAAGTAATTGCACAAATTTTGTATCCCAATGCTATTTCTGATGATAATTGTATGGTGCCTGTGCGTCCATAACCAAGATGAGTATAAATAAGAGAGATCATTACTAATAATAACACTGACTATTATAAATAACAAGTTATCTTGGTATAGATTAGCTTACGTCAATTATGAGTCTTTTGACCTCCCTCCCATATTTGGATAATAATCTGTATGAAATAATGTGGCCGGGATGGACATCGTATTTACCGCGACTATGCACATAATTCCTATGACTCTGCTAACGTTGTTCTCCGATTAAGTTTTGCCGGTATAGATCGCCGTAATGGCACATTCCTGTGATTACTTTATTTAATGCGTCGAATTTTTTTATCACTAACCTGTTGTTGTTTAACAATAGGCCCACATTCCTATAATTTAAATTTGCTATTATAACAACTTAGCCGTTACATTGTCCTTGTTAGTATATCTTCGCATACATTACGTGTACAAAAGATATTTATATATTGGCTATCCGCCTGGCCTGACCCGTGAATGTTAGGGCATGTAATAAGCTAAGACTTTCCTCGGGATCGTAATATCCATGGGTGAAACCCGCACGAAAATCGGTTTTGTAGATTTTAGGATAATCTATTAAATTTACGACTACTGACGCTCTTAAGCGTCCACATAAAGACTGTGTCGATGCGTTGCTCTCCTTCACCACAAACACACAACACAGCTGTCACTTTACGGCGGAGTGATGTGAGCGAGAGGCACCTCCCCGGTCGTGCTGGCCCAATTCGGTCGCAATGCAGCATGGCTCTACCTCAATAATGCGGATGTGTATGTAGTCGGAAAGGCTGCTATTGCTCGTTTTCTTCCCCATAGGTACTGTAAAGTACAATTATGTGACTAAAAAGTAGTTACAGACATATATGTGAAATTCGTTTCATTCAAAGTGTATGCCGCCCCCCGCAAATATAAGTTTGTCAACTTATTTATTTTGTCCCGGTGGTTCTGAACCTTCGGTGTGCGAGAGCGTGGTCCATTGATAGTCGAATAAGAAGAATCACATGCTTTTGCGATTTTTGAGTTGCGACAAAGCATGTGATTCTTCTGGTGGTGTTCAGTTCACAAACTTCGGCCACATTTCCTCTGTAACCAGCGTTTGATTCCGTATGCAATGGTCACAAAAGAGTCCAAGCCATTGTGTCTCTAGACGCACCTCTTACAGCACTATCTACAGGTCTCACCAACTTTTCATTGTGTTTGTGCAATCGTTTGTGGTCACCTGTATTGTGCAACATAATATTTTGAAATATATCAACAACTCGTTGTTATCCACGACTACGCCCCCGTGGACTACTTTTTTTGTTTTCTTTTTTATAGAATAGGGCGCAAACGAGCATTCGGGTGTCTTTACTACTACCAACGCCCATGAACATCCACATAATTACCATGCCGATGCGTTGCTCTCCTTCAGCCCCCCTTTAATGGGCCACCGGCGACTCACAGACCGCACGAAACGCAACACTGAAGGTGTCACTTTACGGCTGTAATATGTGAGCGAGAGATACCTCCCCGGTCGTGCCGGCCCAGTTCCGTTGTATGAGAGGATGTATTGTGTGTCATGCACTATGCATAGCACTACCTCCTCCTATGTAGCATGGCACTACTGACAGAACGACGTGCAAATGTTATTATTTATTTATGTGTTATTCCCATGTATACATGGGAATAACACAAGCGCCATAGAGCTATATTAAAGTACATTCGGTAGTCTTTACGCGAAAGAGTGTTATAATTGCTAGTAGGATATAGATAATACGTGCATCGGTTTCGGAATGTGGGACATAATCTGCAACTTCACACCAAAATTGCCAAACCTACTTCGGTAAAATTGCCAGGCAATCGTTAGCCCGGCCAGTTTCGTTACTAGCACATGAACAGAAATATATATTTGTCCGTCTACATCTTTTCAACTATTGTGCCTCGTAGTTTTTACATTATTGTACATAATTGTGAAACTGTTACATAAACGCTGCCATTGAATTACTCTACACATTTAACCTTCGCACATTTTACATCCATCGCGTTTTAGGAATTAAATTCCGAGTATTGAAATATAAACAAATACATTTTTAGAGAGAGTAAATTTTGATTCAACATTGTAGCAGAGCAGGTACCAATTTTACCCCACTCAGAATAGATATAGAATTTTTAGTTTAGATTTTGGCTAGTTAAAATTTATAAAACTAGTGAAATTTGGACGTACTGCTCCTGAAATACAGTTCATTCGATTCGGTGTAATGGCTAGAAGATGATCGGAATTTTTATATGCTAATTAGCATATAAAAAAATTGCAAAAGTTATAAAGAACTAAAAAAATACTGACACTTATCTGGCCAATTATTCATATTTAAGAGATTTTAAATAAATATCGTTAAAGTAAAGGTTCTAAAAATATCTAATTAATAACTCCTAACACATATACGAGATCTCTCTCTATCCATTACTCATAGTTTTAATTTTAAGCTGATGTTGCTGATGCTTCAGGCGAATTTTTTAGGATGAGCGTATAAAAAAATTGAAAATTGCTCAAAAATTTACTATTAAGTAAAATTTTCATTGGCAACAAATTGTCTCAAATGTTGTATTAATGCGCCATATTTTTGTTATTTTTTTTTTATATTAGAAACAACAACGCTTAGGGGTTTGTTGTTTGTTTTAGTTGTTTATTTGCGCACTAAGTTCAAGAACTACTGGCCCGAATTAAATAATTGTTTTCATGTAGAATGGTCCATTTACCGAGGAGTGCTATAGGCTATTATGACGCTACGACTGATAGTGCCGGAATTGCACAGGTGAAGCTGCGGGGTGATGCTAGTTTGCTAGTCGTATGACATATTTTTAGGGATAACGTCTATTTTTCATCACTTAAGAACGAGCCGATTTGACATATATTAGTATCAACAACGAGCCAGTTCTCTACGATAAGACAGGAGGATAGTTATATATACTACTCGTAGTTGTGGATCAATAACATCTCATTAGCCCCATATGCAGTATAGTACCTACTTGTATATGTATGCATATAATAGACATATGGACGTCTATGATCTGGGCAGGATTCGAACCCACAACGTAATACGCATATTATACACGCCACGTTACCAACAGCCAACCGGTACTCAAGTTCTTAGCATAAAGGGATTATGTCTAATTTTCTGATATTTTGAATTTTTTTAAGATATATATTTTTTTCTGACTGTACAGTAAGGTAACAAAGAGCGAGAATTGTACCTTTAAAGAAATTGCAAATTACTTTGATTGCTACATATTTTCTAGTAAACAGCATGTTGTGGGGAAAATTGTGTATCCACATGACAAATGGTTTTTCCATTGATCGTTTAGTTACAATTAATGTTACTTTGAGTAATAATTTACATTATTTATTATGAAATAATGTTTGTTGTGACTTCTATAAATAATTATTTTGTATTACTCACAATAAACATTACATACCTAAGTAAGTTTTCGATTTATAGCAAACCGCGGCCCATTGGTGGGGAAGAAGAAAGGAGAGCAACGCATCTGCGTGACAATAATGCAGATGTCTGTGGGCTGCAGTAGTCGTCAGAAGGCTAGTTTGCCCCGCTAGACTAAAAAAGTTGAGTTGCATTAGGAGGAGCCTCTAAGGCGTTTATTTGAGAGATGTTTCTTCATTTCTCCATAAACTGATTGTGAGCTTGATGATGATGATGGCGTTTGTTTAGGTTTTTAGGAAGATAGAGTTTTAATGTTGCATTGCACTCGAATTGGACTGGCACGATCGGGGAGGTCCCTTCGCTCACATGAAAAATAATTAACTGTGTAATCACTACCACAATGAAGATGTAGTGTCATGCTGCACAGGAGTAGTGTCATGCATGATGCATGACACTACAGCGTCCTATGCAATGTAATTAGGCCGACACGACCGGGGAGGTACCTCTCGCTCAGTTGATACCGCCGTAAAGTTTGTGAGTAGGCGGTGGCCCATTTGGGGAGGGGAAGGTCAAAAGGAAGGCAACGCATCGACATAATTATGCTGATGTTATGGGCGTCGGTAGTTGCTGAAAGGCTTCGATTTCTCGTTTGTCCCCCTAAACTATGAAAATTTCCCGTATGTATGATATAGGAAAGGGTAGCTTCACGAAAAAAGTAACTAGAAGGCACAAAAGTCTTCGCTAGCCCGATGAACTCTTAAGGCAAATGCAAGAGCGTCGCCAGGTCCCTCTGAAAAAAAAGAAGAATTTTGAAAGTGTAACGAGATATTTTCGGAAGTAGTCATAGAAATCCGATCGTCGAATAAAAGTTTATCTCTGTTAGTTAATGAGACTGCCGTTCAAATTATCTCGGCGTCGCAAACTCTTGTAAGCGTTTTATCATTATACAAGTCGTGTTTGCGCAATGTAACATTTTGTGTGTTTATACAACATGTGAACGTGACAATAGATAATTTGAATGGCTATACGTAACGTTGTGCTGTTGACATCATCTTCGTCTTAATATTAATACATTTTACTATCCCGTTCTCGTCTATGTTAATATTATGCGAGGCAGCACTGGCATGCTCGCAATGCCATCAGCAGGGGAGGGTTGACATGCGTGGCAGCACTGGCAGGGTCGACATGCGTGGCAGCACTAGCAGGGTCGCAACGCGAGGGGCACTGGCAGGGTCGACATATGTGACAGCACTGGCAGGGGATGCCATGTGATAAATAAATAGGCCTTACTCTTACAAATAATAACATCTGCAATATTGTATTAATGTAACAAGTAGGTGTTATATAATCAAACAATCTTTAAACATTTACGGATTGATGACGTGTCAAGATTCAGCTTCCAAAAGTACATTTTTTGTTGACGCGGGGAAACGCATTTACGCGCCTTCACCGGCCCTGGGTGGGGTCTAGTGGTGTGTGGGACTCGCGGCACATGATAGTGCCGAGTACACACAAAGACCACCGCGAGTGCCATCAGTGACCGTGCCGCAAACGCCCTTGGTGAGGTGCCCCGGAACAACATACATCAGGGCACCTCGACGGCTAGTCTAGATACCAATAGCCTAAGATACCAACTCCACCTCCGCAGATAGGATTGCCCAGCACTACAGGACAACCCCACCGACCTTGGGACAGTGCAATGGGGTGAGGTTCCCATCCTCGCCCCTTGCCCCGTGCGCAAATACGCCACCACCTGTCGCTCTTAGCTCCCCTCTTCTTATAAGAGGGGTATCGAGAGCGATTCCTCCTCCTGATCTTTAAGCCCCCTCTGCTTATTAGGGGGTTGCAAAGATCCCCCTCGGTTCAATTGGCTTCGCCTGGGTCCACCCCAGGCTACTTAGCCCCATCGCCACGACAAGGCTTCAACCATATTCTGTTCTAGATTTATCTTTAAGTGATTTTTAGTATGTTGCAAATCCAAGTAGTAGAAATTCGTGTGTATGATCTTAAGACTAGGTACATATTCACATTCGAAAAGCTATCAGGGAAAATAGACCCTGGTAAAGAATTTGTTTTATTGCATGTATAATAAATGTCGATTTGAACCTCTTTGTAGCTAGTAGTTAAGACAGAGACATAAACAATTCGAAACCTTCTGAGACTAAATCTACCATAAGAAATTTAGAATACATTCCTTAACATGAGTTGCTCAGGATGAAAAGCAGTTCCTGTTGACGCATAAAAGATAAAGATCTGGTGACATCTCATGCAGAACCGAGAAGGATCTGCTAAACTGTAAGACAACATGCAACGTCCTGAAATTAAATTTCTTACTACATAATAACATAAGCTGGCCGTACCTCCACGTGGTGAAGGCGGGTTTCATATAAATAGGTAACTTAAATTTTTTATATTTTCAAATATAAATATATAATTTCTAAAATGAAAATAAGTAATAAGTATTCGTATACTTGCTTACAATACGTTTGGATTTCAAATGTCATCTATTATCCATGATATAAAACCAATATCATTCTTTATTTTTAATGATAATAATAGATGCATAGGTTTATAGGTTAGAGACTAGTCGAGGCTCAAACAGTCAACTAGTATCTATCTTAGTTTATACTTAATTTGACAGTTTTTTCTATTCGGAACACTATGGAAACGAAATTCGTGATTTATCTGATATTTATGTTTGCAATAGCCAGGTAAGACTATTGTTAAGACCTGCGAAACAGTCTTTTCCTATTTGAAACGTCACCAACGGTAGAGTTTGGTAGAGCTGACCAAAGAATCAAGAACACTGTAATCTTTTTTGGTATTACAAAATAAATCCTAATTGGCAGTTGGTATGGACATAAATTACAATTTGGAGTAACATACAGTATTTTGTAGTTGAAATATAAAGCAAAATTTTGAATATATTGTGCACGCGGGTAGTTCTAACAATATTTTATTGGCTTAGACCAAATTCAACATAAATATCTATATATATTGATTGAAAGTTTTACTGTTTGAACGCATCGATCTCTGAAATTCAGTCCGATTTGAAAACATATTTCAGCCGTATTTAACGAGGACGACTATAGTCAATACACCATGACGCCGCCACGTAATAACAAATAGAACCGAAGTTACTCCAGTGGAACTGCGGGGCGCTGCTTGTATGTAATACACCATGACGCCGCCACGTAATAACAAATAGAACCGAAGTTACTCCAGTGGAACTGCCGGGCGCTGCTTGTATGTAATACACCATGACGCCGCGACGTAATAACAAATAGAACCGAAGTTACTCCAGTGGAACTGCGGGGCGCTGCTTGTATGTAATACACCATGACGCCGCGACGTAATAACAAATAGAACCGAAGTTACTCCAGTGGAACTGCGGGGCGCTGCTTGTATGTAATATCCTTTTCTAATTTACATTAATGGCTTGCCCGAGTCATTAAAGCATGGTTGTATTCTTTTTGTTGATACTACATTGTTAATTGATACAATTGAGGAAGTAATTGAATGGCCTAATAAAAATAACTTGAAGATAAATATATCAAAAACTAATATTATACATTTTCAAACTTATAACATTGAAAAAAAATTACGTAAAATTTGTATGAATTAAGATGGTAATGTAATAGAGGAAGTAAGTGACACTGTTTGCCCAGCCATAATAACAGACAGGCATTGCAACTGGAAGGCTCCTATCGCTGAATTATGTACAGAATTAGATAAATACGTGTATGCAATAAAGTGTATTCGATAAATAGCTACGATGGACGCAGCAATTCTAGCCTACCACGGTTATGCCTCAAGTCTAAAGATATGGTGTAATTACTTGGAGCAATTCAGCAGGTATTAGTACTTACAGCGCAAAAGCTTGGTCATTATGTAATGCAGAATATAATTGCAGCTGTAAGTCACTATCTTAAAGACTCAAAAATATTGCCAATTCCATGTTTATACATTTATGCTTTTGTTGGAATGCATACTGAATATTTCAAACACAAAACAGAGGACAATTCACGATCTAGACATAAGAATAAGCTTTATATATCCAAGCAGCGGTTTGCTTTGTTTGTAAAAAGGTGTATTGTTCTGCAATACAGATTTATATGGATATACCTGAAAGCATTTATAATATGACGCTTACTTCTTTTAGGATATATTTATTTCAATTATTACTAGATAAATTATATTATAATATTAATAAAATAATTATTTAACTTTACTTCACTAGTAATATAACAATAATTGTTTATTATAAACATAGGCATTATAACATTGACTTTTATTAATTGGTATTGACTAATTTTGGTATAATTTGGTATAATTAATTTGTTATAATAAGTATAATTCTTAATCATAACAATAAACAAGCAATTAAGAAATATAAAACTTATTTAATTAACTTGGCATTGTATTTGTTATTCGAATTTATGATAAAAAAAATATTTTTAAAATAAATAAAATAACCTGTTAGACCGACCTAAATGTGTGTTTTATCTTATTTTGTACACATATTTGAGCAAATAAAACAATTGAAGTGACCTATGCAGATATTTTATTAAGTTGCACCGTGTAAGTATTTATATTTTCACAGTGATGGTCGTTCTTTTTTAAAAGTTTCTCGTAAAGGCGCATCAAATGGTGAACTGTGTTATATGTAGCTCGCAAGCCAAGTCATTCTGCATTATAAAAGTTTGTATGGTTTGACATTACCTTCAATCTTAGACATACAGACGGTATGGCTAGAGACAAAAACAACAAAGATAGATAATAATTAATATAATTATTATTAATTATTATCTATATTTGTAATGGGATCTATGGATACCTAAAACACCTACTCGATTAACTCTCGACGTAAATTCAACGATACGAATTGACTTTGATAAATGTTGAATTTAAAGTTGGTTTCTTTAAGATTATCACGTAACTACATATGTGTGTAGTTTGTTAAGTTTACATCTAGTAAAAATGGAAAATTTGTATTGAATGTGTCGGTCTCTATTTCCTTATGCGTATGTTTTGGGAATTTCATATTTACTTCCTCCCCTTAGACTATTAGTTTTTTATTTGTTTACTTGTGTTGTATGAACTGGTCAAATTCTTCTACTGCTACGTAAATTATCCTAGTTTAATCTTTGACATGTGTTATGTAGGGGCTTATTAAGTATAGGCTATGTAGGTATTTATTATTTTCCTTACTTGATCGGTTACCTTAAATGTAGGTAGCCAGATCGTTCTCTTTGATTAAGATGCTATAATCTACTTACCTAATGTATTTAATGCATTAATTGTATAACAAAAAACAATATACGAAGCTATATTATGCCATACCTATTTAAATATACTTAGGTAAGTAGTAGGTTACAATTCTTATAAGTAACTAGGCATTTAACCATTCTTTTTTGCTTCCAGGTATTAAGCCAAGCAAACCGGCTCCAAGTAAAGATTTAGTTCAACAAATAACTGGATCATTTGGAAAATATCAATTATTGCTTTGCTTATTGATATTTCTGTCGAAGTTTCCGGTCGCATTTCACCAAATCGCAATCATATTCTTGGCTCCAAAAGTTGAATACGAGTGTCCAAATTCAAATGTTACCTGCCCTTGTCCAAACCCTGAATACGATAAATCAGTATTCACGAATACAATAGTGATGAGGTGGGACCTGATTTGTGACAGGAAGTGGCTAATAAGTTTGACACAAACCTTATTTCAACTGGGCACACTTATTGGGAGTGTGGTCTTTGGAATGGCATCAGACAGGTAAATATAGAAATATTTGAATATTTAAGCTTGAAGTGAATTTTAGTAAATGGTGGTCATTGGTGCAGTCAGAATGAAAGTCTAAATAATTGCGGCGCGATAAATTTCGTAGCTTTCTTTGAAATAACAAAAGCTTTTGAAGTACAACTTCTTCACGTACGCTTAACTTGGGGTATAAGCTAGTGAATGCATGACGTGAATTCGTAACGAAAACCAGGCCAACGGTAAGTAAGAGGGAGATATAAGTTAGATAAGATGGAAAGGATCGAGTTAATTCTCGTCTACTAAAGAAGTTTTACTTCATTCGTGTGATCTAAATTTGCTTGTAAAGAACTCTATAATTCTTTAAAGTATCAAAAATAAAGTACGTACCTACTAGCACTGCTTGTTTTGATAGTAACGTGTTTTCAGGTTCGGAAGGAAAAAGCCTTTATTAGTAGCGGTAATCATACAAGTGTCGATGGGAATAGCAGCTGCGTACATTCCAGAATATTGGACATTTACTTTCGTTCGATTTTTGATTGGAATGTCTGTGGGAGGAACCATGGTCACCGGATTTGTGATAGTGATGGAATTCGTCGGCACACAATATCGGGACGTCGTCTCCGCTCTCTATCAAGTGCCATTCAATTTAGGCCACATGCTGTTACCAGTTTTTGCATATTACTTAAGAGATTTCAGCGACTTTCAGCTCGCAATATCCATTCCTGGAATTGTTCTGTTGTTATATTTTATCTTAGTACCCGAAACGCCAAGATGGTTAATAGCTGTTAAACAAACAGACGAGGCAATAGCTATTCTAGAGCGTGTGGCAAAATTGTAAGTATTCATTTATAATCTTTTATAATCTTGACGATAATGTTAATTAACTGCAACTATGTTGATAACATTTATTGCATTTTAGCAACAACCGGTCGACAGATAACATTCGGAGTAATGTTGAGTTGTATCAAGAGTCGTTACAAAAGAATCATCTGAAGAAAGGAAACATTCTGGATCTATTCCGAACACCGAATCTTCGGAAGAATATTTTAGCAATGTCATTCAACTGGTTGACGTGCAGCTATTGTTTCTATGGCGTATCTCAATATGTGGGACAGTTGAGCGGTAATATCTTTCTAAACGTGGCAGCTAGCGCTAGTGTTACATTACTAGGAACGTTTTTATCAATATTTTTAATGAAACTTATGGGTAGAAAGAGTATATTGATTGTATTTAATTCAATATGTGCTGCATGCTTGTTAACATTGTGCTTCATACCGGAGGGCATTGGTTCAGTTATATGCGCTAGCGTCGGGGTTGTTTCTAGTTTTATTGCGTTCGTTGTAGTGTACTTATACTGTTCAGAGCTATTTCCTACTGTAGTACGGAATGCTGCCTTAGGATTTTCTTCAATGATGGCCCGTGTTGGCTCTATGGTGGCACCGTTCGTAATAGGACTTCAGGATGTCGCAACGTGGCTGCCTCCCTTAGGTTTTGCAGTGCTACCAATTATAGCGGCTTGTGTAACTATTGTATTGCCAGAAACCAAGGGAAATGAGTTAATGACTACTATAGAGGAAGGAGAAGCGTTTGGTAGGAAGACAAAGCCAGACGTTAAAACATGAACAAGCATTTATGTTAGAAACCCTTAGAATATTATGTAAATATTTAATTTAGTTACTTAAAATGTTTTCAAATTTGACTAGGCATAAGACATGAACTGAAAATTATTTCATATTTATATGATTTAAAATTGTACGTATGTAATTATCTATTAAACCCGAATTTATATTACATTGTACACTGAACGTACATTGTATTAGTGTAGAACTAGGTTATAATACTAAATAAGTATACATATTTGTAAATATTAGAAACATTACTTCATGGTCAAACAGCCCTCCCCCGCCCCGAAATAAAAATTTTGTGAAGCGTATCTGGTAGGTAGTTTTAGGTTTTTTTAGTGCCTACCAAGCAGTTCTAGGTTTTTAATTGCCTACCAGGTAGTTTTAACTTTTTAATTGCCTACCAGGTAGTTTTAAGTTTTTAATTGCGTACCAGGTAGTTCTAAGTTTCTAATTACCTACCAGGTAGTTTTAAGTTTCTAATTGTCTACCACGTAGTTTTAGGTTTTTATTTGTCTACCAGACAGTTTTAAGTTTTTAATCGCCCACCAGGCAGTTTCAAGTTTTTAATTGCCATAAAACCTCCTCTAAACCTGGCTACGGCCTTTCACTGTAGACATTTGCGCAAAATGCTCTATAACACGGGCTTAGTTTACCCGATTTTGAAAATGTTACTTTGTTCATCTCTATATTCTTCCTAAAGTTTGCAATGATTATTTTTTTTCTTAGATAACAAAAATAATTGCCTACCTTTAATTCATGATGATACGCTTTAATTTTTATCAAAACTATAGTTTGTAGTTGTTTGGTTGATCTTGAATTTTATAATATCTCATTTTATTATGTTTGTATATCACAAAACTCAGGTATTAAATTTTGTAACTCTATAGATAGCTACGAGCATCGAGGTTCAAACATACACAAGGTTGTACATAAACATATTTTTTTGCAATGTCGACCTAACGAGTTGCACTTTAAATCGTTTTTATGCGTGTGTTTAAATTGTTTTTACAAAGTGCAAAATTTGAAAGTTGCACATCTTTTATTTGAACGGCTTTGAGACGTTCAATGTATATCTTGGTATTTTTCTTCACCATTAGCTATGAGTGATATTAATTATAAAATAATAAATTATACCTAAATAAGTACCGACTGTACATTATTTATATGTAAATGAATGTTATATATTTATATGCTTCTATGATCCCAGTAGACTTGTATCGAAGTAGAGTACAAGTAATTCTAAATTATTTTTTTCATGTATTCTGCACCCAAACTGGAATATCGAAAGACTCGCACACATTAAAAGTTCTTTTTGTTCCATTTTGCACAAAATAATGCTTAAAAATAAAGCGGTTAAACAAGTATTATTTATTTAAATGACGTCGCTGTAAATTATGTTAAAATGTCTAAAGATAAATTCTGTGAATGGGACCTAAACGCATACTATTTTAATCGAAGTATTTGCCTCGAAACTCTACAGTTCGACCGTAATGCAAAGGACGTGCTGACGAGTAGACCGATGCTCCTTGGTGTCAGTTCATCGAACTACCCGCTGTTGATATTCAGTATTTTTATTTAAAAATTTAACCAATAAAAATGCCAATAACAGGGAAAAATTACTGACATATATTAACTGGATAGAATTTAATAAGAACTTGTGATTAAAATATTTTTTCTTGCAGTTAGCCCATAGTTCTTTTGATACTTTCCAGTAGTAAGTACCTACCTGCATACGTCTATTTTTAGGGTACTGTACCTAAAAATATAAAAACTAAAGAAGGCGGATTACTATGTTGTCTGTTTGTATGTATACCAAGGAAACGTAAAAAGTACCTGCCTAACGTACGTAGGTATTGCGATCTAAAATTATGCAATTTCACAAGAAATTAAATAATACAATACAGATAAAAAACCGAAGCATGGATTTATAGTTTTTTTGTGATAAGAACAAAACACAATCACAAATTTAAATTTATTGTAGGTAGTTAATTTCGTGCAAAACGAGTGCATACTCCGCATAATTTAGAAATCATTCTCGCGCTAGATCGGTTATTTAAAACACAGGGACGGAAAATTTATTGTTATATAAAATATTATGATTGTTACAGTATAAATTACCGCAAATTTACTTACATTCAAAATATACTTCATCATTAACAGCCGTTATCGATCCACTGCTGGACATGGCTCACACTTTCACTGGCTCTTTCAATGAACGCCAAGATGACCGATCTTCTGCTACTCGCAACCGCACCGGATCTACTACTACACGGTGATAGTCTTTACACCTGCTGAACGGTCGACCAACACTGCTTTCCTAAACGTGGTCTCCACTCCAGAACCTTAGGGGGCCCACCTGCCATCTGATCTTCTGAGTGAGTGACCAGCCCATTGCCACTTCAACGAACTTATTCTTCGCGTGATGTCGGAAACTATAGTTCCCTGCCTTACGACTTCGTTACGAATTCTATCGGACAAAGAAACACCCAACATAGCACGTTCAGTAGTCCGCTGAGCTACCGCAAATTTGCGCACCAGCCCTAAGTTGAGAGGCCGTGTTTCGGCCCCTTAGGTCATTACGGGAAGAAGACAAGTTCTAAGGCATAGGCGACGTGAGAATGTGACGAAGCTTAAGGAATGCCGCCCAGCGCAACTGAATCCTTCTATCGGCTACCTTCTCAAATTACAGACAACTCCTACAACTGCCTTGTGATCCGCAACAAAATTAATCAGAAGTAAAATGGAAGGTATACGAAACGGCAGTTGCCGTAGTAAGGCGCACATACGCAACAGAATCTGAGTCAGAATCAGAATAATTTATTGCTTTCACTGTATTACTAAGTTGGTGATGTATAATAATTTTATGTTTCAACAGTCAGCATAACAGGCATGCAATGAAAATTTTAAGATACTAATAATCTCAAAAATATATAGCGCAAACTACAAACATTAAAATCATATTACTACAGTGTTTTTAACAGTATCATTTCATAAAAAAAGAATTTAGAAGGTTAAGATCGCAATCAATAGATATCTCAAACTTAACAAGGAAAATAACGAATATTGGAATAATATAATTCTAACATACACTAACAGCCTTAACTTAGTTCTTAGCAGCAAAAAATTCATTTAAATTGTAAAACACATTTTCTGGAAGCCATTTTTTAAAAGAAGTTTAAAAATACGACCGTCTAAAGCCTTCCTTACAGTGGGTAAGTTATTAAATACTTTGATAGCATTTATAAAAGCACTCTTATAATAAATAACATTGGATGTATTTGGTAAATTAAAATTATATTTATATTTATCACGTTGACATCGAACAGATTTCTTATGGGAGTCCAAGTATTCCATATTATTTCCAATAAATGTATAAATTTCCGGAATATAGATGTTAGCAAGAATAAGATTTTTTCCTTAATAGTCTCTCTGAGCGAAACATCTACCTTCCTTCTTTTTTACTTCGAGAACAGTACCATCGACACTGACCGGCCTGGGGAGAACGTGTTCGTTGAATATGACCTTGTCTTGTCCAAGTTCATCCTAAGGCCAATACGTGGGGAGGATTCATTTAAGCTGCGCAACATTTCCTGCAGCTCTCCAACGATACATACCTACTTGATAACAATAAAAAAGTTTTAGCAAGTCATGCTAAACTGTAGCCCATCGTGGAGGTACCTCGCTCAGATGATAGCAATGCTGTTGTTTCGTGCAGTTTGTCAGTAGCCGGTGGCCCATTAAAGAGGAGGGCAGTAAGTACATTTGCATGTCAACGACAATGCGGTTTTCAAGGGGGTTGGTAGTTTTCAAAGGGATTCGGTCTCTCGTTTATCCCCTGTACTATAAAAGAGAGAAGACGATATCCGTCCAGTAGCCGGTCCGGGATGGATGCGAGCAGCTGGAGATCGGCCGTCTTCATTGGCATAGATAGACCAGATACAGCAGTGAATCGATATAGACTCACGATGATGATACTTACAAAAACAAAAATATGTTTCGCAGAAATGTTTTTTCCTTATAAGACAGTACAGTAATTTGAAAGTTGAATTGTACTTGTTGTCAAGGCTGCCAGAACAACTAACAACTTTAACCTTTTAATTATTATCATTACCTTAGCTTTACATACGCTATAATATACTCTACACCTGTCACGCGGTTCAGTTGTAAGCATGTCAGCCACACACGTGAGGTCCCGGTTTCGAATCCCGGGTCGGACGAAAACGAAAAAGACGTGTTATTAGGATTTTTCAATTTCTTATAACAGTCCTAATCTGGAAGTTGGCGGCGGCCATTGCCTCTTAGAGCACGTTAAGCCTGATTTCTCTTCGGTCGTGTCGAATTAATGTCCTATCGGTGTAGGAGAGTGAAAGAATAGAGAGTGTACTTATGTCCGCGCAAACTCTTGCGCAACAAATTGACATGAACAGCACTAGGTAGGTACTATTTGAATTGGCTGGTCCCATCAAAATTTCCCATCGCTGCTAGTCCTGTGTATCCACGATCGACAGCGGCTGCTACTGGTGACCCTTCGATATGATAGCGGGGAGCCTGAGGGAAATCCCAAGACTGCCTTGGGATCCGCAACAAATTGAGTCAGAAGTAAAATAGAAGGTGTACGAAATGGCAGTTGCCCTGGTGGGCGCACATACGCAGCCAAGCTGCATTTCCAATAAGAAATGCATCTTATTATGTATACATAATACTTTGTTAAAAATAGAATAGCAATTTTTGTATTTGAAGCGAATCAAACAACGAATTCAGCTCTGTATTTTGATTATTCTTAAGGGTAATCGTCGAGCAAGTAGGAAATACAACAAAAATACATTAATACCTACTTACCTACTTGATAAAAGTATTTAAATTTTAAATGGACAAAGGACCCATTTTCGTACAAATTCGAAAGAGTTGCCCATTGTAAAAAAAAAATAATATAATAATAGTGTGGTAATACTTGACCCCTTTGGCATTTTTTATCATGACAGCAAGACTTTGGGACCATTGCCCTGAGTTTTATTGAAGTTTAAAAAAACATTTTGCATACACTTTCTGTACCTTGAATTGTTTGATTGAACATAAACATCCAGGTAGCTATCGTTTACCTTATATATGTGTCAGTCGTAAGACTGACTGTAAAGTAATCAGAAAGACTAAGAGGTAGTTACTCACTTAGTCTTTATCCTGTGTTTGACAATTCGTTACTTTACTATGGTTCCAGTATATTAATATAGTTAGTCTCTGTGTAGTTCTAAGACGAAAGGAAAAGCCTATTGATGATGAATGTGATTATCAAATTCTTCAACAAAATGATTCTAGCACATTGAATATCAATAGATACCGGAGGGGCAAGCGGATGTAGGGTGTAGAGATATGAAACTGAGTACCGCCTCTGCTTGATAACACTCCGATATAGAGGTATGTAACTAGCAAGAGGTAGCATGTTTTTTCTTTTTTTCGGAGGGACCTAATACTGGTTGGCGGCGCTAGTCCAGCCTCAACAGCTCGACTGACTACGAAAACTTACTTGTCTTCAGGTTTAGGGAGACGATAGGGGGGACAGACCCCCCTCTTTTCCCGCAGATGGGAAGAGATGAACCGGGTTGATTGTGGGCGTACCCTATAGTGATTATTTTTGGGACCGAAAAGGGGGAAGCGGTCCCCCTCCCCACTCTAGTGGGACGGCGCGCGTACGTTGCCGTTTAAGTTGCGGTGTCGTGGATAAGGATAATTGAGCTCGTTTAGTGTTTGGCTTATCTGAGGAGGCCGGCCTCCTCGCCCCCCCCCCTCTGACGGAGGGGGTCGATTTGCGCTACAAATCGGCAAAAGCCGTATTCTTAATTTATTTATTATTAGAACATTTATTATTAGAGCGGTAGTAGCATGCAGTAAGAGATAGTGGCATGCAGTAAGAGGTAGCGGCATGAAGTGAAAGGTAGTGGCATGCAGTAAAAGGTAGGGGTATCCAGTAAGATATAGTGGCATGCAGTAAGAGGTAGTGGCATGAAGTGACAGGTAGTGGTATGAAGTAAAAGATAGTGGCATGCAGTAAGAAGTAGTGGCATGCAGTAAGAAGTAGTGGCATGTGGTAAGAGGTAGTAGCATGCAGTAGGAAATAGTGTCATGCATTAGGTAGTAGTGCCATGTATTAGGTAGTAGTGACATGCATGAGGTAGTATAGCTAATTCATTATTCATAAGGTAGTTGTGCCATGCATTAGGTAGTAGTGCCATGCGTTAGGTAGTAGTGCCATGCATTAGGTAGTAGTGCCATGCATTAGGTAGTAGTGTCATGCACTAGGTATTAGTGCCATGCATTAGGTAGTAGTGCCATGTATTAGGTAGTATTGCCCTGCATTAGGTAGTAGTGCCATGCAGTAAGAAGTAGTGCCATGCAGCATTGCAGTGAAATTGGGCCGGAACGACCGGGGAGTAGCTCTCGCTCACATAACACTGCCGTAAAGTCACAGCTATGCTATGGGGTTTAATGTGGTTTGTGAGAATGCAATGGCCCACTGGAGGGGAGGACAAAGTGAAAGCAACACATCAGTCGTTTGATAAGCCAAATAATGCAGCTGCTCAATTATCCTTTTCCTCTATTTTCCATATTAATAACGGCATCCACCTTTTTGGGTTTCCTCATTTCGGCTCCAAAAATAATTACTATAGGGTACGCTAAAAATCAATCCGGTACATCACCTCCCATTTGCGGAAAAACAAGAGGGTCTGTCCCCCTTTCGCTTCTCTAAACTAGAAGACACAAAAGACTTCGCTAGTCCAATGAACTATTATGCTAAATGCAAAAGCATCGCCAGCAATAGTAGGTTCCTTTCGAAAAAAAAGTGTCTGTCTAACATTTATCGATAATCGGTAACTATCGATATTCATCCACGTTGTCAATACCGATATCGCTTGCTTGCTTTTCACAGGACATAAAATTAGTGAACACAAAACGTGTTATATCGTATCATCGTATACCGAATCAAACCATTTTCGCTTCAATAGTCTATTGGATAAAATAATATTCAACAAGTATTTAAGAACAAAACCTTTTTATAATTTAAGAGGGCTAATATAACATCCGCATAATTGTCATGCAGATATGTTTCCCTCTTTTCTACGGAAAGGGCCACCGGAAATTCAAATTTTACGGCGGTATCGTGTGAGCTAGAGCTGGAATGAGATTATCACGCAACAAAAATACTAAAGAGTCTGTATCAGGTAATAATAGATAACATTAAATAGCTAATTGTTTCCCTGTATTGCAACGAAACTTTTGCGGGTAACAATTAACACAACCAGTTGTGACCGACTTATTTTCCTTCGCTTGGCGGTTGTAATCACGCATCATTCAGGCAGTCAGAATCCTCAAGCCCATTTAAATCGCGAGTCACACAAGACAATAAAGTCTATAATTTCTAAGCGAGGTCGTGGACTTGAAACGACATCTCAGATCCCGCGATGATAGTTATATCTCTATTTGCTTAACGGCTTAGTGCCGAGTAAATATTTTAATGTCGTATACTTTAAACGTATCAAAAAAACTTCAAAACATCGTACTAAGAAGTTAAAAATAAACATAAATTTAACATCTTAACCGTATACATATAAGTATTATCTATGATCTTAACAAAATAATCTTATTTGTTAATATAATCTTGTTTGTGTAAGATTCGTCCTTACGAACGGGCTAAGATCGAATTACCATACCGCCTCGTCTTTAGTATTTTTCGATTGGCCGTCTGGGTGAATACAAAAGGAAGATGAGAATGCAGTACTATCTATCTAATCTCGCATGCATATTGCGCAGATAATAAAGAATGAAAAATTGAGTCCGAGAATGTAAATACTTTTATATACTGTCTCTTTCTATTTAGACGACTGGGTTTTAGGCTACCTTCGTTTCTCTATCTGTTTCATTTTCATGGGTTTACTAGCTCTCTTTTTCATAAATTTTTTGCATAAATTTATTCTCACCTTCTTCTGTATTAACCAAGACGGACACTCGCAGTCATGCGTCTTCCAGGATATAATACCAATGACAATCTGTGAGGGCTTACAAATGAATGTGGAAAAAGTGAAGATTCCATGAAAATCAGGACAGAAATTTTAATGATATAGACATGGAACAATTCAATAAAACGAAATAAAAAGAAAATTAAACCATCTTCAAAACACCGCACTAAAAGATTAAATATAAACTGTACTGCTTGTTGTTGAACCAGTGTTATATTGGCAAATATCTTCAGGGAATTTAGTTTATATTGAACCTTTCAGTGCGGTGTGAAAGGATATATGATATAACCGTAGTGTGAGTTGAAAAGATGAACCAACAAGGTCAAAAATATAAATTGAAAAGGACCAAGTCCTAAAATAAAGGCGCTGGAGAATCTATAGAAAATATATAAAATAATTGTAGTGTAAAAATGCAAAATGATGTATCATGTATGTTTGTTATCCACTCTCGCAAAATCAACAGAACGGATTTGAATCAAATCAGGCATAAAGATTTCTATAAATTGTTCTCTTGGAACATATTTCAATCGGGTGCAACCGTAAGGAATAGCCTACATAATTATACTGGACCGGTCTGTTCTCTCAAAGGTGTCTTGACGCAGTGGTGCAGTGGCACTGCTACTCCCCACCGGCGGACCTCCCCACCAAGGTGGGTATTAGAGGCCTGCCTGTGCGGACGAGCACGGACAGCATCGCCGCGGAGCTCACGGCCCTGGGCTTCCCTGTGCGCTTCGTGCGCCACATTCCGGCGAGGGGGGCAGGGCTGGCTGCCTGTACCATGCCCAACTCGAGCGCATGGACGGCGGGGAGCTCCGACGCCTCTACGAGGTCAAGGAGTTGCTCTGCATGCCGGAGGTAGTGGTGGAGGGGTGGAAGGGGCGCGAAGGGCCGTCACAGTGCCATCGCTGCCAACACTTCGGTCACTCCTTCAGCGTGAGATGCGGGCAGAACCACGCGGTCGGCGACTGTCCCCTGCCCAGGGGCGCCAAACCGACGTGTGCAAACTGCGCCGGGCCGCACACCAACGACCGTAGGTGCAGGACCTAAATCAGGGAGGCAAGACTCAGGGGCGTCAAGTTCAGTCCGCTGATCCCGACTAAACCCGGGGTCAAGCAGGAACAGGCCCCGAAAGAGAAGGCTGGGAAGCCAGACCCCCTAGTCCCCACCTGCGGAGTCGTTGACGGAGAGGTCGAATATCGACCAGGCCCGACGCTGTCGGCACCGGCCAACCCCCCCACAGCCAGATCTCGCACTCCTCCTCCCACCCCCAAGAAGAGAAAGCGGAGCAGACCTCGAAAGAGGCAGCCGAAACGCTCGCAGGAGCATGCTGACCCGCCAGAGGTACCGCCGGCTCAGCCACCAGGCCGCCAAGGGAGCAGGCGCACAACCCCGGCGGCATCCGAGACAGCTCGCCCAGGAGTACGACATTCACGTCATACTGTTGGGAGAGACATGGCTGGGGCCTGGACAGGTCCTCAAGATGGCGAACTATGCCGTGTATCGCAGGGACGAGGTGTCGCCGAGGGACAGGGCGTACGGAGGTACGGCAGCGCTCGTTCGGCGGGACATCGTCCATGTCGACTTGGACCTCGACCCCTTCTCCGACATGAACACAACCGTAAAAACATGAAAACTCCCGGCACTTGCACAACAACAAAGTAGTTGTGCAAGTGTCGGGAGAGGAGTTGACGATCTTCGCGGCATACAGGCCTCCCACACTCCACTTCGACCTCACCGATGTCCATGGCATACTAGATCACACTCGGACATCACCACATTTCACCACTCACCACACCTGCAGGCCAGTAGGCCGCGGTCGCGTCCCTATTCAGGCCGTACGGTCTCCGCACCTCGGTGCGCAACAACCCACTAACACCAGTGGGTTGCCCCCATCACCGAAGAGACAGTCGCCCCTCGCGAACAGACCCGGGTCATGAGGTTCGCCTTGATACCCGTAATCCTCGCAGGCCTCCCCAGGCCAGTAAGATGACCCACGGACGGACTTGTCTAGAAGCCTACATGATGTCATTTATGTAGCGAAATTATTGCGGCTTGTATGTCCACAGACTCGAACTACATCGAGGGCTACGACAGAGGGATTTGCTCCAAACTGTTCACCAACACTGGATTTTCTTTTAAATTCTAATATCGTTCTGAATGTTGTTTATGAATTAACGCCCTCTTTCCTTTGCAATTTTATGATATTATTGTTATATCGACTGAGTTACTTTACTTAACTTCGAAGACAAGAGTCATGACAAGGCCGGGGAAACGTGGCATACTAACCCTTTGGTATAGAATCTGAGCATAGGCACAACGACCCTTACCTTACTTTTCTAGGTGTGAGAGGGACGACCATTTCATTCCTTTATGATTTCTTATAAGTGACAGATATATGAAAAAAAAATATAATTTATAGAAAACCGGTGCATCTGTAGTGCAATCCAGGACCTAAGCCGGCCATTTTTTGATAAAAAAGGCGAATGCCACAGATAAGCGGTTACGATATATTATTTTAATAAGTGTACTCCAAGTGGGCTGACTAAAAAAATTATATAAGTAAATCGAAAAGGTTGTTGTTTAAAAATTATATTTCTTTGGCAATTATTTATTATTTTTTTATTTTATTATGTTTATTCATTAGATAAACCTGTGCAAATAACAAATATCCATTTACCTGTTCATACTTGCTTACCCAAAAATTACGACAAGGACAATTAATCGACATAATGTTTGCATGTTTCTATATATTTGGCATATAGTCTATTCATCATCTGTCTTTTTACACAATTCTATTTTTTTTAATCATATTCATATTTTGGAGGATTTTTTTAGTCTACCCCCATGCAATGTAAACAAAAAAAAAAAAAAAAAACTTTGCATCCACTAAAGTTATAAAATCCACTAAAGTTCCACCTTCACCAAACTGGTTAATGGATGAAAAGTATTATATTTTCATTGTTGGTATATTCGGATCTTACACTACTTTAATAGTAAATCTCATACAACAGTATCCTTCAATGAGTGTGATGTCTAGTCCGCTGAACTGTAAAGGCGGGAGCAATAACGCTGCCAACCAGTAGTAGGTCACTCCGAATAAAAATTTAATGTGATGTTTCTATAATCAATATGTGCTTCAATAATAATGGGAATAATGTCAATGAATTCAACAAAAAACTTTTATGCATAACTTTATTTAAACTTAAGAATCACATACACAGTATCTAAGAAAAACTTAAATTAATAAGCCAGATGGAAGAAATATGTAATATCCACATT
This sequence comes from Eumaeus atala, assembly GCA_017140195.1. Classification (NCBI taxonomy): domain Eukaryota; kingdom Metazoa; phylum Arthropoda; class Insecta; order Lepidoptera; family Lycaenidae; genus Eumaeus; species Eumaeus atala. Next base: position 64,533 of record JAFELO010001133.1, read on the forward strand.
CCTTACCTATTCAGTCCACTTAACTAATATTAAGAGATTTTAGAAGAACAAAAAGTGATCACAAATTAAATGAAATGAAAATATTTTATCAGGCTCGTAGATCGTACAAATCTTACATTGAATATCAAAATTCTACCAATTTTTAAATTGAATTTAACATAATTATCAAAATATTTGTTAATATATCTACATTTTTTTTATTTCGATATATTGTCTCATTGGATGAGTTAGATTATTACACTTATATCGTAATCATCTAAAATGGACAAAAATCCTTGCGTTTTGGTACTGGACTAATCAATACTTAATAAACAATATGTTATAAGAAAGTAATATCAATGCTTTATTAGTTTGTAAAATAATGTGAATAGATTGCATCGGTCACCAAATAACAGGGCCATTTATGTAGTAATAGTAATCATTCAATTAACTGTAATTTTGTCACGACACTGCTATCTATAGTGTTGTAGGTATACAGAGTACACTATAGGAAAAAATTAACAGCTAACCTAGATATTGTTTGTGTTACTGTACAGCACAACCACTAATACAATATTAAATTATTATAGACCCACTTTTCTGTACTTTCATATTTCTTTATATCCTTCATATGATTATTTCATGGATTATTCATCACTGTTGTCCTATAGACACTATGATATTTGAGTCCCTTTTATCAGTTTTGTGTTCTTCATAAAATGTTTTCCTACAAATAACAAACTATGTTAAGGGGCATATGTTAATTAAACAAAATTCAGTATTTTTAGACCGATAAATCCCTAAAGTAGATTTGACCTTGGAAAAAAATATGTCAAAAAAGGGCAGGGCAGCCTCCTCTCTTAATATCCCGGTACCACTCTCTGTGGAAACATAATATACATATGGCTATAAACACATCTAGAAATAATCTCGATTCTAGGCAGTAATAGTAATTGGTATGAGTTTGAAATGAAGCCAATAGTCTTCAGTGTAAATTAAAAATAACCTGACCATAAAGGCTTCTTCTTTTACTTTCAAGTCTGTTAAGAAAATAGGGGTTTGCAGACCCACTATGCTCGCTTGAAAGAAGACATTTTTTTTTGTTTATTACAAATATTTATTCATTTAATAAATATTAGCATAATCAGAACCATTATCGTCTATTATAACTATACAACAATAACTAGCGTGAAAACAATGAAATGAAAAAAACACATTTGTAAATAATTCATTCCATTAAGCACGAAGTAAAAATTTAATCATAAAATCTATGCATTTCTGTATGCTGTGACTAGTGTCAATGTTTGACTACATTCAAAATAACATATCAACCCATGATGGCTATGTATGTCGTATTTCATGTGGTTTGTGAGTAGCCCATGGACCATTGGAGGAGATGACATCGTGAGATAATGGAAAGCAATCTGCATAAGCATCAACTATGCGGATGTTAAGGGCGGCAGTAGTCATCTAAGGGCCTTCTTGATTGTCTTTCTCCTTGTGATATTATAAAAATTGCACCGGAATTATAAGGGTTTTAGTTCATTATGTTTTGACGTATTTTGACAGAGACCCCTCAAGTGCCTCAAATTATGCTTATATTTTTGATAAAATATTATTTTGAAAGATTAAGTTAAAAATCTAACCTCGAGTCACAGTCGTATTATAGTTTAACAGAAAACGTGTAAAAAACGGCGAGTCTCCCTTAATCGTTGGACTACTCTTATTATCATTCGTCCATTATGTGGTACTTGTTGATCATTTCGATGCCCATAGTAATCAAGATAATGTTGCAAAGCTAGAACACATTTGCCTTTAGCCATTCCATATGCCAAAACTATATCTGTGTATTGTTTATTAGTGTATAAATAACGCGGCGTGTTCAAAAACCTACATTACTCTATAAATAACAACATACATAAACAAAATTCTTATTCTTATTCTTCAGGTGGCTCCCTTAACGGATTTGCCAATGTCATAGTTTTTGTTTAGAGTGCTTTATTTGGGTTTACTGTAGATGTACAATTTCGACTCCAATTGTTAAGGAAGTTTACACTGAAACGAGAGATAAATTGCCTATGATAAAACTACTAACTACATTACAATAAAACTACGGATTATATCGCGGTTTATTTAAATGTTTTTGTAGCCCGACGTTTCAGAAGCTTTACAGCCGTGACCATGGTTGCTGTAAAGAACGAAATCTAAGTACGTTTCACTGGCAATAACAAGCAGCTCAGATGTAGCAGCCCCGATCACTGAAGATTGAGGTGTCCTATCGCAATAATATTTCCCTCCTTATCCATATTGAGTCATGTTGACTGTCTGTTGTTCTGCATATATACGAGCTGGGCAATTCGCTGAGTTGGTTACATAAGTGCTTGCATCTTTGCGCTTAAAGCGTATATGTCTGCATTTGCCGCATAACATTTCGGTTTCTCTACAGTATTTCTTTGGATGTCCATATTGTTGGCATTTGATACGTAGGTAGTCGCATATAGCAGCTTCATCCCAACCAATATAGACACTACCACGGCCAACCAATTTATCACGAAGGTCTGATGAACACTCCAGCACGACCGTGGTACGTCCACCGTTACGTCCGCCCTTCTTGTACGCAACCTTGCAGTTTGAAGGAAGTCCGTCATCCACAGTGGCATTACACCGGACGAATGAAGAGGGAGGGTGATCAAATTGCGCTTTAAAAAGGCGACAATACTCTCCTTACGGACTATCACCCGATACCAATTATGTCTCATATTTATAAGTTGTTCATGAATCATCTCGCACAAAAAAAATAATCATCTTAATCCATTGAGCTGGCTGGTTCTCGAAAAGGCTGCAGCACCGTGGACCGTGGACTTAGGCATTAATTTAGAATACAGAGAAATACAATTTTTTCCTATTGTGTGTAGGCTACGAAAAAGCCTTCGGTATCATCGAGATCTGGTCTGCTGCAGTATATATACAGAGATGCCTGGTTGACAATCGTGTCTTTTCGATTTCGTTCTCGTTAAAAAACAGTATGCAACTTCGGCACTAACACGGCTAATTCAGTGTGGAGTTACTTCGAAAGCTGGGATTTTGGTCAATAATGACAAGATTGCGTTTACGCTGCTACACGGTCTGAGTTCCAAATATTGTACTGTAATGCATATCGATTACCAAGATTCCTGCATATACATAATCTCAGCGTACTTTCAGTATGGACATGACATGGCGCGACATCTCTAACACCTAAGTTAAATTCTGGATCACCTAATTTGAAAGCCTATACTGATTGGCGTAGACAGCAATGCGCATTCAACACTCTAGTTTTGTGAACGCCGTCAATACTCGGGGCGAGGACACGACAAAGAGTACAGGAAGACCCAAATGGAGGGCTTCATACTCAGCAGAGGTCTATTCATTCACAACAAGCAAGCCCAGCCTCCACCAACCAAATGGTTATTCTAATGTGGATCTGACACTCACGACAGGAGGAGTACCGATATCAGAGTGGCGCGTACATGAAGGTGTTAGCTTAAGTGACTATCAGCAAATTACATATCAGGTATGTACCAGCGTATCAAGCCCGATATCGACAGAAGAACCATCCCTTAGACTAGTCTTTCGCAAGAGAGAGGTGGACTGGGCCCACTCTCGATCGACGCTATTTTTGCGAATGGGTAAACTAGACTCCAGGAAACCAGCAAATGAACTTGCCAAGCAGTTTAGTGAAATCCTTACGCAAACTGCTAAAAGAAACCAATCGCAAGGATGGGGAGTTCAGGGGCTACGAATGGTGGAGGACCGTCTCTGGACCGTCTCCACCGTTAAGTCAAGGCCGCACGACGATGTTGGCAAAACTCGGGGCCAGGTGACCCCACAGGCGATATCTCACTGCAGGAAGCCCTACGTGCAGCCAGTCAAGAATACAAAGTGGCCATGAAGGATGCTGTAATCAAGCATATTAGAAATATTGCCGAGACGGGAAATAAAAAATCCTTGTTGTTTGGCATACCGATCCGCGACTGGTAGATCTCGCACTCTGAAGAATGTCCTTCACGGCGGAAAACTCCAAGAATGTTATTCTGACAACATCAAAACTGCTATGCATCAGCTCCTGTATTCTATAAGCCCAGATGATACAACAGAAACCGGCAACAACTATCATCGACAAGTGTGAGTTGCGGCTGCATGCTCCTCTTCCAGTAGGTATTCACATGCTCTTTCCCGCAGTGCAGTCGATCACATTATTATGAGCTTACGAATGCAAGTCTCGGATTAGACAGAATCAAGAACGCCTGGATGGCCTCTTGCGGAGAAATGTGGTTGATGTACACAGCGTGTATCAAAGAAGGGAAAACTTCCAGATATCTGGACGGTAGTTCATTGATAGTGCTGCCAAAATGAAGTGACAAGTCATTAATGAATCCGAAGGCCTACCGGTCGATTACTTTACTGCCAATTCTAGGAAAAATTTATGTACGCCTCATCATTATTTGCCCTCCCTGTTTGCATCGTGGCACAATCAGCATGCGTTCGTTAGAGGGCGCTCAACTGTAAACAAATTAAAATCAGTGTTCAGATAGTAGATAATTCCACATATAATTAAGTCCAGCTCGTCCTTTTGGACATCTCTGGAGCCTTCGATAATGCATGGTGGCTAATGATACTGCTAAAAGCAAAAGCTACCGGCATCTCTCCGAACATCTATCAGACTCTCGTAAGTTATTTCTGTAACCGTTATGTTGTCTTCACAGTTGGCCACCGCACGCTTTGGAAGTTTTACACAATGGGATGTTTCATAGTGTGGGGCCCATACTATGGAAACTCCTCCTGGACGATATTGTCTTGTCTGCAAATTGTCGCGACCAGAGGGTGTAAGTTTTGTAGCATACGTAGACGATTTGACGCTTGCGATCGAGGCACCGTCGCGCGTCGTTATCGAACAGAAATGTTCCACGATCTTGAACAGTTTATCGGATTGGGGGACCGTAATACGCTAACATTTTCCGCTGCCAAGTCACTGACTATGACAGCTAAGGGTCGTTTTAAAAGTGGACCAACCATTAGGATGAATGTTACCTCGTGTCATGCAGTAGTGCGGCGCTACCAGTATTGGCCGGCGTTCTGCCCGTCGATCTGGAGGTTCCTCGAGCGGGACGCATGCAGGAGGAGTGCGCGAGGCTCAAGGGCAAGGAGAGCAAGACAAATAACCGCGGACGATGTCACCTCCACTTGGCAGTCCCACTGGGCCGCGTGTGCCGACGGGAGGGAGCTGTACAGCTTTTTTTCAGAAGTTACAACGCGTCTGGCATATCAATGGGTGCTTTAAAGGTCGCTTACACAGGATGGCGTTTTGTGACCTGCAATCACATCCTTGCGATCATGAAGCTGAAACCAGAGACCCTGTACTGTAGGAATGCTACTTGTACAAAAACGAGCAAAATATGTTGGACGGCATCCAACGGATGACAGTGGGCACAGTCTACCGCCAGGATTTGGTCACATCGGGACAGAGATTTAGGCAATTGAGGACGTTTGCGCTTACATGGCACATGAAGAGGAAGGATAGGTAACGACGTAGCTGCATCGGGATAATCGCAACTGACGAGGCCGATGACAACTTCTGTCTTTGTGATGTCAGGCCCCAGAAAGGGGAGAGTGAAATAACGTGAGGGCATTTAAATATTATATAGGTAGTCAAAAATTGCAGGTTGGGGAACAGAGCCGGTGAGCCAACCCCCGTGCATCTCCCACGATTCTTTCCGTATACCGAGAGGTGGGTAGGAGCATGGGTGGAGGTGGGTAAGTGTGGATGGCGGAATTAAACAGCTTTGATAGCTCTGCTAGAATCGGGGAGGTACCTCTCGCTCATATAATACCGCCGTAAAATGACATCTACAGTGTCGCATTTCGTGTGGTTTGTGCGCATTGTTGGGAAGGAAAGCAATTAACCTTAATTATGTGGATATATATAAATGGTCCACTTTCTTTAGGGCTGTAAGTTTACTAGCTTCTGCCCTCGGTGGTTTCTGTAGCCCTAGCTAGGGGAGAGAGAAAAGGAGTAATTCTGTGGATGTTCATGGGCGTCGATAGCAGTAAAAAGACTACTCGCTCTGGTGTTGAACAACAACCGTAGAAAGCGCCCGTTAAACCTTTTCGAATGGAGTCGCCGGTTGTGGTACCCTGCCGTAGCCCGGGGATTCTCAGCACCTCCCATCACCCCGGAACCTCAGCCGGTCCCGTGGCCAGGAATAGTGCGATTTTTGGGAATTGGGGGCTGTGCTATCATCTTTTACGTGAAAGTATAAGTAAAGAAATCTGTCGCGTAAAAACTAACCGTCGTTTTTCATATTAATATTCATCTCCATTAAAAAAAAAGACAATAATGCATTGTTCCACTTTGACGCGAAAGAAGGATAAACAAACAAACACACTTTTATCGTGTAATGTCAAATTCGTTTACTAAACAGCATGGCACTACTTCTTACTATTATCATGTGTGCTCTTACTTAAACTTTGCTTTGCAATTTAGCAGTGTTTATATTACGTGCTGAAACGCTTTAATGAGCAGACATAAATTTTAAAATCATTATATCTCCATAAATCTCTTAGTAAGTAGTCCGGCTGATGATGACAATGGTGAAATATCTTAGTAATGTCGTTTAGCTATGCCACAGCATCCACCTCATGTAATTCAATACCTTATTACAAATATTTCAACAATGTGGGTACAAAATAAATACTATGCACTTACTTTTAAACGAAAATATTAAAACTTTTCGGACGCACGTTGTTTGCAGTAGGTAAGTAATTTAAAGTAAAAAAACTATCTCTAAGGCTATGACAATTTTAACAAATCATGATAACATTACATGTCAAAAAATTGTGCTTACAAACTAGAAAATACGTACTATGAATATATAACAATGTTATAATGAAACTGAGCTCGTATGTTGGTGTTTTCGGGAAGTATCATGCATTATTATGCTTTTTAATCTTTATAGCCGTATTTAATACAGGGTTAGATCACATGGCCTTCATATTTATAGCACCTCCCACAAAGTTTATTTGTTCCATACCGAATGGGACTACATGCTGTAGTTATCCGGAATATGACAAGACGGTATTTCACAGAACTGTTATCACGGAATGGAATTTAGTATGCAATAGTTGGTGGTTGAGAGAATTCCATCAAATTCTATTTCAGACCGGAGTTCTTTTAGGAAGTTTGATATTTGGCAAGATGTCGGACAGGTAATGAATTTAAAAGTTGAAACGTTTTTGTTATGATGCCTCTAAGGGGCTAAGCGACCAAGATTCTTTTTGGTGGGTGACGTCCATATATACCCGTGTAGCTGTTCTACTTCTCTAATTCCCTCCAATGGGCCACCGGAAACTCACGAACCGCAGGAAACGCGACGGCATACAGCGTTAGCAAGTGCGAGCGAATAAATTCGGCCGTGCAGGCTCAAATTCCAGTTCATATTGATTGAATGAAATAAAAAAATATAGTGTAATAATTATTTGTAAGAGTAGTCGGTGCCCTTACTAATTATTTTTTTATTGCTCGCGTTTCTTTTATATGAATATGGCTTGAAATATTTCTGTTCTTAGCATGTTCATGTTCCTTATTGGTGTCTAACACTACGTAGAATAGAAGACAAATGCCAGTAGTCGGTGTAGGACAGTCTACAGTCTACATTCTACGTGATATATAATACATTATTTAGCAACCGAAAATAGATCTCAATAAAAGTGTTGTCATATAAAGTTGATTTTTGTTTGGACTTATCACACCTCGCCAGTCTAGCCCTGAGCTAAGTACCGTAAGGACTTGTGTTACAGGTACTAGACAACTGAAATATATTTAATATTTTTTATATATATTTAAGAAATCTTATATATTAAAGATTTTTATTATAGAAATATATATACAAACATCTATGGCCTTGGCGGAATCGAACCCGCGACGGTACGTTGGCGTAACACGCGGACCAACGTTACCAACTGAGCCAGCCGGTCCTCATGAGAAATTGAGGAATTAATTGAGGACATTCTTATGATTTTTTTTTATCGTCACGAATTCGCATATGCGTATTATATGTTAAGGTGTCATATAGCATAAAGCCTTTCTGGAATATAGTCATTGCATATAAAATTTTATGAAGCAGATTATATGTTTCAATGATTAATGGAGGCGTCCAAAGGAACAAAGAACAAACAAAATAAAAGCTCCAGTTTTGTTACATGAAAATATTTTTTTTAAGTTGAAAACCTCTTGTAATCTTTATCGTCGCTAAATATAATGGTTTCCTTTAATACAATGTTGTGGTCACTCGGAGCACAGGCGAGTGTAGCTACGGTCAGTCGTAGCTCAAGGTTTGCTACACTACGAAGTCACCTCCCATGTCCAAGTCCGACACTGCGAAATTTGCGAGGTGACTTCACCTTTGCGACAAGCGAAATCGACGTATTCCTTCCTCTAACATGTCTACTAGTCCGCCACCACCAGTGAAATTGGCTAAGGCGCAAACACCGGCCCTCACGTCCAAACCAAACCCGGCAATTCCACCAATAGTGGAGCCCACCTACGCAGCCGGCCAAACCATCCAATCAGTGGCATCCACATCATCTCCACCTAACTACCCGAAGTCATGATATCGCCCCGAACGCGGTGGACCTGCGTTTTTTTCCGTTCCGCGGAACCCTTTGAAATGGATACACATTCTGCGCCGGCGTCCGCCCCGACCGCCGATTATTATCCACGAACGTACGGCCTGGAATTTAGTCGCCACCACCTGTATCTCGTTCACCCTGACAAAGCCTTGCGATCACGGAATCCACGTACAAGTAGAAAATGATTGATCATTGTCGTCTGATGGCCTTCCTGCAAGACGGGATGATTGATTACCACTCGTACGGGCATCAACAGCAATTCGCATTTCGCGAGGCTTACACACATTGGGTAGAGGGCACAGTGTCCTCTTCGCGTCCCCGCAGTCCCCCAGGGCTCTTTATTATCCCCAACAATGTATAACCTGTACACAAGCGATATCCCGCACCATGCCACAGCAGAGCTGCTGATACCGCCCTGTATATGAGTTTAAGGTTTGTTAAGGTCTCCCACGCCAATATCCAGCGGGATGTCACTGCGCTTGGTGACTGGTTCGTACGTTGGAGTATAGACTCTCAACTCGGAAAAGAGTAGCGCTATATGCTTCGGCGGCACCGCCGTCGGTGGTGATTGGCATGGCAATTATAGGCGTATCATGCCCCCATAACCCTCTACGGTAGATAAATCCCCCGAGTAATCTCTGTAAAGTATCTTGGAGTCTCTCTCAGTCGTGCTCTCAATCTTGACAGAGCACATAACCAAATATAATAATGTGGGGTACGTCCTACACAAGTTTTATTATTTAATAATTGATAAAATTAAGATGTCTCTCAGACGAAAGCTCACACTATACAAAGTATGTACCCGCCCGATATTGTCATATTCCAGTGTAGTATTCGCTCACGCAAGACCCTCTTACATCCTCGTCATAGGCCACGGACTGACCGTGGTACGTGCGCAACCTTAACTTACGTAAGACCTTTAAACTGTCCTCCATCAGAGGGCACTTCAATGACATCTCAGCTGAGTACTTCGATCGGGTACCTATATATTTGATTAAATGACATCTCAGCTGAGTACTTTAATTAAATGACATCTCAGCTGAGTACTTCGATCGGGTACCTCGACACCCAATTCTCTTGTTACAAGACTATGATCCGAACTGTGTGACAATAACGTGTCGTAGTCCCAGACACTTTCTGTCGGGTGAATACGACCGCTCCATGACAAATGTCAAATATTACCAGCAAACACGCTCACTGACACGATAACGCCCATCCGGTGTAGGGACACGCCGACGCCCCCGGGGCGAAACATACACTACAACCCAGACATACGTCAAGTCTGACAACTGCGCATACGATTCGCGGTGTGCCTAGCTCAAATAATAACACCGTACCAGTTAGGTATTCTGAGACTATCGCGCGCAAGTCCTTTCACCCGTCAGAAGGCCAAGGGGGGACGGGACGGTGCCCCCGGTCACGTTTCTCTCCATGAGCCAAACGTACACGTCAGCGCCGAGGCCATTTTATTTCCAACCAATATACAGCCGTAACTACCCAGCCAGCACTTTTGTGTCGAATTACGAGGAAATCCTCTACTTATTTTATGACGTTTCCTATTATAATCAATATAGATTTGTCTTTCCAGGTATGGCAGAAGACACTCTCTACTCACAGCCGTTATTATACACATTTTCACTGGCCTTATACAAATATTTATGCCAGGATATTGGTCATTTACAATCTGGCGTATGGTGTCAGGCGTTTCTGAAGGAGGGATCATAATTGTTTCATTTGTCTTATTATTGGAATACATAGATGTCAAACATAGAGTCATAGTGTCTATACTTTTTCATGTACCGTTCCTTTTGGGACATATTATGCTGACACTCTGTGCGTACTGTATAAGAGATTATATCGCTCTGTTACTAATTATAAGCGTACCGAATTTAACATTCCTAATACTTATTTGTTTGCTGCCCGAATCACCGTTATGGCTTTTAGCAAAGGGTCAAACGTTTAAAGCTATAAAATTGGTGGAAAAAATTGCTAAAATGTAAGTTTACTTACCTGATACATTTCTAATACAATATTTGTTTAATATACGATCAATTTTATTTTCATAACAAGGGCTCGTTTCTGTTTAATGAATAATTTGGTGTTCATCAAAAATCATGTCTGCAGTCATCATTAAATGGACTCCAATTTACTATAGGCAAAAAGTAGTTACGTCGTGCAAGAAGCAATACTATTATGTTATGGGAGTTTATATGTTACCAAAGGATTAAATACTGTATGTCTACCTGTGTGTTTGTTCGCGCACAAAAACTATAATACATTTTATGTTGTCTTGGTTTCTCATACTCATACCTCTTGACCACAGCTCCATTGATACGAATTGCATGGTGAATTATGGAGTGGTGATGGGCAAGCGTAGAAAGTTTATGTAAGAAATAAAATAAGCCTAGCAAAAGGGCTACTCTGGGCTAGCAGGTACCAGATTAATGAATGTATGGATGAATGAACCCTGTAGCGACAGTGACAGGCGGTTCAGCACGCGCATTCACTTTTTCTACTTTTACCAGACAATTTGTCTCTATATACAATTATAGCTGACACACATTACCTAGATTCCATTACATTTATATGGGTATTGAGGTGAGTAAAATTTCGAGCTGTTAGAAGCATTATTCATGAGGTATTAATGTCCGCGAGTGGATAAAAAAAAGCTGTAGTCGAATATGATTAAAAAGCAGCCGAAGCAGTCATGTGAACTGAGCTTATGCTGATGAAGCGAAGACAAGCCCAATACAGCTTGCGGTGTCGTGTCTCAAGGGCCAACTAAAGTTAAAAGAAAACTTAAAACTGTATTTATACCGAACGTCATTTGTTACGATGACGCGAGTTTTGTTAGTTACGAGATTTTTTTCTTATACCAGAAAGTGCTCAACGAGCCTATAGAAGCTATCTAATTTTGTTTCTTTTTATTTTCAGAAATAAGAAACCCACGAACTATATAGCGTACCAAATTGAACTATACCAATATTATGTGCGAACTGCTAAAGAAACTAATGGAAAATTAACAGACATATTCCGTTGTGCACATATTAAGATCAATTTATTTATTGTGGGCTTTTTATGGTTCTTGGGTGGATTTTGTTATTACGGTGGAACTCACTACATCGTTTACATGAATGGAGACATGTTCATAAATCAAGCTGGCTCTGGATTTATGTGTCTCTGTGGGTGTTTTATCGCTTTGCCTTTGATTAATTACTTACGAAGAAGAACGCTTGTCGTTTTATTTAATTTGTCCAGTGGATTTTTCTTCTTGACAGTACCAGTGTTTCACGGCAATGCGGGATCGATAGTTTTCATTTCTATTGGAATTATGTTCAGTTTCATGAACATCATAATAGTGTTCTTGTACTGTTTCGAAATGTTTCCTATTCTTGCGAGGAACGTTGCTTTAGGGTTTTCATCAATAATGTTTCGCGTAGGAGCTATTATTGCTCAGTTTGTGGTCGCATTGCACGTGTGCCAAATTTGGTTGGGGCCTGCAATATTTGGGACAGTATCAACGGTAGCTGCATTTTCATATTTGTATTTTCTACCTGATATAAAAGACTGTGCCGTAGAAGAGATAGAAGTTGCTGTTTTAAGACAAACATCAATTGAAGAAAGAAGAATAGGGAAAGAAGTTCATAATAGTGATAGATTAGTCATTTAGTAGTTTATAAAAATGCATTAAATTAAACATCGTGTTCTTAAATTTTAGTTTTTTGGCACGTGCATACATAACTTTTTGGAGTTCCGTTCCTCAAATGGAAATCACTTTTTCGATAACAAAATGAACCTGCAAGGGTGCCATAATTATATCTGTCCGTTTGTCTGTTAAGATCTTTTTCTCAAAACCCCGTGAAAAATGAAGTGTAAATTAACGTCTTAAGCTAATGTCTGGAACCTCTCGAAGCACAGAAAAAATCATAGTACTAATCAGATCAGATACTAATCAGTACAAGCAATCGTAAAATATAGCCTTTTTATGTGCATGCATGTCTTCTATGAAATTGCAATTAAACTAAAACTTAACGGTTATCTTGGGGTTGACAATGCAAATAAAGGAGGAAATTAATTAATTATATTCATGTCACTGAAAAGAAAAGTTTCTGCCCCCCTGTTATTCAAGGGCGAAGCCGGGGCAGATCGCTAGTTTTTAATAACAATATTATATTACAATAAAACTACTTTTACGGATTTTATCACGGTTTATTTCATTATTTATCTAGCCCGACGTTTCGGAAGCTTTACAGCAACCACGGTCACGGGTGGACTGAGATGATAGGTGTACTGATGTACTGTAAACTTAAGACAACAACAATATTATTATTTTGGTTTGCCCTACCACGATTCACTCCCTCCACTATTCCTGCTTGCTTTCAGGACAGCGGCGACCATTTATGACCTTTTGATATGATCAGCAGCAAGCCCGAGAGAAATTTTAAAATTGCCACGGGACCTGCATCAAATTTAATCAGAAGAAAGAGTAGTAGTAAATTACTCCTATTTTCCTCCTCAATGAAAGTGGATGCAGGTTGCGTCAACTAATTGCGTCAACTAAGAAAAAAGATGGCAGCCAGGTGAAGCCAAGCTGCTATGCAGTATGCACAGAGATAACGCGGGAACCCATGGGTTGAAAACATATTTAATGACCTTCGTACCATTCAGAAATACTTCTCCAACGGTACCCCACTTGGCTGTGACGCGTCGAAATGTTTTTTTCAGCCCTTAGTTGTACGTATGCAGGAGGGCTACCCTAAATAATTTAATTTTCCAATGTCATAGTATATCTTTTAGTAGCGGTTTATGAAATACTGAGTACTGACTCCCGCTTCCATATACATCCATGCCTTCCCGCCTATTAATTATATATAACAGATTTTGTTATTCATTTTAACATCTATCCTATTTAAGTACTAATGTCACGCAACTAATTCTCTTAGACATCGTTTACATTCGAAATGAAACCACGCATATCTAAACTCAAAATACAAAGCTGAAGAGTTTGTTTGTTTGTTTGTTTTAACGCGCTGATCTACTTCTAGCCCCAATGGAAAAAATATTTTTGTGTTGGATAGTCTATTTGACTGGGCTATATACCATAACGCTATGACTAATGGGACAGGAATTGCGCGGGTGGATCCGCTAGGTGATCCAAGACCTAAATAAAATCCCATATTTACATTAAGACAAGACTTTACAAATTTTACTTTCGTACCAAACTTTTATACATTTCTATTAAGAGGTTTTTTATGGAATGGGGCGGGAGCAAACGAGGAATTGGAGCCCTTTTACGACTACCGACGCCCATGAACATCCACATAATTACTTTGCCGATGCGTTGCCCTCCTCCAATGGGCCACCACTTACTACCAAACCGCACGGAATGCAACACTCAAGATGTCACTTTACGGCGGTATTGTGTGCAGTAGGTACCTCCCCGGTCGTGCCGGGCAAACTTCGATGCATAGGAGGATGTAGTGTCATGCACTATGCGAGGCACTATCTCATCCCACGCAGTATGACACTACACACTATCCCTTCCTAAGAAATTGTGGTTGTTGCAGTGCAACCGAATTCGGCCAGCATGACTAGCCGTATTGATGGCGATGGCTATTTTTAAATATTATAAAGGGTCAAACGATCAAACGGAGCCTTTTTTCATCTACCGACGCCTATGAATGTTAGCATAATTACTATGCCGATGCGCTGCACTTTCAATGGGCAACAAGCTACTCACATACCGCAAGAAACGCGATACCGAAGATGTTATTTCACGGCGGTATCATATGAACGAGAGGATACCTCTCCTGTCGTGCCGGCCCGATTTCGTTTGCAAAGCGGAATGGCACTACCTCTTAATGAAATGAAATAAAAATGACACTTTCTTGTGTGTTACTTAGCACTATATGCCGATGCTATGAGAGAAATGCATGTATTTAATTAGGCATTTACCTGTACGGAGAGAATTTTAAATTTTTGTATTCGAATTACACAAAGTGATTCTATTGACATTATCCAGGAACTGAGTTGTCACTTGACCGATTTTCCTAGTTAATTAAAAACTAAAAAAACTCAACAGTCTACTGTTCCAGGGGTGCTCAATCTTTTTCCGGTTTAGTATGTGCTTTCGGTGCAACTACCTACTAGAAATACAAATAGTACGGCCCCTAGCTACTTAAAGTAAGATATCCTATAATACAATAAACAATCTTCTACTAGATAAAACAGGGATTAGATAACTCAACTTCATCTGGTAACTCATGTGGGTAAAGACTAAAGTGGTGAACTAGATAATATACCGCTGCAATTTCCAAACTACATTGCGTGACGCGTCTCATCCGGTTTTGGAATTTCCAGTGGCCCCTTTGAGAGGACGAAAGAGAACAACTCGACTCGGGCCCTTGGTAGTTCCAATACTCATTTGTTCCCATAAAGTGTATAAAAAATAATTGCTGTATCCAGCTGCATATCGGCTACAGCGGCCATCTCCATTGTGAAGAGCTATCTACGCAGGTCAAGATTATAGCGTACAGGACTGTGCGCAGCCACAAGTTATTATTACACTCTATTATTGAAGTCTTAAGTTTACGCCAATATTTATTCATTACATTAAAACTTTTTTTATGGATTTTATCGCGGTTTATTTAATTCTTTAATTAGCCCGACGTTTCAGAAGCTTTACAGCAACCATGGTTTTTCTATTCCGATGGGAAAGCAATCTGTCACGACCGGAGGGAAATCAGGCGCAGGTCGCAAGACCAACAAAGATTATTAAAGAGAGCCATACACCGTGATGGCCCACGATGTAATGGCTCTAATAATTAATTTAGAGCACCGTGATGGCTCTAATAATTTTTCGGCGCATTTTGACGGCGTCGTGTGGGCATGTATGGGCGTCCATGTGTACCATTTCAACAATTTCTTAATTGAGAAATGTAAAAATGTTTTTCGTTAGGGGCCTAACACCAATTTTTTTGTTAATCCCGAGACCTCACGTCTGTGTCTGTACACACTTACCACTAGACCACGAGGCACAATTCAACAAATTCAATAACAGAAATTAAATTCTTATATTAAAAGGATAAATTGATTAATTCGATGTTCGAGCTGGCTGTTTTGCAATTATTGCTGGCTTCAAGTTTTTCTTTCAAAAGGGAAGTTCGCGGCGCTTTGACTTTGTTCGCTTGACTACTGTACGTGGTACTCTGGCCTTTCCTTTCCGTTAATGGCGTACGCATTGGTAGGTTCCGATTGTTCCTAAAACGAATTTGTGATCATGTTATTTTTTATAGTATAAGAGGAGAAACGAGGAGACAGCTACCGAGTCCCATAGCCATTCACATAAATACTAAGGAGATGTTTTGCCATATTTCCTTATTTTGCCTCCAATGAGTCACAAGAAACGCGACGTCATAACTGTTACGGCGACTGTTGCGGAGACATCGTGTGAGCGAGACGTACCTCCTGGTACTGGTCAAAGTAAAATTTGGTTAACGTAGCACCGCCTACTCAACGACTTCGGACTGTTGTGTGTAAAAAGGAATGTTTAGGCCGACCCAAAACTCGAGCCCGGCACCTGGTGTTGACTAGCCAACAAAAATATATGCTTTTTTATTCATTTTCTATTATAGGAGTACACACTATAAGCGTCCATGACTTCGTGATAAGAACCCGCAACCGTTCTCGTTTGAAGTCGATCTGAGCAAATCGGTCGTCAAATTTAATGATGACAGAACAAAGATTCGTAATAATTAATTGAATGTAATTCGATCAGTGGCTTAATATATAGTACCTAATGTGTTATGTAAGATTTGCAACGGGGTTATTCCTAAGGGTTCTAATCTAGAGGCAGTAAGGCTTCCTGCCTCTAGATTAGAATGACACAGTCAGTGCATTGTGGTCATCATGGCGATAGGGTTTCTAGTTTGTGGTGCCTGGTATTTCACTATCTTAGCTGGTAAGTTTGCTATGCAATCCTTATTGATCTCTTACGTTTACGCGAATGATAGTCATTACAATAATACTACTTTTACGGATTTTGTCGTAAATAGTTTTATTGTAATATGCAATCCTTATTTAGCTGTATGTAGGTTAGATTGGTTTCGTACCGAAGTTCTGAAATCTGGTGTTGTGTCTATTTGTAAAACGAAGAGTAAGTTTTGAATGACTCCTTGGGTGAACGCGCTATTCTCAGGAACTTACAGAACATAATACTATTCGTAAGAGGTAGAACCATGCTGCATTGTAGCTGATCGTGGAGAAGTGCTCTCGCGCACACGGTACCACCGTAAAGTTGTGACTACGCTGTCGGGTTTCATCCGTTTGTGAGTAGCCTGTGGCCCATTCATGGAGGGAAACATATCTGCGTGACAATAATATTGTGGATGTCTTTGGGCATCGGTAGTCGTCAAAAGGCTGAAATTTCTCGTTTATTTTTCTTTATGAAAAAAACTCATGTTCCGATTTGGAAAAAAAAAATCACGGTTAGCCTATTTACACTATTTATACGTCCATTCCCCTCCTACTCTTATTCGTTGCGGATCCCAAGGCTTTTTGGCATTCCCTCGAGTTCATGACTGTTGGGAGTGGTGGCCGCTGTCACGGATCACAGGGGTAGCAGCAGTGGGAATGTGTGGTGGTCATGCCTGAATAGAAAAAAATAGCCCATTTGGATAAATGGGCTATTTTTAGGAAGCCTGCATGTTACCACGCTGCGGCCAACAGAACCGGAGTAGGGACGACTGAGGCCGCGGTGCGCTACTAGTACTTTTTGAAATATATGTTTTGGTTTCCTGTTACTGGTATCAGCTAAGATAGGCTTACATCTTTTGATAATATTCTTGATCAAACATTGCCGAAGCTCCGATGGTTTAGTTGTTAACTTTTCGGACTACCACTCGCGTGGTCCTGGTTAGACCGCCGCCATGTACTAATGCGTTGTTCTAACTTAGGTACATATTCTGCGTGCTGTTACAGTTAAGAAAAACACCGAGAACACGGATTCGTGCATTCGAATTCAGCTAGTCTAGGATAGGGCCTGGTCAGATAGCAGTCGCTCTGTGTAGAACCTGGCGCTCTCGTCGAATATCATCTGACATAGAAAGGGTATAAGGCTAGGACGGAGAAGAAGAAACGTATCCGCATGTTGTATATCACATTCACAATGCCTTTATCTATTTATCTAAAATATAGGGATAATATAGATAGAGAAGGGTAGCCAGCCTAAAGTGCAGCCGTCCAAGACTTTGTAAAGACTTGCTTACTGCACTCATAGCAATCCGGTGAACCTGTATTTAGCTTCTCTTCGCTTCCATAGCAAAATTATATTCAGGTCCGAAACGAAAAATGTTTTACAATATACCGCGGAACGACGTTTTTGTAACAAACAAGCGTTCGGGGCCATTAGTGATTACCGACGCCAACAAACATTTGCACGACCAGAAGATTCTCCTTTATCCAATTCCCTCGATATATTTCCTTATAATCTAATCTGAATAAGATTTATCCAACGAGAACCGGTGTACTTTATATCTCAAATTATATAATTCTCTTACCAATTTATCTAGAGTGGGTTTACTTCTAATCTTATCATTTTAACACGCAACTGACATTATGTTATTTCATGACACACATATAAATGGATTATATAGTGACTATGCACAAGAAGCGCTTATTGCTTTTTTTATAGTATTTGGGTATAGTTACCAGTAAAAGAGTCTTTTCACTACTAACGACGCCCGTGAACATCCGCATAATTTCTATGCTGAGACGTGGCTCTCCTGTCCAGCCTCTAATCCAATATAACTTTTATCATTTACAACCTAGCAATAACGTCCTCCTAGCTGAATTTCGGCTAAGACGCTCTTCATACACAGTTGCCATCTGCGCAGGATGCGTCTTATATTTTCCCCTACTAATAAAAACGTGTTTAATTATAAGTGACGACAATACGTCAATATAACATGAAAGAAAGAAAGGTTTAGTCTATAGCTCATATAAGTTATAGCGGTCCGCCCCGGCTTCGCTGGGATACTTTACAGAATATGGCAAAAGTTCATTGATTTACAACAATACATTTTTTTAAAGTTTTAGTTACGGCTTCGAAGACATTACTGTTACCATGACAACAAATTCAACTTATGACAGAACAACTTCTGCCAGGAGAACTATTTGTCGATAACTTCCGCAGCTATATTTTAATTCTTTTTTATATTTACTTTTATATTTTTTCACACCTTTGATTACACTGTCGAAGTTTTCATAAGATCAAAACGTTTTAGAAAATCTTATACAGCCCATGTTCATCACAGATAATACGAGTATAAGATTCTAATGGAATGGAAAAAGAATCAAGCATACATTTGGCTAAGAATTTCAAAATCGATGCGTCACGTGGGCCCAATGCTATATATTGTTATTTTTAAATTTCACTTGCCTACGGGGCTGGATAGCGGTCCGACGCGACACGCGACCAGAGAGAAGTCAGGCACAGGACCAACGAGGCTGTTATTATAAATTCAATCTCAATAAATCTTTTTGGCCAGACCCGGGACTTGAACTCGGTAAAACACAATCAGTAGTCCTATCTTGATTTCTGGTGGATATGGTTACAATTGATCACGAGGCAGTTCGCTTGACCTTTCTGCAGAGATGAGCAATGCTTAGTGAGGATGAATACTTTGTAGCTTATCTATCTTATCTCAGTCTAGTGATAGGCTGTAGATCGTAGGGTCCCGAAACCAAATAACTTTTCCAGGGTCGCAACTCTCAGCTCCTGGCTGTGGTTTTTAGTCACCATGGTCCAAAAAGTCAACACCTACTTGGGGTTGTTGAACTCACATTCCGTGCAGTGCCGTATGAAAAAAAATGAGCAAGCTTTTAATTAGCACATGCAAAAGCATGCGTGTACCTACCTATATATTATTTCGTCAATATTGCTTGTTGCTAGTGTTAATCTCTGGTATAGATCCCGGCTCCAAAGTATAGCGCTGACCGTTATAGTACAGGACTACGAACTACGGTACCGGAGGGGTGCGGGTGGGACGCAGGAGGGTCGCTCGTATTGGGCGGGAGTTCTGATTGTTTGTGCAGTCGTACGAGTGTGGAGCGTCTCTCCACTTGGCGCTACAATTACGTGCCGGGACTGGGGTAATGATACTTGCTATTTTTTTCAGGATTCTATGTACTGTACTGTCCTGTGATTTATTTGATGTTCATAAACCACATTTTATACAGAAAAGCCGTAGACACACTCTTCGCTCTATGGGAATTGTATCCAACGGTAAAAAATTCACTATTTTAATTTTAATAGACGGAAATAGAAACGAACTCAGTAGGTAGGCATTATTGTTGTAGGTCTCAGAACATGATACTGACATAAAGATACAATACCGGTGTCGAACATGCGGTTTTTGAGTAGCCGTTGGCTCATTAGAGGGAAGAAGGAAAAAATGATTTCATTCCGCGGGTGTCTATGGGTGTCGGTAGTAGTTAAAAAGATTACTTACACGTTAGCGTAGGGCTAAAAAAGACCTACGTTGTCTGATGGATATAAGATAGGACTCCATGAGAGAATCTTGAATCCCTTGCTATACTATAAAATAACAAAAAGTTGTATCTGCCAGAACACCGGTTTTGGTTTCTACCATGTCACATGGCTAAATACTAATCAAGCTTTTCTCATGGGATTTCATCTTATATACATCAGACAACGTAGGTCTTTTTAGTCCTACGTTAAAGTGTAAGTAAAGCTACGCCCACAGTGACCTACGCTATGGAATTTTGAGAGAGGCCCGATGCTCAATTAGTAGCACGAAGGTATTAGTAGCAGAGGACACGCAGTACTTCTCTACCATATGGTGGAGAAGTACTGCGTGTCCTCTGCTCGTCTACTAACGTCAGCAGGTTTATTCTTTTATCATCATAATCAGCCGCGAAATCTCTACTTCTGGACATTCCCTCCATAGGACGCCATCAGCCACGTTCACGAGCCACATGCATCTATCAGTTTATTGTTTGTCCTTTACGAAATAAAAAAAATGTGAACAGAAACAGTATAAAAACAGTATGTAAGTTATATTGGGACCGAAATGAGATAGCGTGTCTCCCCTGGTTAGTTTAATAACGCATCATAATTTAACATTACAGGCATTATTTCAATGGTGCTGTAATACCGAGCTTCATCATTATGGCGATTACGTGAATCCGGATGAGACGACAATTATATTCATGAACCATCGTACACGTTTGGACTGGAATTACGTGTGGATAGCCCTGTACCACGCAACTCAGAGACCTAACAATTTTGAATGCATATGCAGAGGTCATGCAACATCCGATTTGGTTGATAAAAAGGAGACGCTTGCTTCTGTTGCCAGAGGAAAATCAAAAATCAAGTTTGTTTTGAAAGATGAGATCAAGTGTGTACCTGGACTGGGTAAGGGAAGCTTTCATTCCTTAATAGACCACGAGACAGACATCTAATAGAATTATACCTAGGATACTTATATTAGATGTCTGCCTCGTGGTCTGGTGGGAAGCATGTTAATCCACAGTCGTGAGGTACTGGGTCTTTGTACCTGCGCACACACTTGTGCACACATTTGTGGCCGAAATTCCGCTGATTATATAAAAACCTGGGGGGGGGGGGG
>JAFELO010001133.1:90248-111241 GCA_017140195.1 Eumaeus atala
GGGGGGGCGGAGGGCAACGCATCGGCATAGTAATCATGTGGATGTTAATTAGTATTGGTAGTCGTAAAAAAGCTCCGATTGCTCGTTTCCCCCCTATTCTAAAGAGACATACTAAAAAAATGTAATGTAATAATAAATGTTCATGTCATGTACTAAAATAATGTATGTGCAATAATAAATGTACATGTAATGTACTAAAACAATGTATGTGTAATATTAAATGTACATGTAATGTACTAAAATAATGTATGTGTAATAATAAATGTACATGTAATGTACTAAAATAATGTATGTGTAATAACAAATGTACAAGTCATGTACTAAAATAATGTATGTGTAATAATAAGTAATGGGAAGATTGTAATCGAATTAGATAATTCATGCCTTATTGACTAAGGAGTCCTAAAAATGACGTATTCATTTTTTGATAAAGTTTATAATTTAAAATTCGTAAATAGCCGAGGCCGAGCTGCTAGTACATAGAATTTAGGCAACGTTCTCCCTATTTTTTCTCTCTTATTTTTTCTTTTTTTATCTTTTCTGCCTTTATTTTTAAAGACTTTGAAAACATGTTTTTTATATAATAGGGTGGCAAATTAGCAATCCAAGACTTTTGACAATACCTACGCAGAGAGACATCCGCATTACTGTGCGGATACGTTGCCTTCCTTTCATCCTCCGTTTGCTTCCTATTGTAGGAACATACATTTTTTTTTGTTATCAGCTCTTATCGGTCCGCTGCTGGACATATACATTTTTCAATGAACGCCAAGATGACCGATCTCCTGCTACACGCATCCATCCCGGACCAGCTACTGCATGGAGATCGTTTTCCCACCTGGTGAACGGTCGACCAACACTTCGTTTTCCTAAACGCGGCCTTTACTCCAGAACCTCACTGGCCCATCTACCATCTGTTCTTCTAAGAGTGTGACCAGCCGATAACCACTTCAGCGAGCTTATTCGTCGCATGATATCGGATACTTTAGTTCTCTGCCTGATGAATTCGTTACGAATTTTGTGGGACAGAGAAACACCCAACATAGCACGTTCAATAGCCCGTTGAGCTATCGCAAACTTTCGGACCAATGCAAATTTGTAAGATGATTTCTGACCAATGCAAAAATAAGAAGGCATTGATTGAAGATTTTTGTCTTCAAGCTCTGCGATATAGGCGGCGTGAGAATGTGACGAAGCTTCCGCAATGCTGTACAACCCAACTGAACCGTTCTATAGGCTTCTTTCTCGAAGTTATATCTACCAAATTGCAGTAGTTGCCCGAGGTAGATGTATTCGTTTACAAATCCGAGAATAGCACCATTGACGTTGACCGGCCCAGGGAGAACGTGTTCGTTGAACATGACCTTTGTCCTGTCCAAGTTTATCCTAAGGCCAATACGACGGGAGGATTCATTTAGGCTGTGGAAGATTTCCTACAAGCTCTCCAACGATTCGGCCTGTTGGCCGATGTTGTTCTCAACATAAACACAACATGGAGGAACATACACTTATTCATATAAAACTATAATTTAAGTAATGAAAGCGATGAGATGAATCTTTAATCGAACAACACATATTGAACGTAAGTAGTATTCGACAATAGATACAATGTTACACATGATATGCAGTCTTTAATAACAACTATTTCTAAGCTGAAAATACTTATCCAATAACAAGAACACGACGAGTTCAGCTTGATGAAAGTGCTACATCAGGTGATGTCGATCACATAAACAATATGTTGGACACACCTGATTAGCTCTACATAAATAATATTTCCTGCCACTAAAACCACATATAATCTATATCCATAAAGTTACTACCGCCGGCAGCTTCAGGTAGATCAGGGACTTCTAGTATCTCGCACTTGTGTAACATTATATTTATATATAGACTCTAATTTAGAGAATGGCATTTACGAGCAGTGATTAGTGGGTATCATACCAGCATGATCAAATTTAAACTGGTCACTTTTAAACTGTTTTCTTGATATTAATTAGTCTCAAGATAAATTTTTGAATTAATTTATTTAGAAGTGGTTTTAATATTGAACTTTATTCCATAAGACACGTCCAGTTGCATGTTGGAGCTTACACACCAATATATATTTTTTTGAAATTTACTTTTCAGGTCTGTTCATCGATCCTGCCACGAATCATAGTCCTGCGCGAAGGCTACCGAGGTCTTTGGATGCTGCTAAATATGGTTTTTTCTTCTGGTCTTTTATTGACATTTTCTTTATTTACGCCTTCTTTTACAGTACCATTTTCAAATTTTGGGTAATTTATAACACTTTACTCTTTATTCTTGTTACTAAGTATTTTGGTGGTTTTCAAAGTGTACAAAATAGATTGTTTAACAAGGGTGTGTGAATATTTTGTAAAACACATAGTTTAATGTACTTTGTAGAGTCTTTAGCCGAGTTTTGTACTAATAAGTTGTAACCACTAAGGTAATGAAATTGTATGTTTGTAATAAGTATGTAACTTTACAACAAAATCTGTAAGAAATAGGGTTATTTATACATTTAATAGATTATTGTCAATAGAGCCGCGTACATTTGATCGAAGTTTCTCAATTAATGTTTAAATCTGATGATGATTATCTATTAAAACATGGTACAATAGCATAACGTTTTTCTTTGCACTTTGTATCACAATTGCATATATACCTAGGTAATTGCATTTCTGTTTTCTTAGTTTCTATATTTCTGTTCCCTATATGACATATAGAGAACAGAATATTATATTATATATTGCTACATTTTCCGTTTGTTTTATGATATTCAATAAGGTTATCTTTTGTTCCTGGTAAGCAATAGCACATGATTGCACTACTAAATGCCATAGAGCTAAAGATCAAAATGGAAACCCACTCTATGCCTATATTTACAACGAACGGTGCAATAAAGCCACCAAACCTTGCATCGACCGAGGCGAACTCCGTCGCGGAATTCCTTATTACAAATGACACATAGAGAACAGAATATTATATCATATATTATTATATTTCAGTTTTCTTAGTTGCTATATTTCTGTTCTCTATATTTTCCGTTTGTTTTATGGTATTCAATAAGGTTATACCTTTTGTTTCTGGTAAGAAATAGCACATGATTGCACCACAAAATGCCAAGGAGCTAAAGATCAAAATGGAAACCCACTCTATGCCTATATTTACAACGAACGGTGCAATAAAGCCACCAAACCTTGCGACGACCGAGGCGAACCCCATCGCCGAATTTCTTATTACAGTTGGAAATATTTCTGAAGTATACAAATATAATTGAACAAAAGATGTGTAAGCACCAACCAGGCCAATAAGGGCCATAATTAGTCTGGCGACATCCAAATGATTTGGTAAAAATACAAAAGTTAAGAGGGACAGACCAGCTACTGTAAAACTAAAAATTACGGAAGTTTTCCTACGAAAATATAAAGTTGCGATCACGACTAATACTACTCCAGGGGCTAAACTTAGACCGGAGAACATAACGTTGAGATATATATTCCCCTGTAGGCGCCCAATATATTGATTAATCCCAAAAAATGTGTGAGAACAACAAAGCCACACAAATGCTGTTATAAATGTATACATTCTAATTTTAGGTGACTTTAAAATGTCCACATATGTTCCGTACTGTTGATTATTTTCAGTAACAGTGTCTTCGTATACAGCATCAACTACAGCCTTAATGTCTGCTGTAGGGAGGTAATTTCTGAAATAAGAAAATATAAGCTTGCATTTTACTGATTATATACATGAGAAAAAACTAGGATAAACAATGACTAACTAATATAATGATGTAGAGAATAGTACCGACTTTTATGGAAAATCCCATAGGATAAAAATCAGAGAAAAAACCGAACTTTAAAGTAGTACCTAATTTAATAATTTATTCATAAGTGAAAACTATTGGTTATTAGATTATACAGTAACTAGAGATCCGCCGTGGAAAATCGATCACATAGTGACAGACAGCGTTAGGGGACTTACACGTTTTTTTGTTGACGCATTTACTCGCCTTCACCAGTCCTGGGTGGGGTCCAGTGGTGTGTGGGACTCGCGGCACATGATAGTGCCGAATACCCACAAAGACCACCGCGACTGCCATCAGTGCCGCCCTTGGTAAGGTGCCAACAACAATTATCAGGGCACATCGATGGCTAGTCAGTTCCCTAAGGGACAAACTCCACCTCCACAGATGGGGTCGCCCTGCACTACAGGACAACCCCACCGACTTTAGGACAGTGCAATGGGGTGAGGTTCCCATCCTCGCCCCTTGCCCCGTGCGCAAAGGCGCCACCTCCTGTTGCTATTAGGTCTCCTCTTCTCATAAGCGGGGTACCGAGAGCGATTCTTCCTCCTGCTCTTAAAGCCCCCTCTTCTTATAAGAGGGATGAAAAGACCCCCCACGGTTCATTTGGCTTCGCCTGGGTTCACCCCAGGCTACTAAGCCCCACCGCCACGACAAGGCTTGAACCATGGCGGGGAGAGGACTTATACTTATAATATGGCGATGATGAGGTTAGTACAAATATCATGGAAAACCCGAACTTTAAGGTAGTATCTAATGCTTAACAGATAAAAGTGTATTTATATCACAAACTTTATAATGTCACACCTATATCTATGCAAAGAGATAAACAATCACTTACTTCTTAGCAATATGAGTGAGAACCTTCACCGCTTCGTCTTTCCTCCCTACTGTTATTAACCATCTCGGAGATTCAGGTATTAAAAAATAATACGATAATATTAACAGCCAGGGAACCGACGTTGCCAGCTGCAGATGTCTCCAGTCTCTTAATAAATAGGCAATCCCGGGTAGAGTGACGTAACCGAGCAAAAATGATATTTCAATTAATCCTACAATGTAAGGTCTGAATGATTTTCCACAAAGTTCGATTATAATAATGTAGCAACACAGCATTGTTCCACCCACGCCTGTGCCGATCAGAAATCTGGCCGCGATGAACATCCATAGTTCTGGCATGACGGCCGACACAGCCACGAACAATACTTCCGAGTACAACGCCAGTAAGCAGCTGAATTTGCGTCCGTACCTGTAATGTTTGTGTTGTTATGTTAGTTCTTGATGAGAAAGGGGAATTCAATTTCTATATTATAGTAGGTGAAGCGAGTTTACCATAGACCGGCTTATGCAAAGCTTATAAGAAATATTGTTGAACTGAATGAATACAATGTTTTAATTTACCTACCCAACGAGAGGTCGAGAACGAACGTGTCTATTCTGTCCCGTCCAGGTGACATGACATGATGACATGACACAGAGTAATGTATCAGCGTATTTCTACTTCGATTACATCTTTTACTTTGCAATGATCATGTTATACCGACACCCAAAGACATCCGCATTATTGTAATACAGATGTGTTCCCTTCCTTTTCTTTTCGCTCCAATGGGCCACCGGCTAATCAGAACATACACGTTTAAATATAGGATTTTAAGGCAAACAATTTTATTGACACCATTAAAAGTCATCAGGTTAGGCATTTAGTGCGTACATTTACTACCTGCACCTGAGCCACATCCATTTAGTAGATCTGGCGTGAAAGAGTAACAAACGTAGGTACATATAAACTGTAAACTACATTCTCGTTCTGGAACCGGATTTATACCAAATGTGTTAATAATAATCTTATAGGACATTGCGGACGTTATTACAACAGTCCGACATGAATGAGAAGAAAATTAACAAACCAACCTGTCAGAAATGTAGCCATAGAAAATACTGCCCGCCAAAATTCCAACTTGAAGAAAAGATTGTGCCAAGCTGGCTAGCTGTGTTCTGTCACAGATGAGATTCCATGTACTACTCACACTGCTCTCAATAACGCTGGTATCGTACACTGGATTGCTACAAGGACAATGACTCGTCATGTTATAGGCATCTTTGTCCATGCACGCATATTCAACACTTGGTAATATGAACACAACGTTTGCAAGCTGATATTCGGTTGGCATACGTCCTAAAGAAACCAAAAATAGTATCCATGTTTGATATCGCCCGAAACTGCCAATCACTTTTTCAATAGCATCTTCATTTGTCATTTTATAATTAACATTTGAGAGCACAGCGAGTGTATTTTTACTGTCACTTCTCCTCAATCAGACAATCGTTTTAATATTGATCTGCACACGCGTTACGTTTTGTACGAATTTTCCTTAATAAAATGTTTCATATCAATTTACGACCTAATTTAATTTTGTTAAAGCGATACTTTATCTGTAGCTATCTCTTGTATATACAATGATTTTCGTATTTGGATTGTCAGTTTAGTTAAGCTGTTAGAAATTACTCATCACTTAAAATGTACCAGTCTAGGTCTAATTTATATAAAGATAAAGTTGATTTTATTACGGTACTTTATTTTACTACGGAATTCAAGAAGTTTGTAGAGGAAAACACTTCACACTTTCGTAAGCTGATTTACACTGTCTTATTTGCAGTCATTAAGTACCAATACTGGGAAGCGGAGATAAATCGCATTTACATGTTGCTTGCTAAACTGATTAGTCAAGCTTAATTAACAATAAAATTAACACAAGCTGTACAAACACATATTGAAATTACTTTAAAATTATTGTCATACTTTTTATCATAAAAGACCCCTTATATCGTCTTTAGACGATGGGAAAGGTACCTCCTTGCTCGTGCCAGCTTGCACAACCTCATACTGAGTTACGGGTACATGTGTACTCAAATGTATTCAACCCAGTACATCTCTTCCCATCTGCGGGAAAAGAGGGAGGGGTCTGTTCCCCCTATCGTCTCCCTAAACCTGAAGACAAAAAGTCTTCGTAGTCAGTCGAACTGTTGAGGCTGGACTAGCGCCGCAAACCAGTATTAGGTCCCTCCGAAAAAACTTTGGTGCTATGCAGCCGGAGTGGGCCGGCACTACCGGGAAAGTATCGGTAGTGCCTAGTAACTATTACACACATATGCCTAACTTCGGCGTCAAGTGGTGACTATGCTGTCACCTCTTCTTACTGGGTGTTGAGAAAAGATCACCCTGTATTGACTACCACATTTTTTGTAGTTTTTAAAGGATTGTAACACACCCAACCAACCTCACGTTGTACAGGTGTTTATGGACGTCAGTAGGTATTACTCATTGCCACAAGTGGTGTGGCAAAAACACTTCATTCTGAATCAATTTGGTAATAGAGACAAATAAATGATTGGCAATTTTCGTTGATTAAAAATAAATATTTATTTCTTACAATCGAATTAAGACTATCACAGCCTATAACCAATAGACTCATAAAACGCGTTTTCCTTTTTTGGTTTCTCAAGTTTCGTTAATAATTTACATCAGAATGCTCCATCCCTCGAAGGACAACTGCTCATCTAATATCTAATGGATAATGGATTTCAAAATTTATATTCCTACCCCTAAAACAGATCTTTTTTTACAGGATAGGAGGACGAGTGATTAGCCGGAGTCATTTGATTTGTACTGACGCTCATTAACATCCGCATATACACATGCCCTGCTCTCCTTCATTCCATCCCCCAATGTGCCACCATAACGGGACGGTGATATCATGTGGGCGTCACCTAGATCCGTCCCCGGTCGAGCCGGCGCAATTCCGCTGAAAAGCTTGTAGGTCTCGTGTGTGTGGAAGTGTTTATACTAGACAGTATTTACATTTGATATTCCTACAGAACACAGGTTATCAGTTTATGTAATTTTATAATATATGCCATACTGGAGTCAATCATAGGCAGAATTAATATACAATGTGGATTGTAAAATATTTTCAGGACACGGTAGGTAATAAAGCCATGTATACTATAAAGCTACAATAATATGCTTTATGTACATAGTAAACTCCATCGAATTTAGGGATGTATTATTTTTTTTATTTTCGAATTTAGTACATTTTTTACATATTTAGAATCAGAATCGGGTACCGAAAATGCTCTATGTTTTTGTTTTATATATAAGAAGATAATATGATATTAAACAAATTATATAGCTCTAGTAAGCATATTATTGTTATTTAATTATATAATCTTTGTTCACGCCATTTAATTCGTTTGTGTCACAATTAGTATTACGCAACTTTATTACCTTGATAAGCAAAATAATGTAAACGAGGTAGTGATTTCATATTGTATATCTAAAGCATGGCTATAATAATATAAATAAGATAACGTCTCAATGCACTGATGCATTGTAGTATATAAGTAATATCCTAAAAACATGGAGATAAAATACATAGGAAAGTGAAAAGGGCCTACGACGGCGAGCGACCGTCTCGGTTAACAAAGAAGGTAGATTACTATAGTATATCTGTCTATTCAATTTCACATTGAAATGAATGAAAAAACAGATACAGTCAGTAAGCCACATTTGCTTTCACTTTCGACTGAGACGGAAGCGTTTTGGACTGGCTTCCCTTCTCTATCTATACTATGTCTATGTCTAAAAGACGTCAACAAAGTGTAATATGGACATTGATTCCAAATGCGTTGCACACTGTTGGAGACTCCATAAGTTATACCACAGCATTAACTTGGAATTCATTTTGATTGCTTTTATAAGGCAGGCACAGTTTAACAATAAATACAAGGCTCAATTACAATAGTACTTGGATCATAATACTAACAAACAAACAGGCCCTCCTGGATATAACAACGTTAAAAAACAATATGTATGAGTTAGATCTAACTAATAATGAAATACCTACGATAATCTATTGTAACTAAAAAAAATATCTAATATAGGTTACTGCAAGTAAAACAATATACCTAGGATAGATGTTATCCTAGGTATATTGTTTTTTCTATCTAGGATAGATGTTATCCTAGGTATATTCTAGAGTACTAAATAAAACAGTATATTTAGGATTGTTAAATCTGTAAACTGAAAATATATATACTATGTTCGCGATATTCCGCTAATCTATTACTTGCCCGCAGCACAGAACCTGGTCCTACACAGAGATCATAAACATCCAACCGTATGGTGAATGTGACATTTTTACACAAAAACGGTTAATAAACCGAGCATATAAGATAAATTTACAGCCCCGTTGTACAAAAATACAAGTAAGAATGAACCTTTCCAACAAAATGAAATAGCTATAGTCTACTTACAATAAAACTACTTTTATGGATTCTATCGCGGTTTATTTCAATATTCAACTAGCCCTACGTTTCAGAAGCTTCACAGCAACAATGGTCACGGGTTGTGTGACGGGCTAGTTAAATAATTAAATGAACCGCGATAGAAACCGTAAAAGTAGTTTTATTGTATGAGTAACATTCGCGTAAACTTAAGACATCAATAGCTATATTTCAAAATGGCAGCAATGAGTTTATTTTTACGCGCTCAACTGAATAAATCGATGGTTAAAATACTATGATGTTCTTAATACCTTACGCTTCACCTTCTTCTAGTGTATCAGGTAACTTTCTGCCACGGGTATCCGGTAGTAATATACAGAGACATGATCCTATTAGTGGTATAACTCCAAAGAGTATCGGCGGCAGAAATGCAATGTTGTGTGCGAGAGTAGCTACAAATGGAGCTGCCATCGATCCTATTCTTGCAATAGTCGAGGACAGTCCTACGCCAGTATTTCTAACAACGGTAGGGAACAGTTCTCCGGCGTAGAGATATACGGTGGCAAAGGATATGCTCATTCCCCACAGTCCAATGCAACCAAGCGCCAAATGCCCTGTGCCCGATTGGGGAACGAAGATGATTAGGAGACAGCTGAGTCCAGTGATGCAGTTTGAACTAATCAACGTTATTTTGCGGCCAAGTAATTGGTTAGCGTAGATTGAAATTATCGTGCCTGGTACCTGAAATAATAAAATAGTTTGTCTTAGTTAATATTCATGTGGATGAGATTAAGGAATATTTAAGTGATTTTAAACATTTCCTAATCGGTATCTCGGTTATTAGCGCTGGATATTATAGGTTTTAAAAAGAAAATAACTAGCTCCTTGTTGTTCATGACTCCACTTAATGCAAAGTGGTTATTTTAAGGTTTTTCCTATTTTCGGTGATAAGGAAAACTTGATCACGACTTTGGCAGCATGTTAAACGATGACTGACACATTATGACAGCATCGAAATGCGCAATCCCCAGCTCAAAGTAAATTATCTTAAGTATACTTTTGTCAGACAGATACTAAATACAGAGAATTAAACAAACATTTACCAGTATAGCAGCCGATATCGCAACATTAGAGAATATGTTTCCAGAGACATGGCCTATGTACTGAGACACTCCGAAAAAGCAAAACCCACACACGAACCAGTTGAAG
Source organism: Eumaeus atala (assembly GCA_017140195.1). Classification (NCBI taxonomy): domain Eukaryota; kingdom Metazoa; phylum Arthropoda; class Insecta; order Lepidoptera; family Lycaenidae; genus Eumaeus; species Eumaeus atala. The sequence goes on from JAFELO010001133.1 coordinate 100,555, forward strand.
CATATAGCGATGGTGCGTATGCGCAGTTTCGGGGTTCGGAATAAGTCCACTAACGACGCATGCTCGGTATGCCCGCTACTACTGACTTCGACAGCCATTTTCTGAATTGACGATCCTATATCTTCAGTTGGTCGACCATTCCTGTAAATAAACTTCTTGATGTATAGAATTTGTAAATATCCAAACACATTTTACATCACGTTAGTCTATTATCTCGTTAATCGTTTGAGTAGTCCAACTTGCGCAAGTTCACTCCCGTGAAGTCATCTAAAGCGATGAAGACAAAATTTCAAGTCCAGACAACGCAACTAGCTCTGGAAATACTTTAATAATATAATAGTATGATGGTAATTGTAAGTTATACGACAAATATAAATGAAATTTGAAAATATTTTTATCATACGTACATGTGAGCGGCGCTTTTAATAATTTTCACAGCTTCTTCAGATCTTCCAGCCGTTAATAGCCATCTTGGGGATTCAGGTAGTAAATAGTAATAGCTGAGGAATAGTATTGATGGCAACGATATAGCTAGCTGGAACTTGTCCCAGCTTCTTAAAAAGTAACCGAACACAGGCAAAGTCAAATGACCCAAGTTGAAAGGTATCTGATAGAGGATTCCAACTGTGTCTCTGTATCTTGTTCCAATCAATTCCATTGTCAGCACGAAACTAGTCACCATCGTGCCTCCAGTTGCTACGGCAAGTAAGAATCGCAGGGCTGTGAACATGTGCCAGTTCATGGAATACGCCGTGGTCACACCAGCTATCAGTTGAAGAAATACTGCTGTTAAGAACGGAATACGCCTTCCAAACCTGCAATGAAAAGTTTACTGTTTAGCTAGTTATGAAAATCACACCTGGACTACTGTTATAGAAGATATTTATGAAAACTATGTGCCAGGGGCATTCCTGTGGCAATTGAAAATGTGGGTTAATATTAGTTAGCGACAGTGGCATTGGGCTGAAATAACCTGGGAGGTACCTCTTGCTCACATAATACCGATGTAAAGTGAAGGCAACCCTTCGATGAAATCGTACCAATGTAACAATGACTATGCAAGGGCGGGCTGAAGAAATGCAACGCATCGGTATACGCCCAATGTCCAAATTCAAACTGCAGCTCACGGGTGACGTTATATATGCGTGCTTATTAATCAGTGACAAAGTCTAGTTTATGTAACAAGGGAAAAGTTCTGCTATCATAGTTTGTGTGTCCGCAAGTATTATGTAAACATAATGATTAACATACACGAGTACTGCCAAGATAACCTATACGGTTATGTAAGTAGGTAAATGCAATGTGAAAATCGACTTGCATTTAGATTATTCACTATTGTCATGCTGATGCGTTTCGCTTCCTCCTCTCTAATGGGTCATTGGCTGCTAACTAACCCCACGAAACGCGACAGCATAGTAGTGACTTCACGGTGGTGTTGTGTGAGTGAGAGGTACCTCTTCGGTCGTGCCTTCCCAATTTGACTGATATAGGTACCATAGATAACGTATTTATTAATGTTGGGCTAGTGTTGAACCGGAGCAATGATAGATTTATTTGTTGACGTTCAGAATGTTATTTTTATAATCATATTTTGATTAAAGACATTTTAATTTCACATCATACGTAACATACTTAATTATGTTTGTAGTGTCTGATGGGATTCTGTGTCTTTTTACATGAGGAAGGCACGCACAAGGAATTTACGCATCGGCACAGCCTGGGTGCGACGCCGACCCATTGTGGGGACTCTGGACTCGCTATCTGCGATCAATGCCCAACTAAAACCTCACGGAAATCCTCGGCCGCCTTGGGAGGATAAGATGATTATTAGCAGCAGGATCACCACGGTGACAGGCCTCAGAGAAGTCCGGTTCATTCCTCGATTACTCCCGTCAACGTTAGGATCGTGCAAAAGGACAGGCACCTAACATTTCCCTGGTTCGGATAAATGATCATTTAGGAGACGGCCTTATCATCACCTACGTACTTCCATGCATCGGAGACGTAGCGGAACATATAGAGATTCCTCTTCACTCCGTCCATCGACCTCTTTCTGATACATGGATCTTTGAAGATTCTACTTAGATGTATGTATTTCGTTAAATAACCTTGGTAACTTATTGCGTTAGTAGTTATTTGATTGAATGTGTCATCCTACGCTGGACGTCTAATCCACTACCGGATTAACGATGTCGGCCCCAAGAATTTGTTTGCGTAGACAAAGAAATAATAATGCCTATAAATAGGAGTTCAAACGAGGCTTCGAGTTGTTCTTGCAGTTCCCTACTAATCCTAAGTAGAAAGATCTAATAACTCGTGCATTGTTGCTCGATTCGTGCATTTAGAATTCGAAGAGATAGCTAAACACCGAGAAGAGAACAAAGAACAGACCAACACAATGTTTAATATTTAATGCCAAGGGTTATCAACTTAACTGCCATTAAGAGCTGATGTAATGTCATTCCTTCTGTGCTCATGATTGCATGATATCCCATGACCGCAGGGTAAGGTCAAATATGAACAACCGCAGTCTGTAGGTACAATGTTTGATGTATCAATACGTAACATATTAAGCGAAATTGAATGCATCCTACTAGTGAAGAGACATTTAAGTAGGTAATTGCATCCGGAACCCAAGTGTGAAATCAATTTAAAAACTCGCTCAGGATATGACAATTTAGTGGAGACGATTTTAATGAAAGTATTCTTCATTTTGAACAGGCCGTTGTTGCGTTGCAACTGAAATAGATCGTGATTAGCTATGTCTCCCTTTGTCACACATTAAAGTCATAAAGTTGTGGATATGACATCACGATTTGAGTGGGTTGTTCTCGAAACCTGTTGCTCCAAAAGAGATTGAGTAAAAAATGAAAACCTACATAAATCCTGTGGGAATTTAATTCGGAAGTTTAGAAGAGTCCCAAGTGTTTTACCATCAAATCCGATTAGTAATAAAATTAACGCACCTGTCTGAGAGATGTCCGAACACCATGTTGCCGACGAGTATCCCGAGCATGAATATAGTTTGAGTGAGATTCTTTAGCCAGTGTCTATCGCACACGAGGTCCCATTGAGACACGATCGTCTCCTTAAACACGCTATGGTCATATCTGTAGTCTGTACAATTTGCATGGCATGGGTCCTTTACGAACACTTCACTTGTGCTACACGTAAAATTCATGGGCGGCGCTAGGAATATTATGCTCATTTGATGCCAGGCTACGGGGAATTTCACAAGGAACACGATGAAGCAGATCCATATTTGCCATTTTCCGATTGCACCTATCGCCTTTGTTAGTGGATCTTCCACGGGCTTTTGTTGATTTTCAACGTCCTTAATTTCGTTCTCCAGCACTGAAAAGAAGACACAAATTATAAATAAATACGTGGTTCAATATTTGACTGTACTTCTATATGTTAGCTTTTATATGTTTTTTATGGTCAGCTATGATAAATGCTCAGTCATTATGTAAGGATTCAATATCTCTGTTATGCATAGCACCTGGGCCTCACTTAGCTCTCCCTTTCCCTAACAATTAGAGCCCTTCCACGGCTACCGACGCCCATGTACATCATCTGAATTACTCTGCCGAAGCATTGCCCTCCTTTTCACCTCCCACCCCAATGGGCCACCGGATTGATATTATTATAAATGAATTTCGTGTAATGAGTATAAATGTTTGTGCCGGGGTCATGGTTTTGGGTTTACGTGAATATATTTGTCACCGGTCCAGAATCGTTCTCACCCAATTATCATGACGGGCTAACGTGACACGATTGCCATTTATTTAATTATCATAAATAATTTTATTTCCTTATTAACAATAATTTAAGTAGTCATCATATAAGTACTTAATTTGATCTATCGAAAGGTAAGGTATTCGATAAACAATGTATATACAAACCAAATATAAATCAAAACCAAAAATAATAGAAAAGTAAAAAATTACTCTATAAAATTTAACTTAAATGTATTTTATGTAAGTTATTATTATTTAAAGACAAAGTTATAGACTCCCTTGCGCCGCGCCGTGTCACTTGTATTAAATTTTTAATTATTTTTGTTACTAAAACTACACAATATTTTCCATAATAAATATGTGTATTATTATTTCTAAAAAAAGATCTTTACACAATAAAAAACACATGAAATTATGAACAATAAACTGTTAAGTATAAAGTTGAAAAGTCTTTTTTTTTACTTCCACATCACGTCACACCAGCTTAAACTGTTGGAATTTAAGCTAATAATTTGTTTTACGAAAGCTCTAAATGTTGGAAATTATATTTATGTAAACTTATAATTGAAGTGGGACTTACATGTTTTTCCATTCATATTTGTAAATGTTGATTAAATCTTCGGCGAATGAAAAAAATATGAAAATGAAAGACGACTTATTAAAATGAAAGGCGACTTATTGAAATGAAAGACGAGTTATTAGATTCTGCTGCCATCAGCAAATGATGCAGATTATAACATCTCGGTCGATTATAGTTAACAAAGTACGTATTATATTATAAACATTTGGACGTCATGCACATGACGTGAGATATCCACGCGTATTGCAAATGATTTGTATGTAGTTTGAACTGCTTGTTATGACTTTTTTAATCTATGTAGTGTTATATATACCTAAAAACCGCAGCTGAGTTTTCTTTGTTGTCCCATATGTTATGTCCATACTAACATAAGCCTAAAATATTTTATTATTATTACTATTTTATTTTTCACACCGCTCACTATGTAAATTTGCCAAATCTGGTGAAAGTCGTTTGTTAAGAAATAAATCTTACAAAGTTTCCACGAAAAGTATTCCGACGTTTTAACTTTGAATTCTCAATTACTAGCTGATTGAATCCTCTGTGTTTCTACGACTCCAAAAATTTATTAATGGACTTTTTTATGACTACCTACACCCGTGAACATCCACATAATTTCTATGCCAATGCGTTGTCCTCAAATGGACCACCGGCTACTCACAAAACGCACGAAACGCGACACCGAAGATGTCACTTTACGGCGGCATTATGTGATACGTAGTCGGTCGAAATGGGTTTTTAAAGTATCTAATAGGATTGCGTTTGGCTATTATCTTACCAGATGGTGATGGTAAGTGAAGGCCGAAGGTTGTAATCTATAAAAGCGAAATACCACTCACTGATTAATCACGAAATCTCAGAAACTACCTGCAGACTTGAAACTTGGCAGGCCTTTTTCGGTGCAGAAGCTAAGGATACGTCTTTATTATTGTATTATTATTTTTTTAAATTTAATTTTGAACTTTTATATATTATAGGAAATTCCCATGACAATATAAAAGTTTTGTTTTTGTTATAATGCACAGGAGAGACGGACGAGGTCTTGATACTTTTAATATTAGAATTCTAGGTCATTACTTCACGACCACATCAAATAATCAATACAGTACAGCATATAGATGTGTACATCTTATCTTACTAACATTTTTAATTCTGCGGGAAAAGAGGGGGTCTGTCCCCGTTTCGTCTCCCTAAACTAGAAGATACGAAAGTATTTGCTTGTACGATGAATTGTAGAAGCTAATGCAGTAGCGTCGCCAACATTAGTAGATCCCTCCGAAAAAAAGAATAAAACAATAATATTTATTTTTATTATTTTGACCTATCATTATTTTTAGTTAGATCGAAATCCGGTGAGTTCTTTCGATGTGATGGAGTAGCAAACGTCCATACTGGACGGATATATGAACATTTGATACTTAACCACGGCGAAATTACTCAACAAATTTCGATCAAACTAAAAAAGTGTATGTACAATTAAAACAAAAGTATAGAATAGAACATTTTCCCCGCTATAGCTCAAGTCTTGTCGTGGCGGTTGGGCTCAGTAGCCTGGGGTGAGCCGGGACACATAGGGCGAAGCCAATTGAACCGAGGACGTGGCGGCTCTTTGTACCCCTCCTATAAGAAGAGGCGACTAAAGAGCAGGAGGAGGAGAAGCTCTTTGTACACCTCTTATAAGAACAGGAGACAAAAGAGCAAAAAGCGGCGGCACTATTGCGCACGGAGCAAGGGGCGAATGCAAAAAAAACTCCAGTATGTCGTTCGAAAAATTTTTGAAAGTGGTAACATAAATTTCATCGTAGTTTAAAAATATTATGTCCTACTGTTTTAAAAAAATATTGTCAATTTACACATCTATATCACTAGTAGTATCCCAATATTATTTGTTTAAGCAAAACATTTTGTACATATTTTGTCAACTATAAGTGGGATGATAACATTTATACTCCTTCATCATCACCATCTTCTGTTCGTCTACACAATTAAATATTCTAATTACTCTGATTTGAATAGGAAACGAAAGTGATTCAGTATTTACCCTACAGTTCCAAGTTTAAAGTTGTACTCGTAGCCTACAAAACGAAATTTTACTACAAAAGGAGGTAAAAAAAAAAAAGTACTTTTTAGGGCTCGCCAATTTTATGTGAGCAAGTGAATTGTGTGGGTACGAGGCAAGATGAGGTATCTAGCCTCGTGCCCTACTATGAAGCAATGGTAAGAGCTAGATCATAATAATTCATATATCTACTAAATGAATAAAACCAACACTGCGAGGATACCCTTCATGCCCGACGGGCAGCTAGCATGCCTTTAGCTATCTGCGGCATCGGACATGATATACGACTTCATCTGATGATTAGTGGTGCGAAACGGTCATGCATTCGGCTGCAATGCATGGTGCTCCTACTATGTAATATAGCTTTATATATCATGACACATATAATATAATATAACACATGTGTACATGTAGCGGGAAATAATTTTCGCTCTTTGCACTTATAGATAAAAGATTTTTAGTGTCACGAGTCGCCACACCGTGACCCCTGAGCCGCCTGATATGTGGTCCCACTCGACGCGACACAGACGCGACACTTATCTGCCAGACGTGCCAAGCCTCCAGAGGAGATAAAACCAATAACATTTAGTTATAACGTATTAGTGTAGATACTAAACCGGATTGACATGCACGCGGTAATTAAACAACTTTGTCTACTTGACGTCCGTATCATATTCTGAAGAGCTCTATAAAGTTTTATTAGCTACACCTTCATGGATAATATTTGAATCTATGATATATTGATATCTATCTATATATTTTTTTTCTCGGCCCTGAATTTGTGGTGCGAAAGTGAAGAGAAGCCCAATACACCTTCATCGGATTGCTATGAGCGTTCGTCGAGCAACGAGAATAGGTTTGAGGTCGAACGATGGATCGACACCCCTCTGTCCCACAAAAAGGAGAGATGTATCCTGATATGGGAGTGTTTGTAGTAGCTAATTTAACTTCAATTGTCATGGTGAGAGGGACGGAGAGGTCCCCCCTCCCCCGATTCTAAGGTCTCTAAAAAATGTCAGAAAGAGAGATCTTTATTAATCTGGGCGGACGTGACGTAAGAAAAATCTGTGGTTGTTACTGATAGTCAACCCAGTAGTTAACCCAAGTATACCACTAAACAGTGAGAAGTAAAAAAACGATGTTGTGTTGATTTAGTCGTTACTTTCATGCTGACAAATAAAAAAAAATCTTGCAAATTCGTGCCTATTCGTCCAACATAAAAGTAGGTATCAAAAGTATTAACGGTACAGATGCAGTACAGATGCAGTCTATGTAAATATATGTGAGATACCACGCACTGATTAATTACAAAATCTCAGAAACTATAACACCAACAAACTTGTAATATGTCAGGTAGGGGCTTTCAGATAAACGCTAAGAAAGAATTTTACGAAACTGGGTATAGCTTCGTAAAGGTGCGTTTTTGGGGGTGGAATACGCAGGTGAGACCGCATGACCCTGCTAGTGAGATATAAACTTCGATAGCGAAAGGCCTGATGACACAACGTGCCCACATTAAAACATATGTTCCGGAAACACAACGGGGACCCTTACTCGGAAGAGCCTTGATATTTAATTAATTTAACATTTTATGTATGCAGTAATGTAAGCCTTGCGGAATTATTGGATTGTCATTAACTTCAATAAAAGATAGAATAGTATTTCATTGGAATAAAAAATATAAAATATGCGACCCTTGCAGTTCCTGTTAAACACCGGAACAATAATAAAAGAAAAATGTATTTTATTACGCCTCGTACATTACAAGCTATACGTGGACAGAAAAACAATTTTGTCCTCGTTTATGGACGATGCTCGATGACGTCACTAATACCTAGGGCTGATAATTTTTCGGGATTCGCCAGGATTGTCCGGACATTTTGTACGATGTCCTAAAATTTGAAAAAAGTATGTCCCTACAAGAGAGTTTTTAACGAAAAACATACTCAGAAGGCTTTTTTTTTCATGCTGAGAGGGCACCAAAATTTAAACAATTATGTAAATAGCTAATTAATAAACTGAGATAGATAGATTAGCGGTCAGCATGCCTTCGGAGCTCATCAAACCGCAGCCATCAAACCGAGACCGAAACCGAGTGACGAGCAAAACTTTATCATGTTCAACTGAAAATCCAACACAACGGTTTTCTGTCCCTGTCCTTTGACCCTCTAAATCATGTCGAATAAAATATTTACTACGAAAAGCCGTTCATCCAATACTCAGTAGGAACGCTACATAAATTGCTATTGGTACCGCCGACCGCCCACATTGGCTTAATGTAGAAACATTTATTAGTGCACTGAGTGATACAATCTGCTCCCTATCAACTAATTTTGTTGCGATCACATAATTTACTGGGCGATTTTAATATTAATATTTTGGATGCCGGCGGTTGTAACAATTTAATTTTTAATGATCTCTTCTCCAATTTCAAATTTCGCCAATGTGCGACAGAGCCAACTCACTTTACCACTCACAGTGACACCTTGCTTGATCTAGTTTGTACCGATACAAACGTGACACGAGTTCGGGTTGGCCACAAACCAAGCTTGAGTGATCATGCCTTTGTCGTGTGTGAGCTTGACAAACCAAGACCGAAAAGCCACCAAAAAATATCATATTTTAGCCCAATCAAAGATGTCGATCCAACTCTGTTAAACACGCGAATGCCATTAGTTAATTTGAATACTACAAGTGAGATCGATAACGTCAAAGAAGGTAGTGTGTCCTTTAAATTGAGATAGGGTAAGGTGAACTTGTAAGGTTTCGTTGCACTCTTTCCTCTATGTAATAAAAATAAATATAATTGGTAAAATTCCTAGCCACTTTAACTGGTGACAACCCGCTTCGATTACCTATATCTATAATAATAATATGAAGAGGAAACATTTGATTGTTTGTTCGTTTGCTTTGAATAGGCTCCGAAATTTCAGATTGTTGAAAAATTCTTTCACCATTATCACACACTACTATGTCTGATAAACATACTTAACTTTTTTTGACATGATTGTGAAAAAGTCGATAATGTAAAAAAAGGTGTGTCCCACACATCCCAAAGTCCCGACATACGTGACTCTGTCCTAAATTAAATTTGTTGTAATGGTAATGTGTTGTGTTTACGAGGCCGAAATTAAAAATTATTATTTTTGTAAATCAATTTTTTTTGTTATATTTTGTGAAATATCCATGCAAATCCGGGACGGAATGCTAGGCCTTAAATATATCATGAATGTACTTACATCTAATATATCATAATCTATACGTAGGTATTGAATATTTTCATGACCGTATAACGTATACAGGCGCTCAATTTACGTCAGAGGTTGCGCGTTCGAATCCCGTCCATGTTTGTATATCATATATATGATAAAACATTATTTAAATAAACAATTATTAAATACTCGTTCATTGTCTAATGCATTAATGCACGCGGTACTTAACACAGGCTAACGTGGAGTGAGATTTCCACAGACTTTTAATACTATTAAAGATGACTACATACTAAACACTTTATCAACCTTATGTGTGATGCTCACATGAAGGCAGAACTTACGACGTGACATCAAAGAGGGTGTCGGTGGTCGTCAAAGGGCTCCAATTTCACGTTTGCCCTCCTATAGAATATAAAAACTTTACGTTATTTTCATGGTATAACTAAACACTAAGAAAGGATATAAAGAAATTCAAACCAAAAATGGGTGAAATAGGGGGTGAAGTTTATAATTTGAAACCATGTTACGCTAGTGAACCGCGGAGGTATGCTGGTATTTCAATTATATATTTTAAATATAAAGCGCTCTGTTACGTTTGCTATCGCATTTAGTAGGCTGCAATGTGTGTAGAGTACTTTAAAGTAAGAGGTGGGGGCTGTCCTGCGTTGTAACGTTATTGGCACGATCGGGGAGGTAACTCTCCCTCACTCTCAAATGAGCCATAATGTGACAGCTGTGCTGTCACGGTTCGTGTGGTCCCTGAGTAGCCGGAGGCCTTGCTGCATTGCAGCTGAATTGGGGCGGCGATTGGGGATGCGGCAATTGGCAATGTAGACATGAAATTTCCGAAAATTGACCTACGAGATAAAGATATACGCGACGTAAACATGTTTAACCGATTTTCAAATATCTGTAGGTACATAAAGTGTATTATATTCATTTCAGAACACATACGAAAATAATAGTCTTCCTAGCCTCGTTGCACTTGTTCAAAGAGGTTTGATATACCTTAATTTATATATTATAGATATTTAAAAACAATGTTGCGTCTTGAAATCTCTAATGTGGGAATGTGGGAACTGTTGTAACGATTTTC
>JAFELO010001133.1:111278-159328 GCA_017140195.1 Eumaeus atala
TTATAGTTAGTATAGCAATAGTCATCCACATAATTGTTTTGTGTGGCTTTCGCCAATGGATCTCTAGCAATTCCTGAGGAAAGTTTTGAAGTTTAATTCGTTAAGCAACCCAGCTCATTTTAATCAAGCCTATAGTATATATATATAAAGATTTTTTCTATCTTTATTTATTATCATTTATCTTTCGTAAATAAACCATAATCTATCTTAAATAAATACGTAATTACCATGAATAGATAGGAACTAAACAGAGCTTATAAGGAGCGCACAAAATTTTTAGCATGCTTGGTTGCTTCTAGTGTTTCAGGCACATTTAGTACAAACTCAATATTGAGTTAGTATAATAAAATAAAAGTTGTAAATCTTGAGTAGATATAATAAAATAAATATGTACTAAGAAAATAGAAATACTACAAATTAACGATAACAACAATATCTTTAATGTAGTATGAATCATATCTATGATTAATGTTACTTGAAAATAATTAAAACTATTCCGATTGGTGTGCAATGTTTTATTATTTTTCAATTGTGATCCATTCCATTCTAACGACATCATTAATTTTTTCTTTTATATATAATGAAAGGTAATGGTACCTCGTCAAATTAATAATATATTCAGGAATTAAACAAAATAAATAACACATTCTTATTGGAAGAGGTAATGCCATGCTGCGTGGGAGGAGGTAGTGCCATGCGTAGCCCATTGTGTGCGTGTGGGGGGGGGGGGGCTCCGATGCTCGTTGCCCTCTTATGCTTTAAAAAAATCACTTACTTTTGTGAGATTTTCTGTAATATCGCAGTGGATACGCACAAAACGGCGAGAACGATTGCGTGTGCCACAGCGTGGGGTGTTCGGCGCTGCGCTCCAACACGTATTGAAGATCGTAGCCAAGTGTATCGTTAATATACGCACACCATTAACCGAGCCGCACAAAGTAATTTAATTATTAAATCAAACTTCAATAACGTAAACATGGAAGTTTGAAAAGAAGAGTTCAAAACTGAGTAATGTGAGGTTAAAAATAAGTTTTTAACTTGTATTCTCTTACAACCAAAATATCACAATATCTTCGCGTCAGATTATATTTCACAAATCACGATCCTTACAGATTTGCGTTGTTTCTTTGTCTTCCTTAAATTATTCTAATTTCCTTAATTCAGTAGATATAATAAATAATATTTTCTTAAGCTTAAAACACCATTATGTAGTTGTAATTTCCTTGATATTGTGATGAAGATACATAAGAAGAGCATATTATATACTACGTACATGAAGTTGCTATTCCACTCAAATACGACTTTGGGAAAAAATAAAGACTACATTTTATGTATGAATTTTTTGTTGCGTCATGTGAATATTTCTTGTTTGATTACAAGTAATTATTATAATTTTAACTTTATTCCATCATAATAATCATCAGCCATAACGTTCATAATGACCGCGAACTATATATATGTAACGGCAATGTCTAATGGGCAAAGAAGAACCTCAAAAATATGAAAAAAATCAACAGCAATAGAATTTTTGTTTAATCGCTCATACTTTAGTAAGCGGGGCACCTCCTCCGTAAGGAGGGTAATGTATCTCGAGAGTTTGTAAGTCTGAATGTTTGTACGGTTCACGTATGAAGTGTCGTCGAATTTGCTTTGATAACGCGGGAACAAAGAGTTACATTAAAAAATATAAAATAATAACAAAGTGGCAGATTTTCTGCACGAATTTAGTTGGGTATAAAATTGTAGAAATTTAAATGATGAATCCAAAAATTTGTATTACTTGTAGTTTTGATTTAACAGAAACTAAAAATATAAACTAAAAAAATATATTAAAAGAACAAAAAGCCCTGACACAAGCTGCTGACACATTTAAAATCTTGGCAAAAAATCTTCTCGATAATTTTTGCTTTATTTTTTTCATATCAGCTCTCAGTCGGTTTTTTTTTGTTCTTTTAATTGCAAAGATGTACACTGTAGTGTTTGTGAAGTTAGGGCTCATAGGTAATGCTGGTAGAGTTAACAGCTGGAGTCTTATTGTATACATACGGCCTTAAAATATGCTTAGGCCCAAATCAAGGCTTTATTTGGAGCTGGGTATGTAGGCATTGCGCCACAGTAATCAAATTGTATTAGTAGTTTAAGAAGTATAACTACTCACAGTTTCTTGATTTTGTCACTCACTGATTGGCTAACTCTAACTGACTTACTGATTGACCGATAATTATTTGAGGCACTCTTAGCACACAGAATGTTCTTTACAAGATGTTTTCAGTGGGATTAAATGTTAGCTTTATGTGATTTCATTGCTCCGCAGGTGTGGGCTTTGTTTGTGAAAGTTTGTGTTACCATGTCCGTGCGTTCCCCACCATGGTTCAAGCCCTGTCGTGGCGGTGGGGCTTAGTAGCCTGGGGTGAACCTAGTCGAAGCCAACTGAATCAAGGGGGATCTTTGCACCCCTCTTATAAGTAAAGGGGGCTAAAGATCAGGAGGAGGAATCGCTCTCGGTAGGGGTAATAGGATAGGGATAAGAGGGGCTTATAAGAAGAGGGGACCAAAGACAAGAGGAGGCGCACGGTGCAAGGGGCGAGGATGGGAACCTCACCCCATTGTACTGTCCCAAAGTCGGTGGGGTTGTCCTGTAGTGCGGGGTAACCCTATCTGTGGAGGTTTAGTTGATCCCTTAGGGGGCTGACTATGTGCGTTATTTTTTTGTGTATCGAAACCTATGGATGCTACCTTCTATCCCGATATTATCAAGAAATAAAAACTGGTGCTAAATTCCAGGACACGTTTAAATGTGTGGATAATGTTACAATCCTTGTATTATACAAATTAAGCAAGCCATACGCCATACATACATTTCAAATATACATATATATTCAATACGGTATAAGTAGAATGTAGAATTGTAAAATAAAATAGGGGTAAACAGTTTCTTTAGTCCTTGTTGCCGAGGGGAGTTCTGGGGTACGGTTTTTGGTCTGGTGGTCTGCTGTGCCAGAGAGCTATATTTTTAATTTGGTGGTGGTCGGATGAGTCGGCTTTATCGAATAGGTTCTGGGATAGGTGTAGGATGTGTTTGTCTATTGTGGTGACCTGTAGATCGCGGTGTATGTCGTCGTTTCTCACGTAGCGCGGCGCTCCGGCTGCGGGCCTGAGGGTTCAGTTCTCCTTGGCGCGAAGTCGCGGTTTAAGCGAGTCCGCTACCAAGTGGTACCAAGCCGGCGACGCGTACGTGAGTCTCGAACGTATGTACGTCTTATATGGCTAGTTAAATTTTAATAGGTAGATGTGCTGTAATAGCCGGGCGCAGCAATTGTGTTGCAACCCCTGCGCTGGCTACGACGTGCTAGACGTGGGTTTCATATTCAGGGCGTGATCCACCCAGGTACTTGGCGGTACGGACCCAAGAGATCGTTTCGCCGGCAATCGTTAACTGAGGTGGTGGACGTAAGCATTTGGACATTAAAAGGGCTTGCGTTTTACTGGGGTTCACTGACAGTCGTCATTTCTGGAGCCAGTCCGGTAAAAGATTGAGGCTGTGCCGTCCGCATACAGCACTAATGTTGTGTTTGCCGTGGTCGGGGTATCGGCCACATACATGTACAATGCAGGCGAGACACAGCTTTCCTGCGGTACCCCCGCTGATATCGGGTGGGCTCCCGAAATGGCGTCTTCCGCTCTCACGCGGAACGTCCTGCCTTGCAGGAAGGACTCAACCACTTTCACGAGGGGACGGGGGACTGGAGTGTCAAGCAGCTTGTGGATAAGACCATCGTACCAGAACGGTCAAAGGCCTTCTCCATGTCCAGGAAGACGGCGCCGGCTGTTTGCCTTTTGTTCATTGCGCCGGTGAGTATGTGTATCAACTCTGGCGAGCTGAAGTGTGGTGCTGTGCCCTGGTCTAAAGCCAAACTGTTCCGGGCAAAGACTTTGGAAATTGTAGGCAAGAGAGAGAGAGAGAGAGAGAGTAGGTCTGTAACTAGCCGTTTTTCTTATGTCTTTCCCCTGTTTCGGTATCATAATAACTAGGCCAGTCCTTCAAGTCCCTGGGAAGTGCCCTATCCGGATGATGCCGTTAAAAAGCCGCGTAATGGTTGCTACAGCCTTGAGGGGTAGGCGTCTCAGCATGAGGTTGGTAATTTTGTCAAGGCCTGGGGCCATGTTAATTTTGAGCCGTGATATGGCACGCCACAGCGGTCGTGATACAGAAGATGATGAAAAAGATGAGAGCCACGTCTATGGTACCAGGCATGGCCGGGTGTCCGGCGGCCGGGTAGCGCGTCGGAAGGTCCGGACCTAGCACTGCGTATGCGCTTGACATGGAATCGTTAAAAAGTCGGTTTCCATTTTGGCAACTAGTGTACGAGTTCCACGCTGGGTGTTTACAATTAATATCACTGGCAATGACCAACTGTTCGCCTGTTTGAAAGTGGTCCGTCGGAGGTTTGTTGGCTGCATAGATCTTAAGCTACCTCGCTCCGAATAGAACCTCTACTCTCAGCGTGGATAACGTCTCCGTGGGAATCCGCAGTAACGGTTGGTGGATCACCTGGCGCGCCACATAGACCGCCAGTCCCCGGATATATAGCACAGCGCCTTTGTGGTCCTTACGGTAAATGTGATACCCTGGAATTTGTATTTTGAGAAATGTGCGTTTCGTTAATCAGTAGCATGTCTATGGAGTATTCAAGGAGTATCTGTCTGAATAGGGTAGTTTTGCCCTTTAGGTCTCTGGCGTTCCAGGACATTATTTTTAATTGTTTATCTGGGTCCATTGTTCAGTTGTTCATTGTTCAGTGATAATGCTAATAGCTGCAGGAAGGTGTTTTGTAACTGTCTGCAGTGGGGTGTGACCGGTGAGTATGTCCTGGATGATTTCTGAGATTATCTTCAGACATTTTTTTTTATTTTGCTGCCTTTATGTATGGCTATGGGCTGTGAGATTTGCGGAGTATGTATGGTAGGAGTGACAGGCACTGCTTGTGTTTGGACTTGCATTGGGTTAGGGTCACGGCAAACACCTTTTCTTCCTTGGTTTGCTTTTGGATGTAGTTGTTGTTGGGTGCTGGGAGCGTGGAATGGGATCGTTAGCCTCACTCATAAGAGTATGGCTACTGGGAGGTGTGACAGGTATTTGGTTCGGGACGACGCTGGGTTTAGGGATTTCGGTGGGGTGGAAGGGTGCCGATCGGGCTACCGTGCCCACTCTCCTGACCTCCGCTTCCCTTGCAAACACAGGGCGGGCTGTGTGGTTCGCAAGGTGTGGCACACCATAGTTCCCGCAGGTGGGAGTGTGTTTTCTGGCGCGGGGACAATCACGGGCGTTGTGGTTTTCACCGCAGCGCACGTAAACAATAGGGCGCTGGCAATTAAAGCTGGAGTGACGAAACTTTTGGTAGCGGTGGCACTGGGCTGGGCCCCGCTTGCTTCGCCAGGCTTCCACCACTATACCCGCTATACCCAGCAGCTCGTCACTTCGTATATATCTGGAATCCAGTTTTTCTGGGGGGCGTTTTCTTGAGTATGGCCATTAAGTTACATCCCGGGTGGCCCTGGCTCGCCATGATTGAGATCTCTTTCGGCAAGGTATTCTCCGGAAGGCATTTGATGCAGGCCTTAACACTTTTGTTCGCGGGCAGGCATAGAACCACGAAATCCCGTGGGTGGCTTCTATTTTGGTAAGGTATTTTTGAATTGCCCGGTATTCATTTTCGTCTGTGAGACTAAAGCGTATGCCTTTTTTGAAAGGGGCGCCCGCTGGGGTGTCGACCGAGCAGCTTTTTTAAATCCCCCATTTAACACCTAATAAATCTTGATGAGTTTGTTGGTTGGATTTGTATGTCTGGTTGGTTTTATGTTGGTGAGGAGGTATGCATGGGAAGGAGCTTATTGCTAGGGGTAGCCACTGCGGTAGCGTATGTCGGACTCGGGCTCGAAGGGCCCGCAGATCCGTCCTGCGCCTTCTTCACCGGAGGCAAGAGGCCAATTGACGCTGTATTGCTGTGTGTCGTTGTGTCGTAGGCGCTTTATCGCACCTAGACCGCGGCGAAATGGATAGAAATGAACCGACGCCTGTCAAACAAAGATTTCAGAAACCCATCTATATATATATATATATATATATATATATATATATATATATTCATTTATAAATACATACATTCTTAGAGGTGAACATGACCTCGAATTAGTTACAGCCTCGTATTACCGAGGCTCGAACCACAAGTCTCCAGTTGGGAGCAAAGCTCCGGTCTGGATTCTACTAGACCCGGCAACGGGATCGAGTGCGTTGACGTACGCACGGTCCCTCCATACTCAGCTTCGGCTCAGTGATGGCGACTTCTTCTCTTTCCTGGGGCTCGACATGTCACTACACTGAAACAACTGCTTATTGCGACTTCATTATTTGACAGCTGTCGCGCTTTCAATGAACACCAAGACTGTATTTATTGCCTCTCGCATCCCTCCCAAATCGGCAACCTACTAAAATGTTTCACTATCTTTGTCTGTCTAATCTCGAATAGAAATTAATAATAAAGGAGAAAGTGTGCGCCTCATTTTCAAACTATTTCGACATAGACAGATGCGCGGCTGGCTTACCTTCTCTTTCTATATTATTATCTCTATGATGACAGTTGAAGTCACAACTCACAACCATAGAGATTATCTGTATGGTCACAAACACACTTGTAAGTAGTGTTTCCAACCGCACGATAACTATCGTTCATGTACGATAATTTCAACCTACCTAAGCACAATATTATTGTAAGCATATTGTACGATAATTTGTGCTGTAATGAATTTTGTTTGCTTGTCTTTTGTCAATTGTCATACACGATAAGGCGAAAACATTTACGTCAATGTCACTTGACATTTGTTTGTTTTGTGAAGTAGAAGTTGTGTCCATGTGTACTGACCACGTTTCTGCCTAGAAAGAAATCAAACGTTTGCACATTTAATTATATTTTACTTCCAAAATGGGAGTAATTCAAAGAATAAAGTAAGTATACTTTCCGTTGTATTATATGACAGTCGTTAAGACATTAAGATTATTTCACAACTTTTCGTCGATGCTTTTTTATCACTGAGTTGTAATTACTACGTTAGTTTTATGAAAATATTTTTTGCAGAAAACCTACAACACGCAAAGGCAAAAAAGTTCTGCTTTCTAAAGAACCAAAAGCAATTGAAGGACCAAAACAATGTATATTTATTCAAGCTCGTAATCCATCGGAACGTGCAAGAAAAGTATTGAAAGATATTTATGATTTGAAAAAGCCGGATGCCGCTTACCTGAGTCGTAAAAACGATTTTGTACCCTTTGAAGATGCTTCTCTTATAGAAAAGTAAGTAAATAAATAATAATTTATGATACAAGTGTTGTGTGTAAAAAGCTGGCTAATGGTTCTAAGTTTACATTGGTGACAAGGTGCCAGCAGCATGGCTATGCAGTGAAGTCATCCCTCTAGACCAACTACACATGCAGCTATTGCGGTAAGCAAGGGCATTCAACTAAATAATGTCCTAATAAAGCATCAGAACCAAAGTGCATAATACATGCACTTGCGCATAGTTCTGATGCTCACAAAAGACCAAGTGATCATAGTAAAGGTTCTGCTGACTTTGTAAGAATAAAGGCTGAAAAAAGATACATAAGCTCTGTTGATTACAAAGGCACCTAGGAGTGCCACAAAACAGGTCCTAATATCACAAATTTTTCCTTTTATATTTTCATATAGTAACAGAAGTAGATAATTTCTCTATGTCTGTTTGAAAGGTATGTGGTGTTGAAAATTGGAAACTGCATGATTAAATACACTTAATTTTTTTTAATGTATTTAATTATGAAGTGCTGAGCAGCATTTTAATTAACACACCTTCAAAATCATCATCTAATATAAATTAAGTAGGTACTTCGTATAGACAGGTGTCTATACTAATATTATAATGAGGAATTATTTGATTGTTTCTCTGTATATTTGCATTGAGTAATTACAACTACTTGACCAATTTGAAAAATTCTTTTACCATTACAATTCTACTTTATCTACGATGAACATAAGCTAAACAACATAAGCTTAAACAATTTACTCATTATGAAAACTTCGCTAATAAAACCAAATGTGTGAAAAAAATATGAAAGTAAATACTTATATAGCGGTAGATATTATTGACTAGCTGTCCCCACAGTTGTTCTGTCATAAATTTAATTTGTTATCATACAGTCACAAAAAAACATGTAATGTTGAAGAGACTGAAATTAAAATTTATGATTTTTGCATTTTTATAAATCTAGAAAGTTTTGGTATATTTTGCAAAACATCTGTGCAAAGGTGGCAGAGTCAATCAAGTATCAGCAAAAGTAATCTTTTATCATGTATAGTCTACTCTAGTCTTGTGTTTGCTAAATATATGGTATTATGTATATAGGAGGGAATTCCAAGATAAAATATTTTTTACATATATAAACAGAAAATGTAGCGACAGATTTCAGTAGATAATAAATATTCTTTTAAAAAGAAATTATATTTTTTTACAATAATGTGCATGTCCATGATCCGAGTTCTCATCTGCCCCCTATAATAATAATAGTTATGAAAGTTTTTTATTTCAGATATGGTTATGAGTTATGTAACATTTCAAACTATGGTATTACAGTAATCACCTGTGTGCCTTCGGGCAAAGGCCTCACCCATTCTACTCCACTCTTCTCTGTCTAATGCGACTAGTCCAAGTCCTGACAGCCATTTCGACTATTTCTGTCCGCCCCTATACTATTTTTAAAAAATATTAATGATTGTTACTGTTAAAAACATGGATCCAAAGCAGTTTTAACTAATATGATTACTTATTTCAGGTTATGTTACAAAAAAGAGGCAGCATTATTTGGTGTCAGCTCTCACAGTAAAAAGAGACCACACAATATCGTGTTGGGAAGGACATTTAATTATCTTATTTTGGACATGATAGAGCTTGGAGCAGACAACTTTAAAGCTATGTCTGATTTTCACAACATGAAAGTCCTATCAGGCATGAAGCCTTGTCTTTTATTCAATGGCCCAGCATGGGAACTGAACCAGGAATTAAAACGTTTGAAATCATTGTTTACTGACTTCTTTCATAGAGAAAAGGTGATAGTATTTTACCCATATTGGCTATATCATTTAAAATTAACAACTCTAGACAAAATAAGGGTGGCTAATCAAATTGAACATTTAGGACAATTTTCAATGAAAAAATTGTACTTAAGTGTTGATAGAGACTATTAATACAGTAAAATTAACATCCAAAAAATGTTAAATATGAAATATTTATTATAGATTTATAACAATTAGAAGTGCATTAAGATCGTAGTGCCTTTTTTTGTTTTGAATTTGTAAGTATAACACAATCATAATTTTGTTGATTGGGCAGGGTATGCATAAGGATATCTATGTAGATATGTTATCTGTATTTTTTATAATTTAATATCTTTTTTATTTCAAGAAAAAATAACTTTATTTTTAAGAATTTGCTACTCATAGATTTAGATATACATCAGTAGAATACAATGCCTGTACAAATTAATTTTTAAGCTGGGCAGCAATGTTGATTAACGTTTTAACTTTGACTTGCAGTCAATACGTATTTGATACAATGAGATCAATCCCACAATGTATTATTTGATATTGATCTAAAATAATGGCAAATCTCATTGACAGAACACTTTATTTATTTTTTTGAGTAAAACAAAATTTATACTGTTACAGGTGGAATCCATAAGGTTGCAAGGTTTAGAACATGTTATAAGTTTCACAGCAACTGACGAAGGCATCGTTTATTTAAGATCCTATAGAATTTTACTAAAGAAGAGTGGCCAAAGGACACCCAGGATCGAACTGGAGGAGATTGGTAATAAGTCTAAAAAATTCTACACATATTTTATATAATAACAATAATTAATTATTCCTTTTGCAAAACAAATTCATGTTTTTTTCTGAGTATTCAAATACAAATCTTATTGCTATTTTATATAGAAACCATAAATTAAACTGCTTCAGAGGATCAACTGATCCTACTTAGCAAAAAGTATATTTACTTTTTATATGACCTGGCGTACATTGTTTCGTGTTATAAATTAGTTATTTTATTCTAGGTATTTTTTTTTGAACAACCCTTCTCACTTAAGGGTCTGGAAAACAGATATTAGCTTATTTGCAGACCTAGTGAATATGCATAAAAAATTTGGTAGTTTGATAGTAGTCCGTTTCGGAGTAGTGACATTGTGACACGAGAGTTTCATATATGTCATTTTATAAAATAAATATCTCACAAATGTACTTTGTCCGACAATATTTGACTAACCTAACAGACTTTAAAATAGCGATGATTATGATTTTAAAAAAATTACAAGAATTTATGAGTAAAATTAATTTTAAAAGGGACATTGTAATGACTGTTAGGTATGTTAAATTTTAATTTTAATGTTTATTTAGTTTTTTTTTAATTTCCAGGGCCGTCTATAGATTTAAAATTACGCAGAACTAAGCTCGCATCAGATGATCTTTATAAGGAGGCTTGCAGGGTTCCGAAAGAACTTAAACCAGTGGCTAAAAAGAATATTTCGAAGGATGCATTCGGTTCAAAAATGGGTCGTATCCATATGGGCAAACAGAACATTAACAGAATACAAACACGAAAGATGAAGGGATTAAGAAAGACTCCAGAGGAGAAAAAGAAATTTTTACAAAAGAGGAAAATGGCCAGAAGGGAACAGCGTAATACAAATTCTGCAGGATCTTAGAATTTCCTGCTAACATTAAATTAAAATTAAACCTATGGTTTGTTTTAGTGACCTCCTTAAGCTTTAACAAAACAATAAAATTGATAGCCAAAATGATGATTGTGTCATTAGCAAATGGCGCGTAATACGGAAATCAAATAAATGTTGTAAGATACAATAATAATAGTAAATGTTTATTTTCAAAAATATCCATAGATTTCTAAATACATAAATGGTAAATTTTATATCACTACATACTACAATAGGTTAATAATATATTTTGTTATTACAATCATTTAACGCGTCGTCCAACGAAACTAGCAATTAGTAGCTCTGTGCACCCAATGTCTGAAAATGTAATGTTATAGAGCCACTGGGTCATCTCAGGCAAGGGGGCAGAGGGAGCCGTATCAGGACTTTGGTCCTCTTCCGGCGACAGCGGAGTCTCACTCCATTACTATGGAGCTGTAGTTGGGGTGATCTTTACAGATCGCATTAAGGGGCGGTTGCCGGTGGGACCCAAACGCCCGTCCTCACAGCGGGGTTGTCCTAGGCGGTCTGCCCCCACCGGTTGAGGTCGCAGGTAATCCCGGCGAAGGCTCAGCGAGTGGCAGCCAGCGACCAAGGACAGTTGTTATCTGCTGATCAGGCGGGCGAGTGAGCCCCGCGGCTAGCTAAGAAGAAGAAAAAGGGGAAAGGAAGCTATGCCCGTACCGTATCTACGTGGTAGGAACCCCACTACGGGGACTTGGATACGAAGGAGCAAGAAGGTATAGGAGTCAGTAAGGGAGATAAAGCAGTAAGCGTGTGAGCAAGGAAGCATGATGAATGAGTCCTGAGAGAGGGGAGCAGTGATCTGTGAATGAAGGCGTAAAAGCACGAGAGAAGCTGAGTGAGAGGCAGAAAAGCTGGAAGGCCTAATGGCGGGGCGGAAGCGATGTTAAAATGGTGTACTGACCACAGGCGTCCTTGCTCCTGTGGGCGCCCGCGACGGTCCAGCGTCCAGCGCATCAGGGGGCTGCACGGATTCGCGCGGGTACGTCCGCTTTGGCGAACAGGCGGGAGGCCAGGCCGGCTATTTGCCTGTCGAGGTCCTCCACCTCAAGGTCCCGGGAAATGGTGGAGTTCCTGACGCTTGTGGTAGGGCGCCAGTAGGTGGTACCACGCTGGTGCCGCATACGTCAGGCGGGAGCGGATTTAAAGCTTATATATCATAAGTTTTACCTTGAGCGGAACCTCGACAGCGCCGGCTGCATCTGTCGCTGTGCTGTGGAGGCTTGTGCCGCAGAGGAGCAGGCATGTGGACCCTTGGTTAGGCCGGCGTCCAAGCAAACGCCCAGGTATCTTGCTTGGTGGGCCCAGGGGATGGGTTCGCCGCTGAGTGCCAATGGTTGTGGGAGGCTCCGACAGCGGGGAAAGATCACCGCCTGTGACCTGGCGGTGTTGACGCTCAGCCGCGATTTCGACAGCCAGTCGGGGAGGATGTCCAGGATCCTCTGGATCTTGGCAGCCGCGTGTTGGTGGTTCAATGATTTTGCTAGGTACGCCGTGTCGTCAGCGTACAAGGCGGCCATGACTCCCTCGCTGCTGGGGATGTCTTCAACATATCCTTTGAAGAGGGCTGGGACAGGCAGCTACTCTGAGGCACTCCGGCCCCAATGGGGCATGTGAGCGAGTGGGCATCCTCCACTCTGACGTAAAAGTTGCGGTGGCTCAGAAAGGACCGCACTATAGTGACCAGAGGACGGGGAACCTGGGAAGCGATAAGTTTGAAAAGGAGACCCTCGTGCTAGACGCAGTCGAACGCCTTTTCCATGTCCAGGAAAAGCGTCGCGACTGATTCCTTTTTGTTGACGGCTTTGGTGATGAAGTGTATGGTGCGGATG
Organism: Eumaeus atala; assembly: GCA_017140195.1. NCBI lineage: Eukaryota > Metazoa > Arthropoda > Insecta > Lepidoptera > Lycaenidae > Eumaeus > Eumaeus atala. The sequence continues at coordinate 123,930 of JAFELO010001133.1, forward strand.
AGTTGGTAGGCGGTCGAATGCTCAGTCCTCAAGCCGAACTGATCGGCCCGGGTCGGCAGGTAAGGGGTGAGGCGTTCGAGGAGGAAACGCTCGAACACCTTGGAGAGCGCAGACAGCAGAGTAATCGGCCTGTAGTCGGCGGGAGACTGGAGGCTCTTACCCTACTTGGGGATCAGGATTTCCTCCCCCGTCTTCCATTTGGTAGGAGTGGCCCGTGCGGAATATTCCGTATAATAGTCGGGTGATGGCGCTTGCAGTCCTAGGGGAGGCAAGTCGTAGAGCCCAGTTGGGGATCTGGTCGGCGTCCGGGGCCTTCCTGGGATTAACCCTGAGGAGGGCGCGACGGACTTGGCTCGGCGATACGAAGAAGGGAGCGGGTGCTGCGATGGTGGTGGCCTCCTGTGCTGGTGGGGAGGGGGAGCCCCCGCGGGCAAAGTACTCCCTTACCTGCGCGACCACCTCGTCCTCGCGGTCAGTCGCGGTGGTGGCCATTGGTGTAAAGACCTATGTGAGGTACCTGGCATGGATGTTGGCTTTGTCTGTTGCACGGTAGCGTAGGTCCCTGTCCTCGTGTATTAGCGGGCGAATGGGCTCCTTGCTGCCGGCGAGTTGGCGGCAAAGGCGGTGAACGGACTCATGAACGGATCAACAGCCTACATGCCCCACTGGGCATCTAGTGCGTTGCCATTGGCGGCGGAGCTTGCGCTTTTCCTTGATTAACCTGTCGATCCGGCGGGTAAGATCGGGACGGGAAGCCGGGATTGAGCCCGGGGGTTTGGTAGCCGCGGTTAGTGTGGCTGTGAAGGCCGAGGCTTTGCCGTCCGCCAGGCGGTCCACGTCCACCGCGGACACCACCGGGAATGAGGGCGTGCCCGCGTGGACTTCTCGTGCAAGGACCGTGCGGTCAAATTTTGGCCGCCGAGGTGTCGGGAGGGAACGAGCCGGGACAGTGGCGATCGTGACCGGGCAGTGGTCCGATTGGCGTCTGCAAGGAGTGCAGTACCGCGAGTACCAGGCCGTGTGCTTGGCGTTGAGATCCACGGCGATTACAGTGGGCTCTTCTGGTAAGAGCCCGTGAATCTCCGGGAGATCTAAACGGAAGTTGAGGGGCTTATAAGCTGCGAATAGCCGGGTGGGTCTAGCACCCAAGCACACCACAATGCCGAGTGTATAGGGCGAAGTAGTGAACGTCGGCGGCAGCACCTGGTAGATGACGGTGCGCCTAACCAGTATGGTCAGGCCACGGCACTGGCGGCCGTCCGGCGGGGGAGTGCAATCCAGCCGGTAGGTGTGGTACACGGGCACTGCGAAACGTCGTCCCGGTGTGAGGTTGGTCTCGCAGATCAAGGCAACATCCACGTCACGCTCGCGGAGGACGTGACGCAGAATGTTGTGCTTCCCGCGGAGGCCCCGGGCGTTCCAAATAAGCAGTACTAGGTTCGCCATTGATCATAGTTGCTACAGTTTGGTAATTGCTGGCATCAGCAATACAAGTTGCGATGCACAGTTGATGAGGGCCTCGGTGAAGGAGCCGCCTGTGCGGATGCTTTGTATATACCGGCTGACCATTTCCATTAAGGCGGCAAAAACAGATGTCGTATTATAAAGTCGGTCGTTTAAAACCGCAAAGTGAGTGCCGGTTCAGCTAGTGGAAAATCGTTTCAAGCTATTATTGGTACATTATAAAAGTTATTAAAAGCAACCCCATGAAACAAGAGAAGCTTTTATATTTTAAAAGCTCATATTACACAGTGTCGCTCTAACAATGGAAATGAGGATGAAATTTATAATAGCGTGTTTTCAATTAACGGGAATGTCATGTTACATAAATGAGTTGAACTTAATGATGAGGCGCTGGAGTAATGAGACTGATATAAAAAACTATTATAAGGGGTCGCGTTTTGTGTAATTTTTATTAGTTTCCTATGGCCTGTGAATGGGAGTAAGGAGCGCAATACATGTCGTAATGATTATGCTAGTGTCTATGGCCGGTCATCAAAGGATTTGGCAGGTTCTTTGCTTTGTATTCTATAAAAAGAGAGATATCCCCCGAAAACTACTTAGGCAAAAACAACAGGCTTTGTCTAGAATACACGACTAGCCATATTCGGCTTATATGGCTTATATGGTCTACAGAGTTATATCAATCATGCAAATTCTATGAACTGTAGTAAAACCATCTACAGCTGGCGTACGCGACACATGTGTTCACGCTACTTTTTCCCACAAAAGTGAACTTCGCGTCAGGTGGCGCCATCTACTATGCCCAAGTTTTACGCGTTATAATTCCGTTTTATTAATATTCCTTTATTCAGTTCAGGAGGCATAAAAACTTTTTTAAGACCCGATTCGTTCCTATCTTAGTAATAATAATAATAAAATTTATGTCTAAAAATCTTCTCTTTTTTCTTTTTTACAGAAACGTCGTTTATGGCGTCTAATTGTTTATGTATACTTTTGTATACTTGAAAACAATTAGTGTTATATAAATGGTTACAAATTATCTTCTTATAAACTAGCAGTTGCCTTCGACTTCGTCCGCGTGGTTAAGATGATATTAATTACTATAAAGTTATACCATGAGTAATCAATAAAAATGTTTGTTGGAGGTTGTGGAAGCGGTTATTTTCCCGAAATGATACGAAATACGATATGATGCTGAAATGGCAATAGTTTTATTGTTTTTTAAAAGAGTTAGAAAGTGGTCGAATCCACGTAAGATATAATATGTATTTTTACAAACTAAACATTTCCATTAAGGTGCCCTGATGATTTCTTGTTTTTTTTTCAATTTTCAAATTTTCAAGTTTTGATCGCATCTTTTCCTCTTCGCAGTTATTTAATGTTGACAGTCACCACAAAATTATCATAAAGGGGAAATCCAACACTACGATATCAATACTTTAACCTCAACCGACAATTGTGTAATGCGACTAATGTAATGGCTCGTCAATCAACATTAGTGCTTGATATCTGAGGAATCTATCCGGTAAATGCGGACAATAATAGTACTTATCTGTTTTTTCCTTCCCTGTAATATTTTTTCTGTTATAACCTGTCTGCTTTTATAATCCTTTACATTTCCTTTTTGAGTTTGTTAAACGTTTTTAGGTTTCCGTACCCAAAAGGTACAAACCGGATGTTATTCCTACGACATTGTCGGTGTATCCGTCTGTGTGTAAGTAGACATTAAAATTTTTTCACAAATGTATTTCTATTGCTACTATAACTATACTGTAATATGCAAATAAATTACTGTAAAAGACCATTACATAGTTATACGAGTTCATTTCACACAAAATGTTTTTTTATACAATATATAAGAGGGCAAGCGAGACTTATGAGCCTTTTAATGACTACCGATGCCCATGCACATACGCATGATTGTTATGCAGATGCGTTGCCCACATTCACAAACCGGACGAAGCGTGACAGCAACGGCGATGTCAAGCGAGCGAGAGGTACCTTCCCTGGTCGTGCCGGGCCAATTCCGTTGCATAGGAGGATGTAGTGCCATGCACCATGTATGGCACTACTTCCTATGCAGCATGGCACTACCTCTTCCTAAAATGTATGCAGGCAGCAGGAGCCTACAATGATGAGTTTGTAAGTTAACAAACTCATCATTGTATACCTCAGTTGCAATGCTCGTCGCTCGGACATGCGAGCCGATCGGCTCCATAACTTTTAAAAAGATATTTATATTTGATTGATTTGGAAGGATCACTAAATATATGATGTAGGTTGAACCTAGTTGGTCCAGCGGAAACGATTATCTCTCTCTATACCATTTACGCAGGCTTTCCATGAGAGAGAAAGATGATCGTTTGTTAGGTTCTCTGCACCATGGCAAAAATATAAAAGTCCTGGTTGAGCCTAAAGTTTTTGGTGACTTTCAATTGACCTCGATAAAAGGACACTTCAAAGAGCTGTCTCAAAAGTTCTTTGACCGTGTCCTTAATCACAAAAATAAATTAATCGTTCAAACGTCGGAATACGACCCGACGTTATTAACCGACTCATGTTACCGTCGGCCGAAGCACGTATTGGACGACGCCGACGACGCCTCCTCGGATAAGCCAAACACTAAATGAGCTCAATTATCCTTATCCACGACACCGCAACTAAAACGGCATCGTGCGCGCGCCATCCCACTAGAGTGGGGAGGGGGACCGCTTTCCCCTTTTCGGTCCCAAAAATAATCACTATAGGGTACGCCCACAATCAACCCGGTTCATCTCTTCCCATCTGCGGGAAAAGAAGGGGGTCTGTCCCCCTTTCGTCTCCCTAAACCTGAAGACAAAAAAGTCTTCGTAGTCAGTCGAACTGTTGAGGCTGGACTAGCGCCGCCAACCAGTATTAGGTCCCTCCGAAAAAAAAAAAAAGTTTTTGGGGTGGACGACTAGTCACTAAACAGGGTATATGTATTATAATTACAATAGTGAGCGCGCAGGCATACGTGCTCTCTCTATCCGAACATACGACAATGCTATTCTGAGGGCAGCCAGGCACAACCGGAGATAAACAATAATAATAATGATTTTTTTATTTTCTTCTATAAATTACAATAAGGCACTTTATAGCTGATATCATGTACATGGAAACATTTGTGGAAGATTGGAACCCGAACATGATTAAGTTCTGTATCTTGGGCTCCCGGTCGGACCGGTATAGTATAAGCATACCTTCTATATTAAGTAATGTTACAAAAACATATGACAAGCAATAAAATCAAACGCAGGACAGACGGCGACGTGTTCTTCGCCATTTTCCTGGTACCCGGCTGTTAACAAGAATTGTATAATCCCCAATAACGCTTTTAGTTTACATAAAAATATAAAATAGAAAATATCATTAAATATTTTAATACTTATACTAGCGGATCGGACCACGGGTCTTTTTTATAGAAATAGGGGGCAAACGAGAAATCGGAGTCTTTTTTTTAGACTACCGACGCCCATGAATATCCATATAATTACTATGTCGATGCGTTGCCCTCCTTTTCCCCCAATGGGCCACCGGCTACTCACAAAACGCGTGACTGAAGACGTCACTTTACGGCGGTGTTATGTGAGCGGGAGGTACCTCCCCGGTCGTGCCGGCCCAATTCCGTTGCATAGGAGGATGTAGTTTCATGCACTATGTATACCGGTCTTTAATAGGAATAAAATATAATGTAAGTAGGCACTTATATCTACACTATACTTTAAAGCTGGAGCAAGTTATAATGTGCGCATCGGACTAGTAGTGTTAGATAATCTGTGGCCAAGTTTGTGACACGAAATATTATAATATATATATGTTTCGTTATCATGTATGTTACGTATGCTACGATAGCAATAATAAAGTCGCCCTAGCCGAATTTCGGCTATGGCGGCCATTTCTATATGTGTACCGGCCCAACTGCGCAGACGCGGGGAAACGCATTTACGCCGAATACCCACAAAATTCACCGCGAGTGCCATCAGTGCCGCCCTTGGTGAGGTGCCCCGGAACATCAAATTATCAGGGCACCTCGATGGCGAGTCAGCCCCTAAGGGACGAACTCCACCTCCACATATGGGATTGCCCCGTACTACAGGACAGCCCCACCGACTTTGGGACAGTGCAATGGGATGAGGTTCCCATCCTGGCCCCTTTCCCCATGCGCAAAAGCACCTCTTCTTGTTGCTCTTTGGTCCCCCCCCCCCTATAAGAGGAATACCGCGAGCGATTCCTCCTCTTGATATAGGGATATATAAGAGGGGTGCAAAGATCCCCCTCGGTTCAATTGGCTTTGCCTGGGTTCACGCCAGGCTACTAAGCCCCCCGCCATGGCAAGGCTTGAGCCAGGGCGGGGACGTTAGCCTAGCCCTGCGCTAAGTAACTTGTTACAGGTACTAGACAACGGAAACATATTTCATATTTTTTATAAATTTAAGAAATTGTATATATTTAAGATTTTTATTATAAAAATACATATTATAGAAATCCATGACCTCTGGCGTAACTCGCGGTATAACCGCCACGTTTCTCACTGTGCAAACCGGTCATTACATATTGTAGTGCAGAAGTGTGTCAAGTCACAGGTGCACTCCCTTTTCCCTCCTCCTTCTATTCCGATGGTACGACAATCCGACATGATCGGGGAGAGATCAGCCGTAGGACCGGCTTAACGTGCATCAGAATCATGCTCAACGTGAAGATATCAGGCAAGGGTGTGTCACACTGCCAACTTTGGACTGTTATTAGAAATTGAAAAATCTCGAACAACACTTTGGTCCGACCCATGACTCGAACCCAGGGCCTCGCGACTGTGGTTGTACGCTTACCACTAGGCCACGAGTCAGATAATTACATAGAACAGAGGAGACATTTTCTTCTATGTTGATCAACATACAGCCATACTATAGTAGACCTCGTTCATTGCAGTGACTTTGAAAACGTCTAAGATTTCAAGATCATTGAGCAATTAACTTTAAAAGACAAAAAAGTGACTATAAAATGTAATAATCACTAGGTACTGAGAAGAAAGTCAATAAAGTAAGGACAATGAGGCTTTTTAAAATTAATCATTGTTGATAATTGTTACTAATGACGATTTTTAGGTCAAGATTATATGTCAGTAGTAACGTAAAACTGTGTGTGTCAGCTCTGACACGCCACTGCAGTTTACTCCTTAGGAACGTATGTGATTCTGAAATGAAAGGGGACGTAGTACAATAATACGTTCCTCTAAATGTTACTGTTTCATAAGATTTTACTCTATCTTTTTTGTACACCCATATTGCAATACGTAACAAAAACCCTATTGTACTTTTTAAACAAGTATTTATAGATATACCGTGACTGTAAATAATAGTTCGATAAAATCAAATATTTACAAAAATAATTCAATAAATAAATATTAAAAAAAGGTTTACGATTGCATAAATTATTTATTTTCAAATGGCAACGGCGCCACAGCTGATTGTCACGTGACAAGTTCATGACCCCTAGTCCACCCGGGGTTTTTAATTCTCGAATTATAATAATATTGTAGTGATTTAACATTTACTTTGTATTTTTAAGTTGGCCAGTACTTTCTTATAATATAGGGGGACGAACGAGCTATCGGAGCCCTCCCACGACTATCCGCGCCCATGGACGTCATTATAATTGCTATGCCGATGCATTGCCCTCCTTTTCACCTCCCCCACAATGGACCCCCCAATAGAAAACCAAGTGTCATGCATTTTTAGAATTGTATAACGTTTCTGATTATTCCGTTGGTAGTAACAACAGGGGATTTGTTACATTGCATGTTCCCGCGTGCCCCTTTCCCGCACAAAGCGCTTGCTCTTGCTGAATCTTCCAATCAAGCTAATATCTGACACGGTTATTTAGCACATGGAGCATTGTCTTGCTTGCATGAGACATGAAAGATAGTTTGCGGTAACTACTGTAGTTTCTAGTTGATCCTTTCTTGTGTACGGGTAGTACAACCGATTCAGACCAGTCTTGATGCCACTTTCCGCTACAGTTTCAAAGAGCATTTAGATTTCGGTAGTTATAATATCAGGTTCAGGGACTTTTCTAGGTTTGAGTCTTGCTAAGGCGACTGTCACTTTCGCTTTCAAAATAGTAGGTTCTAGGTGTTCATTATCTTCTAGATCGCGTGCGCTTTTTTACCAGCAGGAGGTGGTTTGGTGGCTTTGTAAAGATTCTCGCAGTACTCACGCCATCTCTCAGCTTTTGTCAATTCAAATATAAGTTTTCCGTCTGTCTCCTATGACCCCAGATTTCGGTTTAAATTGTCTTGATAGAAGGCGGACGTTTTTAAACAAATAAGACGTTTGATACTTTTGGGCAGCAACTACTGCGTTTAATCTCCTTTCTGAGGGAAGAGTACTCATTGGCCACTTCTCTTTTATTGCGACCTAACCTTTTGACTTCTTTCCTCCTCTATATGGGATCCCATGTCCTATCCGAGAGCAAAATTTGGTCTTGTCGTTTGTGGGACTAAATTCGTCAAAAATTTGGCGTATGTTGGTCTTTAGAATCATCCACTCTGCGTCCGAGTTGAGTGTGGGGTTGTGGCCTTTTAGTTTTGTCTCAAGAGTTTCCTTGAACAGAGGTCGAGTAGTCGGCTTAGGTGGAGGCTGTTTCTTTATGCACTTCAGTCTTACAATGAACCATGCGACGAGCATGTTACGTTCTGATCCACAATCCGCACCTGGGAAAGTCTTGACATTAGAAATTGATGACTTCCATCGATAGTTTATTACGATATAGTCAATTTGGTTTCTGTATCAGTCACCTGGTGACTTCCGCGTATATATACGGCGTGGGTGGTCTTGGAAAAAGGTGTTCATTATGCTTAGCTTTCTATCTATACAAATCTCTGGGAGTTTTTACGTACGTTCGTTTCTTGAGCCCAGGCTTTACCTAGTACTCCGCGAAGATATAGATCATTGGTTGTATTACCAATATTGGCATTCTAGTCTCCAATATCATGGTGATTTCTCTTTTGGTTATCGAGTTGAGGCTGCAGTAGAAATTCTCGATTTTGTTATCATCGGCTTGACCTGTTGGTGCATAAATTTGGACAGTATTGAGTATGCAAGATTTTGTGTCTAATTTTAGAGCTATGATTCTTTCTGACGCTGGATGGTAACCTATAACCTGTACCTATGGCTTTTGTTTATATGCGGTAGGAGGATGAAGGCAACTCCGTTTCTGCTCGTACCGTCTGGTCTGGTTGTATCCTCTTCTTATAAGAGGGGTACAAAGAGCACCCCCCTCCTCTGTTCAATTGGCTGCGCCCAATGTGTTTCGGTTCACCCCAGGCTCCTGAGCCTCACCGCCATGACAATTCTTGAGCCATGGTGAAGTTATATGGCTGCCCATGACAGCCGTTCCCTATCAAAATTTTCTCTATAGTCAAGAGCCTTCGTGTCCGGCATATTTCTGTGAAGAAATTTATGAATGTGGGAAGGATCTTAACTTTATGATATTCGGTGCATGCCTACTCCGTAATGAGTAAATATTACATTATAAGTTAATAGTAAAAAAAAATAAAAAAAATTACCGGTTCCTGTTACACTAATCCTAACATGGTGTGTGTTATATTCATTTATGTTAAATATACTACATTGCCGTTTTTATTTAATAATTTATAGCTGTGAATACAAGTCATTTAGTGTGAATGTTATTTGCATAATCTACTTTTTTAAAGCCGAAATACCGATGCGTCGGGAAACTCCGACTTTCTACTGTTATGACGCGCTCCGTTCGGTTTGTCTCTTTTGCAAAAATATTTATGTTGAACTTGTGTATAATATTTGCACAGCAAATAGTCCCGCATAAATTCATTAGGTACATGCAAATACATGTAATTAGGTACATGCAAATACAGTACCTAATCTCCGAGTGAAATGTTGGTGACATAGGGACGGACGGATGGATGTAATGATACTGCAAGCGTTCCATTTTTAAATAAACCCTTAAATGCAAAAAAATCTGAAAATTAATATAGTTTACATAATTACACTATCTATTTTTTGACACTGTTTTTGTTGTTCATTTACTGTGCGTAAAATACCTTACTAATTGTTTCTTTATCAAGAATACTATTAGTATTCTTAATTACGAAGCACGTTAAATATTGTTGGATGCTATTTTTGTAGCTAATCACAGAATAATTCATGTTTGAATAGTAAAATATAAACACATATACACTCTATTCAAACTTTTAACTATCCAAAATAAAGTTTATCAAAAGTGTTATCAGATTTTTCAGATCTGCATGGAAACAATAGTTCACCGTCATTAAACATGATATAAGTTAAATTGACCATTTTTTGTGAATATTTTCAGCAAACGTTCTAGCAATGAAACACATTTTTTGTATCAAAAGCCTTGCTTTGTTCGTCTAGCTAAGTAAACATAAATTAAATATAAAAATTATTGTTAAGAGGAACAATAAAACTAACTAAATTTTGTTGTATACTCAACAACAACGAGTATTTTAATGGCGGAGATTTTAAATTGCCTGATTATAATATATCTATAGATATTAATAATATTAAAATGTTTGCAACTTAGCGTCAATTTTATTCTGTAATATGTGGTTTCCACGGTAACTATGTAGTAATATCGCTCATCCCCTGCCACGAGACTCATGCAGGACTTTAAGAGTACCCACTTTGCGTCTCATGGCATTAAACCCTATTTATTCCTACATTACAATAAATAAGTGCAGAAGTCTCAAATGTGCTAGAAGTTGGAGAAGATGTTCGCAAAATTACTTCTTGTCAAATTTCCTAAGAGTTTTATGTTCGATAATGCTTTATGTTTTGTAAGAGGTAGTGCCAGGGACCAGGACCATATCCTGGACCACGTAACAACATGTGGTATGTGTTTTTCCGGTGGTCCATTAGAGGCATGAGACACACAAAACAATAAACCAGAGGCTCATCGAAGGGCTCCGACTCGTATTTCACCCCGATATACTTTAAAACATATGATAATAACGCATAAAATAGTATGAAGGTTGCGGCGCCAAGAAGCACTTTTTTTCCTTTATTTGTGTATTTTTATTGACGTTTCGTTCATGTTCCGTTGCACGACCTCTTAAGTTGTACCATGCCACGACCTAATGTCGTGAGCAAAAACTAATTCTATTTATATAATTGCCATGCCACTTGTTCTATTTGTAACCAAAGTTAAACTTGATCAAGGTCTACAAATTATATCGATTTGTTACACGTAGCCAGCCTTCTTCCAACATTAATTGGAGGTTAGATTATGAGTAATACTCACTGTTAATGTAATTGAATCATAACCTCAGTCTCAAAAAATATCAACTACGTTTGTTGTAATAGATAGAAGGTTGTAGGTGGCAAAATGTTACATTCCCATTTGTTAAATAAACACACCATTTTGTTGTTTATAGGAAGTAAACATTATCATATTAGTATTTATCTCGTGGGACTTGGCAGCTAATTTAGTCGTGAGTTTTGAAAACATTTTTTTTATATTATTGGGGGACAAGGAGCAATCCGGTTTTGAGGTAGTCCATGCTGCATGGCGGAACTTTGCCGGCACGACTGACTCTCTCTCTCTCTCTTTCTCTCTCTCGCTCACATGATATCTTTTTTTTTCGGAGCGACCTAATACTGGTTGGCGGCGCTAGTCCAGCCTCAACAGTTCGACTGACTACGAAGACTTTTTTGTCTTCAGGTTTAGGGAGACGATAGGGGGACAGACCCTCATCTTTTCCCGCAGATGGGAAGAGATGAACCGGGTTGATTGTGGGCGTACCCTATAGTGATTATTTTTGGGACCGAAAAGGGGGAAGCGGTCCCCCTCCCCACTTTAGTGGGGCGGCGCGCGCACGATGCCGTTTTAGTTGCGGTGTCGTGGATAAGGATAATTGAGCTCATTTAGTGTTTGGCTTATCCGAGGAGGCCGGTAAACGATAATATCTAATTATGCTCCAGCGCTACGTGCATGCTGTGTTAAAATATTTGAGCTGTTGGGGATCCCCTTATATTTTATCGTAATTATGCACATGTTCAATTTCATTCGTAGGTATGATAGTCAGGGAAAGCCCGCGTCAGACAGGCTCGACTCGAACTATTTTAAGGTTTATCCTTGTTATTTTACATTTACCTATAGAAGGGCAACGCACCGGCATAGTCATTATGTGGCTGTACACGGGCGTCGGTACTCGTAAAAAGGCTCCGATTGCTCGTTTGCCCCCTATTCTTTAAAAAAACCCTAACGAGTGGAATTTCTAAAAATCTTTAGCCATTGCTTACATACATCATGAGAGCTTTCTCATTATGAGTGGTGATATATAGAATTTGAATTTGCAGAATAGCAGTTTCCCTTTTGGAATATGCTACCTCTGGACAACCTTTTTTTTTCGGAAGGATCTAATACTGGTTGATGGCGGTTGTCCAGCCTCGACATTTCGACTGACTAGCTAAGACTATTGTGTTTTCAGGTTTATGGAGATGATAGGGGGACAGACCCCCCTTCTTTTCCCACAGATGGGAAGAGATGTACCGGGTTGATTGTGAGCGTACCCTATACGAACTATTTTTGGGACTGAAAAGGGGGAAAGCGGTCCCCCTCCCCACTCTGGTGGGACGGCACGGGCACGATGACGTTTAAATTGCGGTGCCGGGGATAAGGATAATTCAGCTCATTGAATGTTTGGCTTATCTGAGGAGGCCGGCCTCCTCCTCCCCCCCCCCCGAAGTTCCTTGTGGCAACCTTGTGGCAATTTATGATTTATTCCTTGTGGCAACCGATCTTCCATTGGCCTCTTATCCTCCACCCCTTCTATTGGTCCACCGGCTACTCACAATTCGCATGAAACGCGACAACAGAGCCATCACATTTAATCGCGGTATCACGGGAGCAAGAGGTACCTCGGATGTGCCGGCTCAATCAGGCTGCAATGAAACATAACACTACGTCACACTAAATATTTTATACTACATACTCTCGCCTATTTATATAAACCAAATGATACCATCTGCGAGGAGATATCCCCCACCCCGCATCGTACGGCAAACCGCGAAGAGAATCGTAAAAAGTAGATATGGTACAATGAGTGATAACCACAGTACAATTAAATTAAATGACACAATAACGTCCTAATAGCCGAAATTCGGCTACAGCGGCCTTCTCTATTGAGACTAGCCAACTGTGCGAGACATATTACAGTTCATGAGTACGTGATTACACAACTAACTACCTTGTTTCCTTTATCCGGATGGGCTGGAGCGACGTGGTCTTCTCACACCCCCCTGGGAGGGGGGTCGAGGTAGCCGTTTCGGGAATTTTGGTCCCCTGACGGCGGCTGCGGGGTCGCACCCCATAAAGATGGGGTGGTCGTTTTGGCCGGCACTAGTGCCGGGTTTATGTTGTCAGCTTGTTACTGTTTTATGTGTTGAAGGGGGGGGGGTATGTCTCATGGCGTTCCCCGAGCGGTGCCGCCACGGGCGGTCGGCCCCTACCGGGTGAGATCGCCGATTACCCCGGCGAAGGCCCAGCAGAAGGCCGCCAGCGACCAGAGGCTTCCGGAACGGGGCGCAACAGAGCACCCCTTTGAACTACCTATCCTCGTACCGTACCTACTCCAGGGAACCCCACTACGGGGACTTGGATCGAGACGGGAGAATAGGGGAAGGACAAATGTGGGAAGGCAGCTGCTGTGGTGTTAGCGCGAGATCGAGATCGGGCGGCGCTAAGCGATGTGTGTCGCCACCCGGTCAATCGATGTGTGGTGATAGGTGATGTGTTCCTCGGGGTACAACACAATACATATAGTTGGTACGAGGAAGAAGCAATGTGAAGAAGCAATAGTGAATAGGCAATAGTAAGGTGATGGAAGCATGATGGCGTAAGAAGCATGAAGTGAGATGAAATGAGTGAAAGAAATGGAGTGAAGTGAAGTGAGAGGAAAAGTCCCGTCCGCGCCCCCAGCCAGGAGGAGTGAACGAACAGTGAGCGGCGCTCCCTCCGACCGGCTCGCGCGGGCGGGATCTAGATAGGCGTGCCTAGTGTGAGCAGAGGCGAGATGTGAAGGCGAAGGGATGTGAAATGATGCGAAAATATGATGTGATGGGAGAATGTGAGGGTGTAGACGCTTTACCGCGTTGCGTCCCTGGGCAACGCCAAGCGGTCCGGCGGCCTCCGTTGGTACGGGGCTATCTGCCTCAGCGTGTCCCTGTGTGAGACGTCGGCTTTGGCGAAGAACTGGCTGGAGAGCCTTGCCGCGAAGGTGTCGAGGTCCTCCAGTCTGGTGTCGCGGGCGATGGTCGCGTTTCTGACGTAGCGCGGCGCGTCCACCGCGCGGCGCAGCGCTTTGGCCTGTACCGCACGCAGCCGCCTCCTATGAGAGGCTGCTACGAGATGGTACCACGCCGGCGCCGCGTACGTCAGACGCGAGCGCACGTAAGTTTTATATAAGGCTATCTTGTTGGGCAGCGGCAGGAACCTCGACATCATCGGTGTCAACTGTGCAAGGGCCGCCGACGCTTGGGACGTGACCCATCGGGCGCGGGCCCGCATCGTGGGGCTGCTGTCAATGGTGACCCCTAGATACTTAACCTGGAATGTCCACGGGATGCTCTCGCCCCGTAGTGTGAGCGGCGGCGGTTGTGCGCCGCGGCGAGGGAAAGTGAGCGCCTGCGACTTACCGGCGTTGACGGCAAGTCGCCACTTATCGAGCCAGTCGGGCAGCAGGTCCAGGGTGCGCTGTAATTTGGCGGCGGCGTGGTCACAAATGCCGCATCGTCGGCGTAAAGAGCAGCGAGGGAGGCTCCGCTGGAAGGGATGTCCTCCACGTACTTATTGAACAGCGCCGGCGATAGGCAGCTGCCCTGGGGAACTCCAGCTAAGATAGGGCGAACGTCCGACTTTACGCTCTTCACTCGGACGTAAAAGTGGCGGTCCGTTAGGAAGGACCGCACGATCCTGACGAGGCTGAAAGGGGTCCGGGATAGGCATAGCTTATGCAGGAGGCCCTCGTGCCAGACACGGTCGAACGCCTTCTCCATATCTAAAAACACGGCCGCGGCGGCCTCCTTTTTGCTCATGGCGCTGGTAATGTGATGGATCACACGGATGCTCCGGTCGGAACCCGAATTGTTCGGGGCGCGGTGGCAGGTAGGGGCTGAGGTGCTCGAGCAGGAACCTCTCGAACACCTTGGACATGGTGGAGAGGAGAGTGATGGGCCGGTAATGGGCAGCGCAAGGGGTAGTGTCCTGTGCGCAGTATCCCGTTGAAGAGACGGGCGATTGCAGCAGCGGTTTTCAGTACTTCCCACGCGTGGACGTCCAGCGCCGCTAGGTCCCTCTTCACTCTGGCCGCCGCCAGATTGAATTGGGCGCGAGCCTGAGGGCACCTGGTCTGTTGCCAGAAGCGGCGCAGTCTGCGCTTTTCGCGGATCAAGCGGCGTGTCTGAAGCGGTAACTCACCTCGCGTGGATGGAGGCGGGCCGGGGGCGATGGTCGCAGCGGCGAGCGAGTCGGCGAATGCCGCCTCGAGGCCCTCGGCTAGGCGGTCGACGTCCTCAGCGGTACTTACCGGGAAATGTCGGTGTGCGGGAGTTTAATTCACGCACCAGCGCGTCTGGGTTTTGCCTAGGGCGGCGTGTAGGCGGAGAAAGGCGGGCCGGGAGACCGGAGATGGTGATCAGCGCGGGGGCGTGGTCCGACTGTAACGCGTCGGTCAGCACCTCCTGTGCGTTCACTCCCTCTATCCAGCCGGCGATGACTACGTCGAGGACGTCCGGCGACCCGTTCGCGTCCCCAGGGAAATTTGTGGGCTGCTTCGGCCCCAAGATGGTGTACCCGTACTTTCGGAGTCGGCCAACTTGCGTCCGTCCGGATTGGTGTGCAGCGAGTTCCAAGCTGGGTGCTTGCAGTTTAGATCCCCGGCTATCACAGTGGGCTCTTCCGATAAGAGTCCTTGGATTTCCGAGGGATCCAAACGCGACGAGGGTGGCTTGTAGGCCGCAAACAACCTCGTGGGCCTTGAGCCGAGGCACACCTCAACCCCCATGGTGTATGTTTGGGAGGTGCCCGTAGGTGATAGCGCCTGATGAACGATGCCGCACCTGACTAAGATGGCCAGCCCACGGCAGGGGTGTCCGCCGGGAGGAGGGGTGAAATCCTCTCTATATATGTGGTAGCCCGGCATGGCGAGGCGCGTGCCGGGGAGAAGGTGGGTCTCATTTATGAGGTCGACGTCCGCCGCGCGCTCGCAGAGTGCATGGCGCAGCATTTTGGCCTTGCCCCGTAGGCCCCTGGCGTTCCAACTAATTATTCTGAGTTTGTCCATCTTTGAGGGCTTGGGTTATTAGACGAACCATGGCGATCAGCTTGACCACGCAGCCGATTAATGCCTCTCCGAAGGTCTTGCCGCCGCGAAGAGAATTTATGAAGTCGCCAGCGACGTCGACGAAAGCATCGCAGAGAGATGGGATGGAGTTCGTCCAAAGATAAATGAGGCGCGGAACCGCTGGCTTAACACGCTCTTTGAGGCATGGGGACGTAACTTCCTAACTCCTAATAAAAATTGAATAATCCCAAAAAACTTTTTGGTCCGACCGGGGAGTCTGATCCGGCACCTCTCCTCTGTGGTTGAACATGCTTGTTATTTGACCATAGGGCAAAATAATTTTAATTAACAGACAGTACACAATAAACTTATTTAAAACTGGCGTAATTATAACATTTAGCACCGACACGAAGGTACGTCACGCAATTAAATTTCACAAAACCCACGCGCATAGTAATATTTACTAAGGACGTTATTTACAAAAAAGTCCGTATTTTCCGTGTAAAATCCATTTTCCCGTTTACCCGAATTTCTTGTTGTCCTACTTGTAAATGAAGTATTCTTGAATTTATTGATCTTCAGTGCCGCGTTTCGTGCGGACCGGTGGCCCAGGGGAGGTTAGTTGTTAAGAGGGAAGGTAGATGTTTGCCCCCCTATTCTATAAAAAAAATTAAGATTATTAATGTAGTAAGAGGTAGTGCCATGTTGCATTGCAGCTTAATTGTGAGCCACGACGGGGGAGGTACCTCTCGCTCACATATCACCCCAAATTGACAGCTTTGCTGTCGCATTTTGAGTGGTTTGTGAGTAGCCGGTAGTCCATTTGTGGGGAGAAGGTAAGGAAGGCAACGCGTCTGTATGATAGTAATAAATAATAACCTATGGTATTCGGTAGTAGCCACAAGGCTGCGAATACTCTTTTGTCCCCCTATACTATAAAGAAATGAATAACAGATCTCCAATAGTCCAACGAGGACCTCGAGTTGTGTATTGCTCGGACGACTATGATTATTAATGTGTGACGGTAATGGCTGTAAAGATTCTGAAACGTCGGGCTATATAAATAATTCAATAAACCGCGATAAAATCCGTATAAGTAGTTTTATTGTAATGTCTAACATTCGCGTAAACTTAAGACATCAATATGATATCTGATTGTGATGACCATGTATGGATCAACAAAGTGTTATGAGCTAATACTGTTAGTACTCATATTATTTGTTCTGCATCTTGACTTGATGTTTTCTTAGTAAGTATTAATATATTGTCAACAAACTTTTCGTTTTCCTGCGGTTTGTTAGTGCGCCGTTCTATGCAATAAATGTGTACAGTTCGATTTAAAAAATTCTCGATTGCGACGAACATGGTAGGGACATAGGTGCCGGTCTGGCATGTTCAAGCCTTGTCGTGGCGGTGGGGCTCATTACCTCGAAGCGGGGGTTTGCACCTCAGTCGAACCGCCCTCGGTACCCCTCTTAAGAAGAGGGGACCAGAGAGCAATAGAAGGAGGCGCTTTTGCGCATGGGGCAAGGGGCGAGGATGGGAACCTCACCCCATTACACCGTCCGAAAGTCGGTGGGGTTGTCCTGTAGTGCGGGGAAACCAAATCTGTGGAGGAGGATTTGGTCCATTAGGGGGTGGACAAGCCGTCGAGGTGACAAATCATCAGATGATTTGTTGTTCCGTGGCACCTCACCAAGGGCGGCGGCGGTATTCGGCACTATCATGTGCCGCGAAGTCCCACACACCACTGAAGCCCACCCAGGGCCGGTGAAGGCGCGTAAATGCGTTTCCTCGCGTCAATAAAAAAAAGGTCGACACGTATGTTATTTCATGTAGAAGAAAAAGAACAAAGGAGTGTGCCTTGTTGTGAGCATAAAAAATTCAGTACAAACAAATTGTAACAAGAACAAGCTAAAATGTAACATTCATGTGCACAAAAGGCTTGCAGAGCAACACTTGAAAAAAGAAGCGGTCTTAATAAATTATACCAATATTTTAATGATTAAATAATTGCTGACGTTCACGGTATGTGTTGCTTTCTTTGTCGAATGGGTGCTGTCGAGTCAGCGGGGAGTCCTGATAGGCCGGGACATCCCCCCACGGCCTCCGAAGGCTGTCGTAGTGGTTCTTATATTTGGTATTTTTAAACTTTAGTAAGCTTCGGTCACATCAAGCGTTGGATAGATGGCGCACAAAAGATTTTCCTGCGACAAAAAGCTGTCTATTGTAGAACACTCTTTTCTTTCATTACATTTTTAAGAGGCGTTTTATGTTAACGCGGGAAAACGCATTTGCGCACCGTCGCCGGTGTTGAATTTGGAAGGCAGATGTATTTTCTGAACCGGTACAAAAGTAATTTTGAAAAACTAAATTATGCACTCCATACATCTACATCATTCACGCATCATCTTTTAGCCATCGAGAAGAAAAATGTAAAAAATTAGATAACAGAATTCATTAAAAAATTGAAACCAGAATTGGTTTGCACACAATCCATTTGATAATCTAAAAGATTTGCGATTAATTGAGTTTGTCTGGTACCCTGAAGCCGACCGGCTCTTGGCTTGTTTTTTATAGTATAACGAGGCAAATAAATAAATGAAACTTCTTGTGACCACCGACGAACATTCGAATAGAGGTTATGCAGACGGGATATCATCCTAAAGGCTTACACTCTAATGTGTACAAAAGGCCCACAAAAGCGTTACCGTTTGAGCGAGAATTACAATTAATAAACCAAAATAAGAAAAAAGAACAAATGTCATGGAAACAGGTCTAGCCGTTTGAAGTATTTTAAATAGTCCAGACAAGAATAACAACTTTTTTCATTATTATTTAACTGTTATTAGAGAATGGACAGTCCATTTATTATTTTTAATGGGTTATCCATATTACTTATCTATAAACTATTGTTCATAAAAACGACAATAATTTATATGTAAAGGAATCACATATGTTACTTTGGAATGAAACGTTTTTTTGTCATTTAAGATTGGAATTAACTTAGTTCGTTCAGTTGCCCTTGTGCCAAGGAGTAACAGCTATACATCATATATGGTATCTGTTATTCGAGCATAGGCTCGCAAGTATAACATTAAATAGGGAATTAAGAATTAGGACAGTCATTTGGACGACATCGAGAACATGATTTTAAGAGGTAGTGACATATTACATTATAGCCGAATTTGGTCGACAGAGGTACCGTAAGGTAACAATATCGCTATCGCGTTTCGTGCGGTTAGTGAGTAGCCAGTGTGTTTTTAATTCCGAGACACCGTTAGACTATTATTATTAACGTATACAACTAACCGAGACACTCGCGAGGCACAGGTTATTTTTATTTTTCATAAAAAACTTTAGGCAAATGTAAAAAGAAAAAAATCAAATATTCGTAAATTTGTGAAACCGAAAAATTATTCCAAAGACAGTTGAAGGTAAAACATTTGCTGTTTTATTTGGATGATCATTATATTTCGCTCTTGTTTTTTCCAATGTCCACCCGTCACCAAACACGTTCATTTTGAATCAGCTGTAGCCATAGTGTTCATGCAGATTGACGACCGGCTGGCTCAGTTCGTAACGTGGCTGTTAGACCGCGTGCTGCGCCAGAGGCGTCGAATCCCATTTTAATAAATCGACATTTATATATATACATATATATATATATATATATATATATATATATAAGTATCTATAATAAAAATCTTTAATGTATAAGATTTCTTAAATATGTAAAACTATTATATATATTCTCGTTGCCTAGTACCTGTAACACAAGTCCTTACGGTACTTGCAACAGGACTGGGCTAACATGCTGTGACATGCCCACAGATATTATTATTATTATTTTATTATAGATATAGAAAGTAAGGTATTATATTATATATATAGAAAGTTTAGGCTGGCCTAAAGCGCATACGTCTAGGTAAAAAGTACAGCAAATGTGGTTCACTCTCCGTCTCCCATTTTCACACTCAATTCTCTCAGCGCAATTCGCATGCAACATGAGACAGACGAGGATTCCTGTAAATTTCAAATCCGTGGGTACATTGCAATAAAATACAGTCGTCAATAGAAAAAACAAAACATTACCCTCCTTTTGACATTGACGGGTAAAAAATATTTCCAATGTTTTTTCGTATAACCGATAATATGTATCTGAGACAAATATATATTTGGTGCGTGTTGCGTGTTTGCGTAACACATGTGTAATGTACCCAAACTTGCACATTTACGAGAAGAATCCGCGGCTATGCACCCGCAACACCAGCATCTGTGGAAAAAAAATCCTATTCCGCCCGTTCTCTCTAATGAGCAAAACAACGTTTGCTCAAAAGAGGAAAGATAAGTTTATTATCCTCACAAACTTTCGCATTTATAAAACGAGTAGTAGGTAATCCTATCTACTACTCCGCCCGGGCTCCCTATTGAGCAAAACTACGTTTGCTGAAAAGAGGAAAGATAGGTTCATTTTCCACACAAACTTTCGCATTTATAAAACGAGTAGTAGGTAGGATGTTAGAACATTAAATTATTTTTATAATATAATTTAGAATATTTCTACTTTACACATCCTAACGTATTTGTTAATCATGTTATTATTATCTTTGAGTTATTTAACATTTATCATCTCATCAACAATATATTTTCTCGTATGCGGGGTCACGCCGTATCCCCACAAGGAATCATAGTGCCAAGGGGCCACGGCGACCCACCCCAGGTTGAACAAAATATGGACTTACTTTTGAGAATTAGCGTGCCTAAAAAAATTCTGTGCTCAATTATTTGATATGAATATTGTGATGTTGTAAGCACTTAGTAACGTGGACGAACATCACGTGCGCTGAAAACTTCTCGGCAAGTACAGCTCAAGTTTTTTGGTAAGTGGTTGTGCTATGCTGCAGTGGAATTGGGCCGGCACGACAGGGAAGGTACCTCTCCCTCACATGATACCGGCGTCAAGCGACGTCTTCGGTGGCGCGTTTCATGTGGTTTGTGAGTAGCCGGTGGCCCATTGGAGAAGGTGTAAGATAGGGCAACGCATCATCATAGAAATTATAATATTCATGGGCTTCGGTAGTCGTAAAGAGGCTCCAATTTGCTTGTCCCCATATAGCATTAAAAAAAGTATCATTCCACACGATTTTCTATAACCAGAGCAAGCGCCAGGCCTGTCGCAAATTATATTCAGTGGCACACGATTTGCTGTCAATTTGAGTACTCAACATCTTCAGGTATGTAATTTCGAAGCTGGTCGTAAATGTAAATTCAAAAATAAATAATTGTGAAAAAAGTATATAAAGTTTATTTTTTATTCAAGTGTTACCATGAATTTCCATCAAGAAGTAACAATACATTCATCAAAGAATATTGAGTATTGAAGTTACAAAAAAGTGCCACCACCCAGTAGATTTCGCCTTATAGCAGGTTCCTTGGAGCGGACCACGTAGCAACTGCAATATTAGCAACGTGGTTAATGCAGCACTGTTCATAACCACTATTTGGACCCAGACTTTTTTAGGGGTTTATCCAATACCATCAACAACCACTATTTGGACCCATATTTTTTGCGGTTAATCCATCACCGTCTATAATCACTATATGGACCCATACTTTTTTTGCGGTAAATCCAGCGCTCTCTATAACTACTATTTGGACTCGTACTTTTTTAGCGGTTAATCCTTCACCGTCTGTAACCACTATTTGGATACACACTTTTTTTAGCGGTCAAACCAGCACTGTCTATAACCACTACTTGGACCCATACTTTTCTTAGTGGTTAATCCAGCACTGTCTATAACCAATATTCCGACCCATATTTTTTTATTTGGTGACTACGACCATTAACATGCGCACGGCTTACTTGACTCCATTCCCTCAGAGGCCGCAGGGTACACTCGAATCGCACTACTACTCGACAGCAGAGCAATTTTCTAGCAACCGTATCACTTTGCCTGATGCAGTATCTTCAGTAGCGCCAATCCGATTCGGCTGCAGTGCGGCAATCCCACAGCTTACTAAAATTAACTTCAAAGTACTCATCAGCCTATAATTATTTATCGGAATGTTATATATTCTGATGATAACTTCTAATTTATTCAAGTTATTTCTAGTATATTCAATTGACTAGCTAAACTAAAAGTTACAGGAAGTGGTTTAATTCACACAAGCGCAACAAGCATAGGAATGACTTCCCGGACATACCCTAGGTATCCACGATTAAGTTTTCCATAACCGCTAATTAGATTCTTAAGCTCGCTCATGTTTTCATGGAGCCTAAATGTCAATAGGATACGGTTAACAGTTTGCTGTTCACATTTTGGATCGGATACATTCATTTACAAAGGAAATATATAGTTTTCCGCACATATTAACAGTATTAGAGGGCAAACGTACCTCGGCCTCCTCCAGCGATCCAATGGGCCACCACATAAATACACACCACAAAACCGCATAAATCTTAGGTAGTAACTATTTAGTGATTAACGATGAAACGCGAAATCCGCATAGCGAGAGGTACATACAACATACCCATTACAACAGTACACCTGTAAGCTCAGTTCATATGATACATTATACCAACACAATTCAGAAACTCCTTTAAAATCCTCGTCTCCTTCCTTAGTCAAAATACAATAAATTATTTAAATTAATTCTTAAATAATAAATTTATTATACACTCTAAAATATAGCCTAAGTTCAATTTGTACTTTTGCAATTTAAAAATTAAAATTAAGTGATTTAAAAATAATCGCAAATTCAAAAGTCAATCCCATAGATACTAGAATTTTTATTCTTTGTCCATTTAATAAATATGACAATAGATAATAAAAGATAAAATTAATATCATAATAATTTCATGTCTAGCCTTATCATAAGTATAGTACAATTCTTTCATTTTACGACATTCAACCCCTCTCGATATTAATTAACGATCCAGGACAAATGCATGCCCCAACAGGTTTATGCTAACCGTGCATCCATCTTCTCATATAATTAATGGTTATCGAACCAGGCCTTGAGGTCGGACAATGTCAATTAATAATTCGCTTAACGGAGGCAGTGTCGCGAATTAGATGACCACAGGGCGCTGTGCCCCTGAGTTGATCTGTACGAGCAGTCGGTGCGCGTCTGTGCCCCAACATCCTCGTGTTAACCTTAACACCTATCGACTAGTACTAATATAAAGGCGTTATCATTTTCCCATGCACAGTCCTGAGCAATGCGACACCGGCGGAAAGACGCTCTCGCAATTCAAACGCCTTATAAATCCGTTGTAGGGTACAGTTTGTGCTGTTAGTTGGATTGTTATAAAACTGTAGTGTTCTGTTGTTGTTTGGCTGAAAACAAATAATGGATTCACAGCCGGAGCTCCAGGAGTTGCTACAGAAGGGGGACCAGGCCTCGGATAAGCGAGTGACATGTATGTTTAATATTTATAATGAACATTAGGCTAGTTTTTGAATAAAAGAATGTGGACATCAATTAATTAAATGTTATCCTGTCAATAATAATATAAATTACGTCCAAAAGGGATTAATTTGATAAATTTATTATATAATTGGTGAGAATAAACTACTCACAAATTATTTTGTCATGATATTAAGTATAATTGAATGATGTTACATGGACTTGTTTATGGAATATTTAATTAAATAGAATTTATTGTAAATAAAATTGAACAGCAATTCAATATCTCAATAATGTTAATAAATAATAATGCGAAGTAAAAAAAACCACTTATTCCAATAATGTACATGATACTACTTATTGTAACAATTATATAATTAATGAATATTTTGAAATAAAAAAAATATTGTTCCAATAATGTGCGTGATACATGTTGTATCAATTGTGCTATTAATGAACAATGCGAATTGGAAATGTACAACTTATACCAATAATAAACACTGCAGTGGACTTTACTATGAAACTGTCTACATAAGGGTTGTATGTCAATGAACTCTACGTCAGGATCGACGTGTGTATGTTTACTTACTTTTGTTAGGTTCTAAAAAGGCCAGCTGGTTTTAAGAGCCCAATATTAATACATGTCATGAACGTGCCTTCTCCGTAAAATATATTTAAAAGTTTTCACACACTTAAAGTCGGTACTTTTATATTTGTTAAGCAGGTAGGTAGCTACTTAATAACTAGACCAATGACGTAAACGTGCACAGGGAAGTTCCCTGTGAAATTCGTTTAGGAATTTTCACACACTCAAAGTCGGTACTTTTATATTTGTTGAGCAGGTAGGTAGCTAATTAATTACAGGAATCGATGACCTAAACGTATATTTTAAAATAAAATCCGCGCGTATAAAAATATTACATTTATTTTTAAGGAAATCTACAAAACTAAAGGGGTTGGTGTCAGTTGTATATAGCGTTACAAAAATAAAAGCATTCCTAGTAGATCTCTAAGTCTTGTTGGATCGGATGTATCACGATTAGCCCAGGTTACTGAGTGGTGTTCGGTAATAAATTCCTTGAACCTGAAAACGCAATTACACGTATGTATTTTAAATAACTTCATTGACCAGTATTGTTTATGAGCTAGTAAAAAAAGTACTAATGGAATTATGAGAGGAAAATTTAAAAGTCATCGTCGCTACCGGTGGGAGGCTATTGTAGACCTCGGCTATACTAATTTACCTAAGCCGGTTTAGTGATGACACGGTCGTAACAAAGGCAACGGTATCAAGAGAAATTCCTATTTAGCTGTCTACGCAAAAAATATTATTTATATATTACTAGCTTTTCCCTGCGGTTTTGCTCACTTCCTTCGTAATTTTTTTTAAAATAAATAGTGTCCTATATTCTTTTTGACGCCTCTAAGAATATGTGCGCAAGGTTTCATTATAATCGACGGGATAGCTTTGGCTTGCGTAACAAACTTACATAAGTTACACTTATAATTATCATATTATTTATAATAATCTCTCTGCCTACCCCATTAAGGAGTTGGTGTGTGTGTGCGTGTGCGATAAACATTAAAACTCCAGTCACATTAATAGCCAATTATTACCTACTTGTACTTAAATGAACTTCACGATAAATTATATAAATTGAATGTGTTAAAGAAAAATAATTAAATTATCAACATAGATAGTTACATATCTAATATTCTATATTGTTGCATTACTATAGTTTACACTTTTGAATAAATTGTTGATACGTTCTTAACCAGAACGTGGACGGATTACTGTTGAGGTTAATGTTATAATAAAACAATAATGAGTTAATAGGTAATATAATGGGTCCTTATAACAATGATGGGTCCTTACCTATTTAATTAGAGGTTCTATAACCAGCATTTTCAGATCTCATTACCCGTTCATTGGCACGTGATTGGAATTTTAATTTCGAATTATGTCGTTTGTTTTTATTGTGATATTGTGGTACTTTCTAGCAATATAAATTTGGAAATTTGAGTCTAGCCTGGCGGTTGGCCGATAGCACACAAAAAATTGGCCAAAGTGGGGACAGCTGACATGGCACCGCTGCATACTTTTTGGATGCGAAGCTATAGGACTTGAATGTTATTGAATTTGACTCTTTTTATGTGAAGTTCATTTAGGAGGAATTTTATACATATACGTACAGAAATATTTAATTTCTTATATCATCTTCATAATAACATAAATTTCAACAAAAAAAAATTACACTGTTTGCTTTACTCTGCAGGAGGTACCTACCCTATAAATTGAAAAATAATTCTTAAAATTTGATTTCTCTGTAAAGAGTTATGCGTGTTCTAACATAAGGGAAAATAAACTTCATCGAATCAAAAAATTCATGCGCAAAAAGATCATTTTATCATGAGGCTGATACGACACGGAAATAAAACCACCCGCTACATTGAACTGTGGAGAAGTTTACAGTTTTACAGGTCAATACATGCGTACATATGTATTTGTTTACGCGCTCTAATTGTAGTTAACAAAGACGTAGTTGAACAAATCGATATAGCTCGATAGATCATTATTTATCGTCGAACCGGAAAAAATCACTGCACAATCAAGTCTAATTCATAGCCGATATTGACTTTCACAGAAAGGGAATTTTAATTAGTTAGTTGCAAGGTTAGCGATTATTAATCGCAGAGCTATGTAGGAAGCCGTACTGAGGTATGATCAGTATCCGTCATTATTTGGTCTTTGTTCCGTATTATTTGAAATATTGTACAAATTTTGATCCTTATCCCACGGCTGTGTTGGGCCTTTTCGAAATCAAACGAGTTATTGGATGCAAAGCTCAGTATGTCATTATTTACATGCATGATTGTTTCTTTACTATATTTTTATTCATATCAGAGCAAGCGAGGAGGTTGACTAGGTACACATATACTATACACACGAAATATTTTTTATTTCAATCCAGCAATTGACGACGTGCAGCTGATGATGATAGAACTATTAACATTAATAGGTACGTTATTGGAAACTCCTCCCCTGTACCCGAGAGGTAGGAAGAAGAGTAGGAAGAAGAGAGCAGTCTTATAACGACCACGACTCCAAAATTTAGCCTTCAAGGCTCATTTACAAAAACGGCACGGCTTGCGATGATGCTCATAATTAGCACCGAAAACAACACAGTGGACACAGAAATGAACAAACCGGCTCACATTAAACGATTTAAATACTCAAACACGAGACAAATGCTCAGCGTGTGTGACTGCGTGTGTCACAGATGCTTCCACTGAATTATAATAAACTAATAGAATTATAACGAAAACACATCCCACGAGTTTTTAATTGAACATAAAACGTAGTGGGAAATGTTTATTTTAATTTGTATAAGAGTTACACGTGGCTGGGTAGATTTTAACACAATCACGACGCGTAATATTTGTCGAGAATTCCCTTCTTGAGATGATCTGACGTTGTCCACAAAATTCATCTTCGTTTTATTTTACTCGATCGCTTTATAGGAATGAGAATGTTTTCCGAGCATCTGTATACTGCTCCCAGCTACAGCCTGAAGGACTATACGGGTTTTAACGTAGAATAGAGTAGAATTATTTATTTGCAAAGAAAGGCGTGGTATATACAAGGTCACCAAACAAATAGTTAAAGTCCAGGATGGTATAGTGAAAAAAAAATCCCCATTACTGATATCATACAAATGCGTTGCTTTCCTTTTCTTCTCCCCACCAATGGAACATGAGAGGTATCGTTGTATACATGTTGGTAACGTGAGTGATTTGTCAGTGTGTATATTAAAATTTATCAGTTGGGTTTCATGTTTCTCAATATAATGTTTATTTTATATTATTTTCCCAATATACCCAAATGAAATGCTTCATAGGTATTTCACGGGACGCGTTTTATAAATTTTTCTATCTTTTTGTATGTAGCCACCTATCGTTCCCTTAGAACCCCCTTAATATTATGGAATGTAAGATATTATTATGTAAACAAGTAGTGCATAATGCATATGCTACATATTTCGAAGTAAATGGTTTCAAATTTATCCGTATTTAAATTTACGTACATAAAGAATCTAAAAACCGTAAATACATATTCATTTACAACCCTCTTTACGGGTAAATGCATTCTAGAGGTGCCTATCTCTTGGTGCCTATGAACCACCTTTGCAATAATACGGATAGCTTTCACCTTCTGTGGTTGTCCTCGAAGCAGGCAACAAAGAACCTGTGTCTCATGTGAAATTAACCTATGTATTAACTACGAGGGTGGATCTAAAAGTTCGTGGCCTAACCTACATGGAGCTATGACACCTTTTCAAATCTACCGTCATTTGTTAAGTGTCATATTGATTTATTGTGCGCAGTTTCATTCCGATACTGCACAATATAAATTTTCTGTGATTATTTCTTTGAAGCAATCTGACGCAATTTTCAATAATAGAGGAAATTGAACACCGTGCAGTCATTAAGTACCTCAATAAAAAAGGCCTATCACCAAAAGACATCCATCAAGATATGGTGAGCACTTTGGAGGAGTCCATCGTATTCCAGTGTCAAGAAGTGGGTAGCTGTGTTTAAGCGCGGTCGTGAGAGCATTAAAGATGATCCTAGGAGTGGAAGGCCTACATCCTCTACCACGAAAGAAAACATCGATAAAATTTGTGATCTCGTACTGGATGACCGACGTTTGACCATTGGTAAGATAGCTGAGATAACAAACATTAGTTATGGCCGGGTGCAACACATAATAACGGAAGAGTTGGTGTTCCATAAAGTTTCTGCTCGCTGGGTCCCGAGTTTGCTTTCAGCTGAACAAAAACGAGTTCGATACACAATTTCGCGAGACTGTTTGGTTTTTGAGACTGATCCCGAAGACTTTTTGTCTAGATTTGTTACCATGGATGTAAGCTGGGTTCACCACCATACTTCTGAATCAAAGCAACAATCCAAACAGTGGAAAAGATCAGACTCTCCTACACCGAAAAAGGCTAAGGTCGCTTTGTCGACTAACAAAGTCATGGCTTCTATTTTTTGGGATGCGAAGGGCATTATTTTTGTAGATTATTTACCGAAAGGTCAAACTATAAATTCTAGTTATTATTGTAACCTTTTACGAAGACTCCGGGAAGAAATAAAAGCAAAAGGCGGGGAATGTTGCGTAAGAAATTTTTGTTTCATCAAGACAATGCACGTGTTCACACTTCGGTTGAAACAATTTCTGTAATTCATGATTGTGGCTACGAATTGCAGCCCCACCCACCTTATTCGCCGGATTTAGCCCCCTCGGGTTATCATATTTCCAAATTTAAAAAAACATTTAGGTGGCTCGAAATTTTCGACCAAAGATGAAATGATATTCGCAGTAAACGATTATTTCGCCGACCTTCCGCAATCTTTTTTTTTCGAGGTAGCCCCTCGGTTTATCCAACAAGTTGCAGGTCAGGTGGAAGAAGTGTGTTGAACTAGATGGAGACTATGTCGAAAAATAAAAATAAATTTAGATCCACTTTTCTTTCATTTTCTTGCTTAGAACTTTTAGATCCACCCTAGTATATTTGTATGAATGAGACAACTAGACACCTACTTTGAACTCATAGGTTATTCATCTCTCAAGGTAATGGTGCAAAAATTATGAACTATATCATTAAGTATTTCTGCCAGTATTGAATGTGAGTCTGTTTACAAAAACTTCAAGAAGTGTAGCAACCGGTTTGAGATGCACCTAGCAGCGTATATTGATCCTCTTGCCGTAACCCGTATATAATTAATTTTAAAATTGGTATTGAATAATTTTAAACTTTTCTATTGTTTAATTGAAAGTCACCGACATTGAAGTATAACTTCCAAAACGTGATGGTGAATGTATAATGGCGAGAATGTCTTTCTAAGTCTGTCAATTTAAACTAAATGTGACATTTACGTTTCGACTACTCTATGCTGACGGTCGGCTGACGGACGGTTCCAGTGCAGCTTCATAGGTTACTGTAGGACACGTCGGGCGACGGTCTGGGTGAGATTTTGGTCGATAGGGGGACAGCCCCTCCTCCCTTCTCGCTAAATTGGAATGATGCATCCCGATAGTTATTTTAGATTAGAGATAAAGTAATTATTATTATCTTAGCATAATGAGACTGTATAGCTATTACATCTAGCCCTATTTGAATGTCGCTGCTCACGGATATCTAGACAGGTAGGAACTTCACGTTGAGTTCAACATGAAGTACCTTCTAGGGGGTGTTGGACCGATTTGATAATAATCCGGCCGTGACAAAACCCCTTTTTACATTTTATGTTTAAAGGAATTTGTCTTCAATGTAACGTTACGAAAATTAATGACGAATTCTCACGAGAGAATGGAATACGATTTTGTATCGACAATGGACGCGACAACTATTATGCTAATGTTCGGTCAATGCCGTGTAGTACTCGAGCGAATAGTCCTGCTGCTCATTACTATTCGCATCGACGTCTAGAGACCACGCGGCCCTCCATAACAACGTTCCTTCATGAAGATCTCATGGATCTTCTGGTGATGTTTTGTTTCTCCCTTGTGTCCCTCGTGGTCTCATGTTCTTTGCCTACTGTATGATATCGATATAACCAGTTATGATAATGAGTGACTACCAATGCTCATTCATATATCATCAGCCTATCGTCATCTGCTGCTGCACTTTCTTGTTCTTGTTCAACCCATGGATTGGGCATACCCTGCACAAAACCGCAGTTTCAGTCTGCTACAGATTTAACAAGGCTAATATATGCTGGACATAGACCTTGTCAATTGTGCCTTGTTGCTGATACATCCGGGGCACCACACGCGGGGTTTTGGTAGTAGTTATTATTCATACTATTGAAGGGCTGGTTCACTGTCACGAGATTGGCGTCTCCACACTTCTAGTATCCAAAAAGAGGTTAACTAAATATTTAATTACGGATTTAAAAATTAACTTATGTTAAGTTGTAAAATCGTAATTCGAGCACTCGAAGCAAACCGATGTAGCTGTATTGGGCTTCCCTTCGCTTCCACAGAGTAGGTTCAGGTTTGAAAAAAAATTGTATCCTTTCTTTATGTAAAGCTTTAAATCTGATACGGATAAATAAAAATCATTGACTTTGAACTTGACCCACACGACTGGGTATATCTTGCAGATAGAAGCGGTATAACCTCCAACGGAAAAACACATTCCTGTTAAAATTGGCATACTGTAGGCAAATACAAGAAATATAGCAGATTGTTCTACAAGTATTATTATTTGCAAGGTAATAGGGATCTATATGAAACCTTTATAGTAGTATTATTAGAAATCTTTAGTAAGAGTTAGTGCCCTGCTGCATTGCAGCTGAGTTGGACCGGCACGACCAAGGAGGTACTTCCCACTCACATGATACCGTCGCGTGATGTTGACACTTCTCTCACGTCTTAGGGCCATGAAATTTGGTCAGTATGGTTGTTTTTTCGTGTAGACACCCAGTTAGGAAGGAACTTTAAAATCATAGGGAGTTACGAAGGAATTTTAAAATCAGAGTGAAATAGGGGTTGAAAGTTTGCATGGAAGCCCGTCGTTTTTCAAGTTAGAAACATGAAGCTGAATTTTTGGTGTACTGATTAAAAATTACCGTACGCATATTTAAACGTTTCGGGATTTTCTTTATTTAAGGGCTTGAAAGTTTGTTGCCGTTCAATTGTACTAAAAACAGAACAATTATATGAATATTTTAACTGGGTCCCGAAACAAAGAAACTTTTTTAAAGTTTTTTAAAGACCGCGAACGCATGGCGCCAAGAGTCCGTCTTGCATTGGCCGGTTTTATTGTTACAGGTAAAGGTGATAAACGATGTAACAATTTCATTTGTTTAACACATTAACAATATCTATACGATTACACGCACATTATAACTTCGTAGCCTTCTTTATCCGCCTACTGCGCTTCGAGTCCGGTTTACGTTTCCTTATATTTTTTTCTAATAAATCTAATGGACATTCGTATCACTTGCAGCCGTATCTGATTACATTTTATCCCGTAGATAGATGTTATCTATAGCGGGGTATACGTAGGTCCTTCTAGAGTAGTGTTCGTAATCATACCATTAGTAGGTTAATATTAACTTTTTTCCCGACCCCCACTCTCCCGCAGATAGGAGGGATGATCCGATATGAGGATGTTTATAACAGGTGATTTAACTATTGTTATCATGGCCAGAGATATCATATCCGACGACGAGGGCAGCTCGCGTGCGGTGGCTAAAAGGGCCTCGGTGCTGACATGAGTGAATGGCTCATGGAGACCATCATGGATGGAGTATTCATTTGTAAGATTTGCAAGAAATATAGATGAAGCTCATGAAAGTGTATATAATACATGAATTATTACTATGCGTCAACTACAGCGGATAAAATATCGTATATGATTTGCAAATATTAGATTACTTTAATTTAGTAACATCGTGTAGTTTAGAGCTACATGGAGGACCAACTATTCTAAATACTTTATACATTATACAAATATTGAACAGTACAATTGTTTTTCTCTTAAATACATGCGCATATTATTATATAAATATTTCGTCAATCACGTTTCATATTTTTAAGTTCGTTCACGTGCTTGTATCCCACTAGAAGTAGAATCAGGAAATCGTCGCCATTGCTGAAGGTCAACAAATCCACGTACTGGAAGGCAATTGCAGACCATTACTAATGTACAAAATATATGTACTTGACTATGCATTTTAGATTATCACAAGAACTAAAATGCTAAAAAACAAAATCATAAATATACATTGTTTGATAACATTGATCCCAGCTGTTATACGTACTCATTATATTCGCCAAACATCGCATAAATCAACTAATATAAAATTCAACAATCGACACTCGGGATTTTCGTGAGAATAATTAATATTTTTTCAGGCACTATATAACAATTAAGGATCAGAAAAAAATATTAAGGAACTAAATGTTAAACTTAATAAATATTAAGCAACTTTATATTTAAAAAACACTAAATATATGAGCTTATTGCTTAGAGTATAAAATCTAAGACGTATTTTCGACCATAAACTTACCGCTGTAGAATGTAGGGCTGCTACTTCCATTTAGGCTAGATTCTAACGCAGTCAGGCTAAAATGTGGTCGGTTTTTTACAATTTACACTAATTACTAAGTTAACATTACGAACCAGTTTTTTTTCTCTTTTAATTTGTCTTTTTCACTTTGTAGTAAGAGGCAGTGCTTAAGACGCCTTGCAGCCGAATTAACTTTGGTTTAACCTTTAGTTTCTTATTATGTCATATTGTTGTGGGTAAATGTTGATGTTAATACTATATTAGTAACGCAAAAACGAGCTTCGTAGAACATACAAGTCAGCTAACACATCATTAAGAATTAAATTGAGGCAAACCGAAATCACAATACGTTACATAAATTATAATGTATGTCCGCAAAAATATAAGTAAATGAATTTGTTTAATTTGATGTTATTCATGCTAAAAATAGGCACAAGCCGCAATTCCAAGCAAGGTAATAATACTTTCCTGGACCAATGTATTCGTTTATACAATATGATACCAGCAAACTTTTAAAACCTATCAATTATTCCCGGTCATGATACTCTCCATGAGCCAAACGTTCACGTCAGCGCCGAGGTCTTTTTTGCTACGACGCGGGAGTTGCCCCCGACGTCAGAGTCGGGTGAGGAGGGTCCTCTCGGTCCACCTGGCCATGATAATGATAGTGAAATTGCTGTTACAAACACACTCATATCGGGATGCATTTCTTCCATCTGCGGGAGAGAGGGTCACGAGACGAGCACTCATAGCAATCCGATGAAGCCGTATTGGGTTTCTCTTCGCTTCCACAGCAAAAGTCCGAAAAGAAAATATCAATTATTAATTTACACACATCTCCAAGAAGTGTTCGTATGGTAAATGTTATTTCATGAATAATGTGGGAATTAATGAAATGTAAGTGTTATTGTTTTAAGTAATCATTCCCAATGATTAAGCTTCATTGGTTCTCCTTAGGACTATGAGCGTCGGTAGTCATCAAAAGTTTCTGACTGCTCGTTTGCTCCTTATCTTGTAAGGGAATACACAACTTCACAATCTGATACATATTTGATACCGTATTTAAACAGTCTTGGTGTAGGACGTGGTACTCGTATTCTAATGAATTTATATGAAACTGACAAGACCTCGCTGTTTATGTAGCCTATACGTTCTCAATGAATGTAGTTTTTCAAATCCGTCTTAGTGGTTCCGGATATTAGCACATTCAAAGAAACAAAGAACTCCCCAGCTACATTATATTAGTATAGATTGGTGACGGCTAAGGTTGAACAGCAAGTGTCATTGCACTTCATTTGTTTATTAAAGCTATTTATGTCCCAAAGATTCTTTTTAAATGCATATTTGGATGAAGTTAGCATTGTGTTTAAATCTGACAGCCGGTCAGCTCTCAAAAAGCTGAATTGCCAATTAGGGCCTTGACAGATTCCATGATTTCTTTGAAAGCGCATTGGCTTTCCACAGACTAAAAATCTAACATACTTTGGCGGAACCGGCATGTTACCTGCCTGTTCTATAGTACGTATGAGTAAGACACGACATGTCCGGCTCCCAAGGCTGGCATTGGCCGGAAGGCTCACATCTCCACTATGGCCACTATAGCTCATGAAATGAACACGTCTTAGTTTCTTCCAGAAAAGTCCAAGATCTTTGTGGAAAAAAAAATACATAGTTTCCTATTCTCTCGATGTCTATCATCAAATGATAGTGATAGATATTCATCAAAATATCGTTTAAATAACGTATTAACTATTTAATGATCTGAGCGTTTAAACACATATAGAACAGTATTTTAAATTTACACATACAAAAAATCATAAACTGCGTAGTGGATTTACTGTGGTTGAACAACGTTTGTAGCAAACGGTGTTCAACCACAGTAAATCCACTACGCAATTTAGTCTGATATTGCTTGTACATTATTATGAAATTAGCGCAGTCAGTTGAGATGGGACAACCTAACATACCAAGGGGGGGTAGTGTTATGCTGGATTGCAGCCGACACAACACTCATAGTAGTGGGAATCCAATGGACCATTGAGGCGATGGTTTTAAGGAGAACGGGACATCTTTATCTTTTAGCAAGAGGTAGTGTCATGCTGCATTGCAACGCAATTGGGACGGCGCGACCGGGTACCTCTCGCTCACATAATACCGCTGTAAAGTGACTTTTTCAGTGTCGCGTTTCGTGCGGATTATGAGTGGCCGGTGGCCCATTGAGGAGGGGGAAAGGAGGGCTACGTATCGGCTTAGTACTTATGTGGATGTTCATGGGCGTCGGTAATCGTAAAAAGAATCCGATTGCTCGTTTGCCATTGTGTCTGTAAAAAGAATATCTGCATATGCGGATGTCAATGGGCGCCGATAGACACCAAACGGCGAGGAGCCGGTCCTCGTCCGTTCGCATCTGTTGTGAAAATATATTTTTCAAAACAACACGCAGAAAGCAATTACTGTACTTCTTTGCCCAATTGTGTTAGAAGTACTGTTTTTTGAGCGCACGTGTGACATTTGTGTAACTGTGGGTGTGGGGTGATGAGTAATTTCTATGCTTTGCCTCAAAGGATTGAGCTATTGTCACGTATGAGGCATTAGATTCATCTCGACAGGGCGAATTATATTCCGTAGATACCTTAAAATTTGTTAGATTAGACGTCATTTTTTTCCTTTTTATTTTAAGATTAGGTTGTTATTTAATTTATTTGGCATGCATTCTATCATGACTCGTTATTCAAGGTTTTAACATGTTTGGTACATTTTAAATCCTCGGCTACATAGGCGAAGGAATTAGGGACTGGCATGAGATATGTTGTGTTTTGTACATTTTTAAATCCTCGACTACATAGGCGAAGGAATTAGGGACTGGCATGAGATATGTTGTGTTTTGTACATTTTTAAATCCTCGGCTACATAGGCGAAGGAATTAGGGACTGGCATGAGGATATGCTGTGTTTTGTACATTTTTAAATCCTCTGCTACATAGGCGAAGGAATTAGGGACTGGCATGAGATATGTTGTGTTTTGTACATTTTTAAATCCTCGGCTACATAGGCGAAGGAATTAGGGACTGGCATGAGAT
>JAFELO010001133.1:159375-174863 GCA_017140195.1 Eumaeus atala
AGGATATGTTGTGTTTTGTACATTTTTAAATCCTCTGCTACATAGGCGAAGGAATTAGGGACTGGCATGAGGATATGTTGTGTTTTGTACATTTTTAAATCCTCGGCTACATAGGCGAAGGAATTAGGGACTGGCATGAGGATATGTTGTGTTTTTTTACAGTCGTCGGCGTCGATGTCTCAGTTTAAATGTATGCTTGAAGCGAACATCGCATGTCACGGGCCATTTAAATTCATACGCGTACTTGTAACACTTTCAGTGCGCTATTACGCGCAAAATTATCCAGCGGCTTCAATTAAGCCGAACGACAGTTTTTGTCGCGTCAGCTTTTATAATTCAATCGCGTCATTTTTATAGTGTACGGGGGCAAGCGAACAATCGAAGACTTTAGACGACTATCGACGCCCATATATATCCACAGTATTGGCCTGCAGATGCGTTGCACTCCTTTTTTTATCATCGGGGTTTCGAAGAGGGCGTCTCTGAAGGACCTTATCCTTTTAATCTCGCCTTTTTAGTGTTCCATATCCGAAGTGCGCCTGTCACAGGGTCGTATCTCTTGGTTTCAGTCTCGTTACCCTTCCATTGGTACGGAAACCTCGGTATGCAAGTTCAACTAGCACTCTACTGGTTGTTCATACCGAAGTTTGTATATCCCCAGCCCCACGCGAGTTGGTACCCACAAATGATCAACATTCACATGTGAGTACCAACTCGCGTCTCTCACAATTTTCATGTATTTTTTTTTATTTCATAATTCTTTTACAGTAATTGCGTCTATAACAAATTCGTTAATATAAAATAATCGTGCAAAGGTACTGTTTATTCCATAGAGGAGTTTCTTCCAGTGGTCTTGCTATAGGAAAATGTGCAGGATGCAAGCAATATCAACGTGTACATTATATTTATATATTGCAAATAAATACCACATGATGATTGTATTGCTTCCAAATACAAACATTGCCACTCGATATGATCCCCTAACTCAGGCGGCCGGCGAGCCGGAAGTAGGTCCAAGCCGGACTTGTACAAAAACACAATGTGTTATAAAATTCTAATTATGTCTATACTTTTTTTTATTATAAATGTCTACGTCCACATGTCCGGTTTCCGTAATTTAATAACGACCTGCTATTTAATAACGACCTGCTATTTTTTTAACGGTAGTAACTAATCTATTAGGAAACATTGATCACCAAATGGATAAGATCATTTATATTAGGCGTGGACCGTGGGACATGGAATCAATTTCCGGGTCAGAACAAGTCAGTAGTCAGAACAAGAAGTAAGGAAGATAGTTGGAGATGGCGACTGTGCGCTGCCGTCATGGTGTCATGAAATTACATCAAACAGCCTAAAGGCCCTCTCCTACCCTTCCGGTCTTGGGCGTGCTCATATATTTCATTTGCATCACCCGCGGTTTCACGCGCGTAATTCCGGTCCCATTAGCCGTAGCCATTTCAATTCCTTAGACTAGCGCGTCCAAACAAACAAAAAACAATCCGAATGATGACCATGAACAAGATAAAGAACACCTGACGAGAGAATTTAAATGGATGTTGGAAGCGGAAGCCCACGAAGAGCCAAACTAATTGTTTCTTTCATACATTTCAATAGTGCACTGCTCTAACGTAGACACACGAAAACTGAGTATGTAATTTATGAATGGAGAGAAAACGAAGAGGGTGTTTCAAGATAATAGTAATTGGGATAACCTGTGGTCTCCGTCTGTGCCTAGAAAATAATTATCAACATCTTGCAATACCAATTGCAATATTACCTGATTTACCTAGCCGATGTCATCTCTAATCTGTTCTGTGTTAGCCTTTCAGAGAATTCCTTTTCATGTCCATCGCTCTGGAGGTATCATATCATATTCAAAGCTTATTGTGATTATTATAAAAAATGTAATCGTGCCGGTCCTGCTAACGAGAGTGTAATATTTCTGTTATTATAATTCGTAAAAATTTTTTCACTATTTTATTTCAAGCGTACTATTACTTAAATTTGGGCCTATCAAGTTTGAAAAATTTGAGAGACATATATTATTTACTTAGGCGTGCGCAGGAACCCAAAATGGGTCTTGGCCTACATCAACAAAAGTCTCCATCCCTGTGTCGCCACCACCTGCCACTCGTAGCTCTTTCAGGTCTTCACCGCTGTATAAATTGACTTTTAGTAATTCTCTCTTCTTCTCTCATTGCTAAATGTATTCTGTGATATTATCTGACTTGTGCGTTTCTTCCTCATTCAAGTTCAGTTCGCACGAGTTTCAAAACTTTGTCTTGTTTAGACGTACAATTCACATCACGAGGAGACATTCAACAAAGAGGTCAATA
The DNA here is from genome assembly GCA_017140195.1 of Eumaeus atala. Lineage (NCBI taxonomy): Eukaryota > Metazoa > Arthropoda > Insecta > Lepidoptera > Lycaenidae > Eumaeus > Eumaeus atala. Next base: position 161,715 of record JAFELO010001133.1, read on the forward strand.
ATAGACCTCTAAAGTCTAAGTCTAAACAAATAGTATGACGTTGTATGTAATATTATAATGAATAAAAATAAATACCGCTGGATGCAAGCAGCCTGTGAACGTAACAAGTGGCCTTCTCTGCGAGAAGGCTATGTCCAGCAGCGGACCTCTTGGGCTGATGATGATGAAAATGAGTATCGTTGTATGAAAACGGTAGATTGTATGAGATTGTAAATTTTATACAAGTATTGAAAACACCACGGAGCGGCTAAAACGACTTAAGCATCTCACAGGTTCGTCTTTAGATTAGCCCCGCGGTTGATCTATTTTTTACTAGACTTTTGTGAATTTCGGTAATGGTCGGTGTTTTAGAGGTTCAATAACAAACTTTGTACAAATTAAATACATTAAAATATTCGTGTATTGTGCGGTTTCTGAGTAGCCGGTGGCCTATTTGTGGGGAGGTGGAAAAGCGAAGGCACCGCATCAGCATAGTAATTGTGCTGATGTTCATGGGCGTCGGCAGTCGTAAAAAGGCTCCGACTGCAGAAATATTTTTAAGTATTATATAGTGTTATAGTGCAACAAAGTATTTAATGAAATGAAGTAATCTAAACAATATGACTATTCTTAGCAGTATCATGCTAATATAACTGTAAAGGAACACTATACTATAAAAGAAATCTTTTTAAGTATTATATTAGCATGATATTGTTAAGAATAGTCATATTGTTTGGAATACTTCATTTCATTGAATACTTTGTTGCATTACAACATTTATAGTGCAAACGGAATACTAAGTGATAACGTAAAACAAGCTACCAACGATTATTGCGACACTCCTCTAATAAATGAAGTATCAGAACGTGTTTTACTCCACCGGGTCTCGTTATTTAGGTTCCGTAGCCAAATGACAAAAACGGTACACTAATAGTATAATAATTTATCATATCCGCCTATTTGCTATTTTTACCTATAAATAATAAAAAAATGGCTTCTAATGGTTGCTTATAATTGACACGCTGAGCAGATAATAAATAATTTAAATACGAGTATTATTAGCGAAGAAGTAGTTGAGAACTAGAAAACCGTAGTAAGGACTTTATTTGATAATATCATAATACTTATGTTATGGCTATGTGTCGTCGCGTTTCATGCGGTTTCTAAGTAGCCGGTGGCTTGTTGATCGATGCTGCATGTGCGGATGTTAATGTGCAAAGGTAGTCCCTCAATGGCTCTGATTAATTGTTTGCTGTTAAATAAAGTTGAATTCATTTTTCACCTTAAATCTACTTGACGATAGCAAAATGGCCAAGTCACGAATGCCTATGCCTACCATCATGTTAGGACTCAAGAGTTAGGGCGGGTAGTAACTAGAAGCTTGGCTCCACTCGAGATCATCAATCTTTCCAACGGTACGATATTCGTCACGAAAAATGTTTTTGTGTATCAATGCTAGTGTTCGCGTAGAGATCGAAATTTAATTCTAATTAAAAAGAAATGTTTCACTACAAATCCAGTTTGGCAGGATGTGTAAAATCTTATGTTAAGAAAATCAAATTTTTTTTTTTCATTTTTTAAATTATCATTTGAGAGTTGACACTTCCATAATGAAACTTGTCGTACAAAACTCACAAGTATTAACTTGTGTGCATTTCTGCGCGCCCTAGTATATCGTTATATTTAATTTAATCAATAAAGTGTAATGCACAATAAATTGTAACACTAGCTTTCCTTATATCATCTCCATATAATAAGTACCACATTTCAAATTCCTCCATTCGCGCGGTTCTTTAACAAGGGGATGGGCTTTTTTCTTTACGTGTTAAATTGATACTTCACCAACTAGCTCACAATGTGTTAAATGATATCAGAGCCTGACGAGGAACTAAGGACGTCACTAATATACATCGACATGGCCACTTCATGTGACATTCTTTATTGTCTTCCTCGAGCGAGCTTTAGATAATTGTACTTAATTGCCCATAACTTATATAAATCAATTTGTCATACATTTATATATTGATACCTAAACATGTTTTTATTTGTGTTTACTACAATATTGTATGATAACATCTTGCGCCGACCTTATAATTATGAACGACTAGTACACTAAGAGTCTATATCTACTGGGCAGTGTCTTCATAAAACCTTAAAGTTTCTCAGTAACTTATTCTATTACGCTAGATGTCGCTGGTTCGAATCACACATAAGTAATGGATGTTTTACATATGCTAGCGGTCCGTTCTGGCTTCGCACGGATTACAAAATCTGGCAAAAATTCATTGATTTACAAAAATTATAAATTCTCGGTAATGATGATTCTATGACAACAAATTAAATTTATGATAGAACGACATATGTCAAGACAGCTAGTTATCGATTATTTCTGCAGCGAAATAAGGATTTTCTTTAGAATACTTTTCACGACCTTGGTTACATTATCCAAGTTTCACAATTATCAAAACGTTTTAGAAAATGTTGTATGGCTCTTGTTCATCACATATAACGTAGGATTCTAGTGGAAAATATCATTTTCAAATCGGTCCAGTTGTTCAATGAACTCGGAGCCTATTCAACGCAAACAAACAAACAATGAAATGTTTCTATTTTATAATATTAGTATAGATATTATATGTATATTTATAATAAAAATCTTAATTGTATACCATCTCTTAATTGAAAAGGTATATATTAAATATATTTCCTTCGTCCAGTACCTTTTACACAAGTCCTTACGGTACTTACTCCTGTGGGAGGAGGCTACGTGGTGTGATAAGTGTACAGATGTTTATGATTATATCTCAGAAGGAGGGCAACACGTCGGCATACTAATTATGTGGATGTTCATTGGCGTCGGTAGTCGTAAAAAATCTCCGATTGCTCGTATGCCCCTTATTGTATCAAAACACGAATACGAGTTTTTGAACAGATATATTTCTTATACTGTAGGGGGACAAGCGAGCAGCCAGAGCCACTTGATTACTACCCACGCCCGTAACCACACGTATAAATGTTATGCATACGCGTTACCCTCCTTACCTTTTCCGCCCTAAAATGGGACATCGTAGCTTTGCAGTTAGTTCCGGCGATAGTACTAGCACTGAACTGGGTAAAAACACAACATATCATAGAAAACGTTTAAACCGATATATCTGCGTTTAGCATTATAACGCACAAAAGATAAATCATTTATTACAAGTTCGTTTAAATTATTCGCGATTTGTACAGAGTTGATTGCCGCACCTACTTGCATAAAATACAGGAAGTTATTTGAAACAAAGAGTCAAAGTAGGTTATGAAAAGATATAAAACAAGCTACCTACCGCTGGCGCCTGGCGCCTTTGGACATCTACAAGACGTACATACGATACAGTCCTCCCATTACATCCCTCCAGGTAGGGCCATTAGCAACTGAAAAGCAAAAATAATCCGAATGATCGTCCCCCCTATATAATAAAAAAATCGTCATTCTCTAGGGGGCTCTCTAGGAGATTTTCATACCTTATATCTTTAAGCCAGTGTGGATAGAGGCTCTATCTTGAAGAATTTTCGTGAGCGAATGTTCTGTTATTGGACACGACCTATTAATCAACAATAAATGGAAGTTTGGCAAGGAAACAAGCCCAGGAGGTACTACTATGTGCGGCGCAGTTAATGCCCAGGAGGTACTACTATGTGCGGCGCAGTTAATGCCCAGGAGGTACTACTATGTGCGGCGCAGTTAATGCCCAGAAGGTACTACTATGTGCGGCGCAGTTAATGTTGAGGTCAGAGTTAAGCCGCGAGATACTATCACGGATAATAGCAACAAGTGATTAATTTTATAAGTAACCTATACAGGCTCTGGAAACAATTAGTCCTAAAGATCGATTTGATCGATGAGATCAATTTTGGGAATGAAACTCAAAAGTAAACTCATGGTATTCACAAAGTTGCAGACGATGTTGAACACACCTTCGTTTTTTTTTTTGGTACAGGATAATGCATAACATCCATGGATTTACAAAGATAACAAGACGCGGTGAACGTCTCAAAACCATCCATATGAAATGGTTCAGTGGTGTGTGGGGTTCACGGCACTCTATAGTAACGAATTCCTACTAAAATCAGCTGTCTGCTGGTGCAAATCATCCGGGCAACTCAACGGCCATTCAGTCCCCTAAAGGTCCACAGCGTCTCCACGGAGGGCTTCGAAACAGTACGATAGGGTGAGCTCATCCCTTGCCCCATGCGCAAAAGCGCATCCTCCTCCTGGTCTTTGGTCTCCATAGTCTTTCTACATGCTAATGTATCCAAAGGAAGGTGTGTAACATAAATCAAAGTAATTCCCTATATACTTGGCTGCGGAAATTGTTGGCAACTCGCTATCCGGACCGACGTTGTTCTGCCATAAATTGAAATTGTTGTCATGGTAACGCACAACGATACGAGGACGAAAATAAAAATTTATATTTTTTTCTATTATTGAAAATCAACATATTTTTGCCACATTTTGTGCAATATCCGTGCGACGCCGGTGCGGCTGCTAGTCGTATATAAAGTACACTGTTAACGACACTATTCATTGTCAACTGCTCGATATAATGTTATGTTTAGTGTAAATCAATATTATGTTTAGTGTAAATCAATATTATTGCTGTTCTTGTTAAGTGCTACGTATATCATGTAGCATAGTCGTACGTAACTAGGACTAACGCGACGTGCGTCACCGAGTTCAATAATTTATACACGTCGCGACGGTAAATAAGTTCCACTTTTAAAAGCTGTGGGATATTTACATAGAAGTAAGGCTTGCTATGCATTGCAGACAAATTGGGCCGGCACAACAGAGATATGCTGTCGCGTTTCATGCGCTTTGTGAGTTTCTAGTGGACCATGTGTCGGCAGGAGGAAAGGGGGACAGCGCAATTAAGAAGCAATTGTGTGGATGTTTATAGGCATACGTAGTTGTAAAAGTCTCCGATGGCTCGTTCTACTATGCTAAAAAAATAATATTAAAAAAAATGGAAGTTAGTCATAAAACGACAGTCAACAGGTGACATTCACAAAATTGTAAAAAAAAATAATTAAACAAGTTCCATTCAGTAATTTTCTGTGGTAGCTAGGACCGAATAAATGTCACTCGATAAGTCTGCCAACAGAACTTGCAATGCTCTTCAAATCGTAATAAAGTGGTATAGTAACCATAAAGTATTATAGTAGAATTAAAAATATTAGGTGGTAATACGTAAGAACCTTCCGTGTAATACAACAACACCATCACCGACTCTGGGTGAGGTCCAAAGGTGTGTGGTGTACGTGGCAAATTATAGTGCAGAATACCTACAAAAACCACCGCGAGTGCCTTCGGTGTCGCCTTTGGTGAGGTGTCCTGAAACTATAAATCATCGGTGTTGACGACAAGACAGTCCCATAAGCGACTGACGCCATAAAATCTCTGGGACACTGTAATGGTGTGAGGTGCCCACTCTCGCTCCTTGTCCCGTCCACGTTTTCTTCTTATACGCGGGGTACAAAGAGCAGCCCCGTCGTTTCAATTAGCTTCGCCCTGGGTGTCCTACATCACACCACGCTACTGAGCCCCACCGCCATGACAAGGCTTGCACCATGGTGGTGATGATGAAGCCCCTGGTGCAGCATTGGTAATATTTTTATCCACACAATGTTACCTCATTCTTAATAGTTAAACAAAATAATTGCTGATTTAATAAATAAATATTGTTTAGATGCGCATATGCTGCACTAATGGACGTTGTGCATTACTGGCCAATAAAATATAATTTACTTGCGTGTCTAATGTACCTTTTCTATGGGTGTCTTGTTTACGAACAAGGAATCCTTTGTAATCTTATATAAGCGATGCAATCTGTTTTTCTAAGTAATATAGCACTATAAACATACATATTATTTTGACTACATATATATCGTATATTGTCTGCCTCGTGATCTAGTGGAAAGCATGTTGAACCATAGTCATGAGGTCCTGGGTTCGAGTCCCGGGCCCGAAGTGTTATTGGGATTTTTCAATTTCTAATACCCCCGTGCCGAGTGTCGAGGAGAGCACAAGCCGTCGGTCCTGCGCCTGATTTCTCTCCGGTCGCATCGGGCTGCTGTCCCGTTGAAACAGGGAATTGAAGGAACAGGGTGTGAACTTGTGCGCCTGCGCACACACATATGTCCTTCACAGCTGGCTAGTCTCTATAGAGATGGCCGCCGTGGCCGAAATTCGGCTAGTACGACATTATTATTATTGTATATTGTTGCATATGTTTTGTTTACTAGCATCATCCCGCTGTTTCGCCCGCGTAACTCTATCGGTCCGATTAGTCGTAGCGTCATGGTATATCATAGTCATAGTCTTAGCCTTCTTCGATAAATAGAAAAACCTTTTCAATACGAGCCAGTAGTTCCTGAGATTTACGCGTTCAAACAAACAAACAAATAAACAAATTCTTCTGCTTTATAAGTAGGAATAGGTAGTGCCATGCTGCATAGGAGAAGGTAGTGCCATCCACAGTGCATGACACGACATCCTCCTGTGCAACGGAATTGCGCCGGCACGACCGGGGTGGTATCTCTCGCTCACATAATATCGCCGTAAAGTGACCTCTTGAGTGTTTCGTTTCATGCGGTTAGTGAGTAGCCGGTGACCCATTGCGGTGTGAAGAAGGGCAACGCATCGGCATTGTAATTATGTGGATGTTATAGGGCGTCGGCAGTCGTAGAAAGTCTCCGATTGCTTGTCTGCCCCCCTATTCTATAAAATTAAAAAGAATATATATTATTAATTAATACAGATACGTAACGTTGAATTCGATGATCGGGACAGACTTGTATGTGCATTATGAATTTGTAGGATAACCCTACGTTTCACGAGTTAGTGACGATGGAACTTACTCGGGTCATAAACCTAAAATGCAAACGAACTTAGAACCTCCTGCTATTTAAAATCAGTCAAAACTTGAAATCACATTAGATGTGTAGAGCTCAGAGATTTTTTTTGAGCGACTGATTTATGTGATAAGGGCAAAGTATGATAATAAATATCTACTTTATGTAATGATATTGTATGTTTATATATTTTTTCCTCGCATATTTTAATATTTCACTTCTTAAACGTATTGTTTTTTTTTTATTAAATGAATATTCATCAGCATTTATGGCACCAGGCTACTGAATTAGCTCGCGGTCTAGGGTTAGTTGGAGTTTGCTTCGCTGGTTCTTCTCGGGCGGGGTTGAAACGGTGCTAGATTTAATTGCTCACATTCAAAACGTGTGAAATAGTTGTATTTTATTCGACTTCGATACGTTGTCGAAAACTTACTCATAGTTTATATAATATTTACCAAATATTAAACACGTTTAAAGCAATAAAGATTGGTATGTTGTACGTATACCGGCGTTAAACTAGTTTTGAAAACTATGCGGGGAGACCATTTGCAGTGTCGTCATCTTCTAATGTTAAAATGTTATAAACTGGTCATCATTTTAGGAACAGGAATTCCCCTACGTGGTGATGTTATTAGTATGTTTTATGAGCTTATCTTGAAAAACCAGTAATAATAAACGGTAGTGCCATGCTGCATTACATTCGAATTGGGCCGGCACGGCTGACACGATATGCTGTTTCGACGTCGTTTCTCCAATTATAACAGGACAACGTCTGTCGGGGCCATTGACGTGAATCTTATGTACTGTTGTACTGACACCAACGCTATTATTCTTAAAGGAACTAAAATATTCTTAAATAACTAAAATTTGACATCTAACATTCTGACAGTTCACAGTTTTCAAATAAAGGCTTCGCTTCGCTTCCACGGCATAAATTAAGATTAGAAAAAATGGGAAACTGAATTTCTGATTAATTACATAATTAATGTTATTTAACAAGTGGTGAAATGCCAAATAACATAAAATATGCATAGCAAAAAATTCACCAATAATTTTGTAAGTTTTGGCAGGCAGACCAGAGCTTAGTGAATTAGATAACTAATAATTATCATTACTAAACATATCAAAATAGAATAATAATAACTATAAAATATAACTCTTTGAACATCTAAAATTTAATCCGCCGGTTTAGTGGTGCTAAGTCATAATTCTTAAAGTACACTCTTTAAATTAAAATCTATAAATTCACATTTTATTACTTTGCCAAGACCAACTTAGCTTTTCTCGAAACATTTAGTTTCACGGCTTAGGTTTTTAGTACTTTTTTAACTTTCACGGCTTAGATAAACAAGATCTCGGAGTATGATAACGTTGTTAAACATCTAAAATTAATTCGCATGGCTCTTGGACTACATCTAATTTATCGCCGTCTTACGTTGCACTGTAGCTAACACAACAGACAACAAACAAACACAAATAGGTCTTAAAAAATTGAAATTTGGTTATAGATTATTATCCAGCAGAAAAATCCTAAAACTTCTAACTTTTGACCAATCCTAATTATGTTAAAAATAAATTTAGCGATGCGAAACTCGTTTGGGTATCACTTATCGCGTGAAACATACGCTTTGCAGAAGTTAGTGCTTCTGATTACTGTCGAATCGGATGTTTATAATTTTGCATTTTTACGTGCCAATAAATGGATCGACTCAGCATACACACATATCGTTAGGAACACATCTATTCTTCAATAGTTTGGAACATTATTGCATGAATGATGAACGAACATAGCTGTAAGCTGTTGAACGTTGGCCTCCCCCATAGAGCGCCAGCCACCCCGATCCTAGGCAGCCCGCATCTCCACCATTGTACATTATTACTCAGTCTCTACTTGTGTAGTTGAAGTATATTCGGTTAGATTTATTCGCTGAAAGAAACACCAAAGTATTTTTAGTACAATAGACTGATTAATAAATTGTACTGTCTAATCGCATCAAGTTTCAGAAATTAATGATTTTTTTGTGTTGTTGTTATGACAATTCGTTGTACTGTTTCTATGTTGTACGTCATTACAACTGACATGAGAACCGTAATTCTTTAGAACAATAAAAAATAAATTTAATTTATAGTGATGTAATGGTAAAAAAAAATAGTTTGAATTTGTTCATTCTGTTATCTTACTTCTGTATCTCTTTTTTTCTTGTGTAGACATGTTATATATTGAAGAAGATAATCGTTTTTTTTTTTGAAGTTTGAAAAAAAAAATGGTTTTAAAGAGTTTCGTATTAAACATTCGGTAACTCTCGGCCAGACTTTATATTTATCATAAAAATTAAATAATTAAATTAGAAATAACTTTCTAATCGAATTATAGCATTTTTTGTCAGTTGTTGTAATGTGTTAATTTTTCTTCTTGGAAATCTAAAATAAAATAAATACTATTTATTTATTGTATTATTTTTTTCCGCATGTTTTCATATGAAAAATGATACCTCCCACGTCGTAGATGCTTAGGTAGTTACGACCTGTTTACACGCGTAGGTCCTGATAGGAATTCGTAATGACGTCTAAATCATCACATGGGGTATCGATGTGTGTCATTTGAATGTAAACAGTGTTTACAAGACGTTACAAAAACAAATATAATATATTATTATGTCGATACGAGGTACGTACCGATCTATCTTTAGAGGTATCGATAAATAGGTACTTATCGAGCCATCTAGTATATGACTTATAAAACAACCCTGAGTAGTCACCACTGGAGTATTATCTGTATTATACCATAGAGATAATAAAGTTAGAGTTTTTTTTTTCGGAGGGACCTAATGCTGGTTGGCGGCGCTTGTCCAGCCTCAACAGTTCGACTGACTACGAAGACTTTTGTGTATTCAGGTCTAGGGAGACGATAGGGGAAAGTTAGAGAAGGGATGCCATAAGTAGTTATATGACGGCGACTGGGACGTAGTGAAAAGATGAGAAACGAAACGAGAAAGCACTACTATCTTTCTCTATCTGATTGAGAAATAATTGAAAAAGAGGGACAGAGGGTGTATTGCAGTTACTGTCACCTGTGTATCACATTTCCTTTCTCTGTCTATATTATCTCTATGATTACATCCTATTATGACAGTCGTGATCAATTAAATACCCACCTAGCCTTTACTAGGTCTAGGGACCGATTTTGTGGTAGCACCCTTGTTAGACAGGGGGACAGAGGACCCGGTCCCCTCGGCCAAGATAATAATATTTACCTTAGCTAATCATAAATTACTACCGGGATGCATTCTCCCCATCTGCAGGAAAGGAGCCCTCTCCTGTCTGTCCCCATATCAACCACAATCGCACCTAAAACGTCACCCAACGTGTCTTATTATGACCGATGAAGCTGCACTGGGCTCCTTTTTTTTTGTTGACGAAGGGGAATGCATTTACGTACGATACCTGGGAGCCCGGGTAGAACCTCAGACCTATGTTGGACTCGGCAATTGGGTAGCAATACCAACTAAACCCCTACGGGAGCCTTCAGCCGCTATTAGTGGATGGTCCCGGATCTGCAGGCGACAGGACCCCTCCAGCGACAGGCTGACCTCGGCGGAAAGGCCAGACTTCACCTCTTCGGGAGTGTCCGGCTACGCTATGACAGTCCCCACGACGCCGTGTCTTTATAAACTGGACCGGGTTCCCGTCACGGCCCGACACGGAACACAGGGGCACTACTGAAGGCGCTGCAGAAAGCGTCTCCTTCGTACCCCCATCCACTGGCATTCTCTTATGACGTTCAACTTAAAATGTTAATAATACGAAAAAATAATTTAACTATTTATTACAGTATAATAATATTTACTATGTCTGATATATCATACTGCATTAAATAATGTACAGAAAAACCACGTAATAATCGAAAAACAAATTTACCGGTGAAATTCTATAATTTTACATCGAGTGTGGTGTGTATAAAGACTTAATTACTTTTAAGATTCCGTATTCAAATGGAAAAACACGGGTAAATCAGGTGGAAGTTGTTAAAAAAATGTAATAATAAAATTTAATAAAAACTTCATATTTATTAATTATTTGTTTCGACAGCATATGATCAGGTCAGAAAAAAAAATCAAACAAAGAAAAAATTTGAAGAGTTTCTTTGGTTTGCTGCTACGGAACCCAAACTTTTTTCATCTATTCCTTAAACAAAACAAACTTATCTTCACAATATGATATCTATTATTGTCCACAAACAAGGAATGTCATTCCACTACGCCAGGAAATTACGTATGCGGCATTTGACGGCAATATGTTACTGTCATTATTTTTTCAGTATTTAATACTTAAAAGTAACACTAGGGCGCGCCACACTCGGCTACTGTGCTGTCTCCATGTTTATTGGTTTATTGCTTGTCCCCGACACGAGTGTCATGCGGACTACGTGTTTGTGAGTGTTTGACATTCTTACTTTTTACATTCAGCTGCATTGATTTACAAAAATTCCAAGATACTCAGCCAGCGTCAAAAACTTTCCGTATAAAGGATGTACACAATGTAAAATTTGCTTTATAAAAGTTAATCAAAATCTTCTAAGACTTTGGGACTCGACTTTTTGACTTTGGGAAAAATATGTTTATGTACAATCGCGGACTATTTAGAATAATAATTAAGTGTATCCTCTATTAACGTAAATATATGCATTACAATTATGCATATATATATATATATATATATATATATATATATATATAACTTCCGACTGCACGTTTGTCGATTAATACTAGGTATCAAAAAATGAGTACTCAAAGTCGTGAGTACAACTTAGATTTGCACGTAATGTAACGGATTTAAGTACAAAAAAATATTAGGTATTTTGGAGAGCGTACCGTCTCCATGAGTATTTATGTTGTCGAGATGTTCGTGCCTTTTGCTAGCAATAAGGTGATATAGATAAAACACGTGTTGCTAATATACACGAACAGGCGTCAAATATTTTAGCGTCTATACAAATTACAGGCCCAAGATAAGTGTAATAAAGTAATAGTAAGTATAGCGAAGAAATTGTCAAATAATAATTTTGCATCAGTTGACTCAGAAGAGGACGTATCATCATCATCATCATTATCAGCCCCTATCGATCCACTGCTGGACATAAGCTTCGTTCAATGAACGCCAAGACGACCGATCTCCTGCTACTCGTATCTACCTCGGGGCGGCTACTGCACGGAGACCAACACTTCGTCTTCTTAAACGCGGCGTCCACTCCAGAACCTTAGTGGCCCATCTGCCATTGGTTCATCTGAGTGTATGACCAGCCCATTGCCACTTGAGCGTGCTTATTCGTCGCGTGATATGGGATACTTTAGTTCTCTGCCTGCTAATGTATTTCGTTGTTATTTAGTTATACAGTGCCTGAAAAAAATTTGAATTATTCGATTGTTGAATTTTATATTAGTTGATTTATGCGATGTTTGGCGAATATAATGAGTACGTATAACAGCTGGGATCAATGTTATCAAACAATGTATATTTATGATTTTGGTTTTCAACATTTTAGTTCTCGTGATAATCTAAATTGCATAGTCAAGTACATATTTTGTACATTAGTAATAGTCTGCAATCGCCCTCCAGTACGTGGATTTATTGATCTTCAGCAAAGGCGCGACGACTCTCATTCTACTTCCAGGGATACAACACGTGAACGATTTTAAAAATAATGCACCAAATGAACGTGACTGACGAAATATTTGTATAATAATATGTATTTAATAGATATATTTAAGAGAAAATCAATTGTACTGTTAAATATTTGTATAATATATAAAGTGTTTAGAATAGTTGGGTATTTCATGTAGCTCTAAACTACATGATACTACATTTAAGTCAACTTAAATGTAATATGAGTATGTAAAACATGTCACATCCTATACGATATTTCAACCACTATGATTAGTATATAATAGTTCATGTAACTTTGTGTGAAGGTGTATTGAACGCTTTAATGAACTTCATCTGTATTTGCGTTCCTTGTATCTTGCAAATCAATAATCCACTTATGATCGTCTCCCTTTTAGCTAACGCGCACGAGCTGCCCTCGACGTTAGAGTCGGGGGATGAGGGACCCCACTATCTCCCTAGCCATGATAACAATAGTTAAATCACATATTAGAAACATTCTCATATCGGATCATCAATCCCATCTGCGGGAGAGTGGGGGTCGTACCCTTTGCGACCCCAGACCAAGTCTATTTACCAGACAAACACTCATAGCAATCTGATGAAACTGTATTG
>JAFELO010001133.1:175207-185808 GCA_017140195.1 Eumaeus atala
CTTATATACAGACTATATGTATACAAAAAGCTCTTTGGCTTCGTCCGAGTTCTAAACACGGCACGGAATAACAATTATTCCGGACCGCGTTCCGAACAAGGACGAGAGGGCTGGGGCGCAAGCGGGACGACACTATCTCTCCCTCACCTTCCGGCAAGAGAGGGACAGCAGGCGTTTCCGAGTGCGGTGGTGTGGATAAAAAAATATAAGGAAACGTAAACCGGACTCGAAGCGCAGTAGGCGGATAAAGAAGGCTACGAAGTTATAATGTGCGTGTAATCGTATAGATATTGTTAATGTGTGTTAAATAAATAAAATTGTTATATCGTTTTTCACCTTTACCTGTAACATAAGGCTGGCCAAGTGCAAGGCGGACTCTTGCATGATGCGTTCGCGGTCTATAAAAAGCGGTTTGTTTCAAGTTTGTTGTTTGAGAGCCCAGCTGAAATATTTATATAATTATTCTGTTTTTGGTAAAATTGAATGGAAACGGACTTTCGAATAAACTTTTAAGCCCTAAAAGAAAGAAAATCCTAAAACGTTTAAATATGCATCTACTCAATCCAAAAAATTAAAAAATGTCGGACTTCTATACAAACTGTTTCACTAACTTTGATTCAAAACCCCTATTTCACCAACTTTGATTTCAAAATTCCATCTCAACTGGGTATTCAATATAACAACCCTACTCACCAAATTTCATGGCTCTAATACGTGAGGGATGCGACAATTTCACGCGACGAATATTCATTGCAAAGAATAGTTCTTGTAGAAGAAATCTGGGGTATTTTTGGTATTTTGATTACAGTATAACAATTTTTTATAGGAATGTGTTTTTCCATGCGAGATTACGTTTATACAAATTCTGCCGTACAAAGAGAAACCCAACATAGCACGTTAAGCTAGCTCAAACTTACGGACCAGTCCTAAATTAAGAGGCCATGTTCCGGCCCCGTAGGTCATCACGGGGAGAACGCATTGGTTGACGCCTTTTGCCTTCAAGCTCTACAGTATAGGCGATGTACGAATGTAAAGAAGTTTTCGGAATGCTGCCCAACCCAAATGAATCCTTCTATCGGCTTCCTTCTCGAAGTTACATCTACCTAATTGCAATAGTTGCTCGAGGTAGACAAATTCGTCTACGACTCCCAGAATTACACCATCGACGATGACCGGCCTAGGGAGAACGTGTTCGTTTAACATGACCATTGTCTTGACCAAGTTCATCCTAGGGCCAATGCGTCAGGAGAATTCATTTAGGCCGTAGGCAACATTTCCTGCGAACTCTCCAACGATTCGGTGAACACAACGATATCGTCGGCGAAACGAAGATCTCAAAGGTATTCGCCGTTAACATTAACGCAGCATTCTGCCCAGTTTAAAGTTTTAAGGACGTCCTCCAAGAATTAGTGAACAGTTTCAAGGAAATGACGTCCCCCTGTCGCACTCATCGATGCAATTGGATTGCCTGGCCTTCTTTGACCTCCAGGAATCACAACGGACATAAAAGCAGCGTCATACATGCTCTCAGTACTTCGACGTATCGCCAGTCGACCTAACATGGCTGTAAAGCTCCCAGAACAGCCCAGGTTTTGACAGGGCCAAAAGCTTTTTCATAGTCCACAAAGGCAAGGTACACTGGCTGATCGTACTCACGTGTTTTTGTACTACTTGCCTTATGGTGAAAATGTGGTCCATGGCGCTAAGAGTCCTCTGCGAAACCCAGCCTGCTCTGGTGGCTGGAATTCGTCAAGCTTTGTGGTGAAACGATACGTCAAGACTCTTAAAAAAACTATTAATTAACTACTAATGTAAATATAGCCGGGCAGTGAAATTGGTCTGTAATTTTAAAGAACTGGTATGTCACCCTTCTTAAAAATCAAAACATCGTCTCTTCCAATCCATGGGATGGAATGGGCCTTGGGAGGTATGCCCCGCTGAAACACAAAATTAAAAATCTTTTTTGCTCTCGTGAAACAGGTTCGCGTCCTGCCCTAAGAAGCTCGACTGTAATTCCGTCCTCCCCCGTAGCCTTTCCCCCTTTAAGCTGCGCAAGAACTATGAGAAAATGAGGAGCGTACGTCGTATACAACTTGTTACAGAAAGCTTCGATATCAGACATGATCTCAGGCTTAGAAGAAACGGTAACCCCAGAATCAGTCCTAACCATTGTCAGATGACTCCTTCCAAGCTTCTCCACAAAAGCTTTCAACACTCTATTCTGCTCAATTGCTTCGGTAACCCGTTGTGTATTTGAGCAGCGAAGGTCTCGGCATATTAGTTTGCGGATTTGATTAGAAAGAAGCTTGACATCGGCAGACGTAACGCCTTCGTGTGCTCTGCCTTCCCTCATAAGTCCAAGCGTTTCATCTGACAGTTTAGCTTTCCTGCTCCTACAATATCCTTCACCCACGTCCCGCATGCAACCAATCACGCCACTCATGGCCTCGTCCATTGCCATTGTAATTTCCAACGCATAGGGCATCGAACCGGTCTTTCAATTCCAGTTGGAATTTTTCGGTACCTACCATGGTTCGCCAGCAGTTAGGTCAGAGTGTAGACTGTACTAATCAGACACGCTAGCGTCGAAAGCCTGTATTCAGGGAGTCTCTAACCAATCGGTGATCACTCCCGGGTATAAACCTGTTGATCACGGAGGCATATATGCTTCCGGTCCGTCATAATAAGGTCAATCTCGTTCCTCGTCATAGGATCGGGGCTCTGCCATATCCACTTTCAATGGAGCCTCAACTTAAAATAAGAGTTCATTAAGGAGAGGCCCTCTTTCTCGGGGAAGTTTACCAGCATTCGCCACCCGCGATTTCGACTTCCGACTCCACGTGGTCTCAGACTCGATACGACACTATTTGGTACTTTGAGATTAAAGTCACTCATAACAACATTAAACTGGGCCCTACGGGTCCTATGTGAGGCCTTTATGATATCCTCATGATTAGCCACCGCGTCGTCATCGGAATGTGCCGAGGTTAGTGCATATACCTGTATCACTTTGAGGCTATACATTTTAATGAGTTTTTATAAAGAATACGCCACCGTCGGGTGTGTGTTGTCGAAATCTCTAGTGTCTCGATTTCGACGATATTGCCTACGAGAGACTTATTCACGAGGAATCCTGCGCCGCCTTGTGAGTGCCGCGGTCCTTGAAGTAGAACAGGTGACCTGATGGCAGAGTTATGTTGTCTTGACCATATCTTCGGACATCACATAGCTCAAGAACGTACCATCGGAACATTCCCCATTTCCACCTCCAGCTCAACCAAGTGGTTATCCAGTCTGAGCGTTCGTCCGTTATACGTAGCCAGGTCAAATCGGTGGTAGCGATCCGTAGCCCGGAGATTCTTAGCACCCCTTGTTCCACTGTTACCATGGCCTCTACCGTGGCCCGGACTAATGGAACTACCGGGAACTAGGGGCCGAACTCTACTACTGTCGTCCATTTGAGGTTAATGCTCATAATTGCCACGCTGAGCAGGTGGATTGGCAATCGCAGATTAGGTTTCGGACCGGCGTCACTGGTGCTTGTCGCCGATCCTATTAATAGTACCGCACTTACTCGCCGCGACCTCTGTCCGGTGGTGCCGTCTATTTCACTGTCACTATGAAGCAGACGGGACACTGAACAACCAGGTCGCTTGAAGCCTCCTAAATCCTAAAAGGCTATTGCCCTTTGACGTCACCCTGGGCTTGGATTGAGAGTGGGGGGTATTCTTAGGCCGCCCCCACACAGCCTGGCACATATAAATGTAATAAAATATTAATACAGTTTTGAGAAATTAAATAGGAAATTCTTTCGTTTGGTTAATTCTGACAAAAATCATATAAATCATTTCGGAAAGACAATTAGGTATTGAACGTCGACCATTATCTTTCGGCACAATTTTACAAAAAATTGGCCTTGGAATATAACCCTGAATTGAGCCTCTCAACACAGTTGAACAGATCTTAATTTAAATTTTTAACGCCTTAATGGTATTATTATGTGTGTTCTTTGCTATTCATTTTTTTAAGAAAGTGCTCTGGGACTTAGTGGTTTTAGCACTACTCCATGTAAGCTGGTTTCACTTGAGTGAGTAGCATCTAGTTAGTGTGGGTGCATTGCTACTGAATTCCGGAGAAAAGACGGTAAATTAACTCAAATAGAAGTGAATGTAATATGTAAATATCAATAAAGTAATGTTTAATACGCTTTTTATGTATGATTATTCGACATAAAAATACTCATTTGAAAAAACATTTATTTCGCTAGTTGTTTAAAATAATCACAGTTTAAAAATGCGCCTTGATTCTTGGATTTGCAATAGTCGTTTAATCATAATGCTCCTATTGCTTAAAAGGTGCTTAATAAAGTTATCATCTTAATTTCTATTGTGACATTCTTGACTGAGGTCGTAGCCAAAACGTTTGTTCAGAGGGGCTGATTCAGCTCGCGGTACGATTCCATGACATATCTCTTTGTGCGATCAATTTAAGAACAATAATTATATCAACGGTGTTGCCAACGAACGGAATCACCTAAATAACAATTATGTGCATAGCGTAAATATTTTTTGGAAGTGCCATTGCTGCATTGTAGTCAAATCAGTAGCAGCAGTAGCTGGGACGAACCGAGCGGTACCTCTCGCTCACATACAACCGGTGTGAAGTGCTGGACAGCTATGCTCTCGCGTTTCGTACAATTTCTGTGAATCCGGTCTGGGCATGGGATCAAAAACTGCAACACATCACCATATTAATATTATCTCCTGATTGCGCGTGTGTATTTTACGGAATAAGTCTCCAAAGGGATCTCACTGCTCGTTTGGCTACACTATATGAATATAATATAAATAGTTGAACATTTAGTCGAACATGATAAGTTATTACATTACCTGCAATAAAATGATAATCAATGGCGAGAATCGCTAATACGTATTAAAAATCTATATCGAGAGAGACATAGATTTTCAGTAATCATTAAATTAAGTTGGATAATTCTACAGTAAATGAGTAAATCATAATTAAATAATATTTCTATATTTTATTGTTTTCCTCTTTTAAATTTATCTCCTTAGACCAAGCACTACGAGTTAAATAATTTTAATTAGACTATTAAGTAAGTATAAAATAATGAGTATCAAAATTTAATATCTCCATAAATAATTTAACATTAAATGAGTAAATCATATACAAATAATATTTCTATAATTATTTTATTGTGTCATGGATTTAATTTATTTTTCTCTTGAACCTAGGCACTATGTAGGGCTTAACATAAACATGATTAAGATCCGATTCCGATCCGTTAGAATCCGATTCTGTTGTTCCTGAGAGAGTTTTTTGATTTTCTACTGTTTCCTTTTCGCTAACTTGGTTTTCTTCTTCATATAGATTATCGTAAGAAACTCTTTCATCATCTATTACAAATTCCATAACACCATCGAAAACACATCGTAGAATATCAGCAACAGTAAATTTACCGATCGCTTTAAACAGTTTAATCTTGTAATGGCGTAATATCAATTTGACAAAACTCCAAACTTCATTGAATAACTCCAACACGATGTCTCTAATTTGCGTTTTCACAAAGTTCATAATAGGCTGTATATTTTCAATGATGTCTAGAATAAATGATGTTATATCGGGAATTTCGTGCCCTCCACTTGTAAGTAAAGATCGTACATCGCGAATTATATTTTCCTCTCCTGTGGCGTTTGCATGAGTAGCCGCTGTTATAAGCATAAGGATTACAACTACACGCCGTGCCTGAAAAATTATATGAAATTAGAATAACACCGTTATAAACAAAACGGCAAAGGTTTTAATTCAGTACATAAATATTATATAAAGTCAACAATTTAATTGATGATTTGTAGGTATTTTAAAACAATTTTAGATCAATTAATTTAGTTTGGCTCTGGTACGAATAGGAAAGTTACACAGTAGGTTACACATCTTTTTTTTAGTTTCACATATTTTAACCTAAATCTATCGCTCTTATAGCCAAACGATTGACCCAACTTCCGAAAACATACTTAACCGCCAATCCGTCCCGGCTTCGCCCGTAAATAACATGGAACAAATTGTTACTTTAAAAAATACATTATTACTTATCTCAAAAATCGCTCTATCGGATTTTCATGTAAATATCACTCATGGACGGTGAAAGTCCGTCATGTGGATTTTGAGAGACTCGATCATGAGCAGACAACTTTTAGGGATTTTGTTTTGTAACATGTGTAGATGTACGTAGGATACGTTGACAACCGGAACAAACGAAAGGAATATAGAATTTAACACACACACACAAATACAAATGCGCACAATCCTTCTGTTACAGTGGGGTAAAAAGGAGCATTTTGTCTCCGGCGAGCGCAAACAGTAAACTTGAAATAAAATAAGAATAGCCCCCTTAATAAGGATAACAATGTATTTGCATATGCGGATATTAATGGGCGTTGGTTACCAAGTCGTTCCGATTGCTCAATATAAGATACATAAAAATGACCTTTAATTATTCACGCAATTCCACATCAATCACAGTTACGTGCCCGGTAAAATATATTATCACGGACAAGGAAAATCCATGGCCGAAAATCGGTTAGAAACTATTCTTATTTATCAGTTCAATATAATCTTTTAGATTGATAAGTAAAAAACTAACTATAATATTTGCTCACCATTTCCTTTCAATGAGATCTTGAACTGTTATGTATAACTCAGCTTGTGTCACAGAAACTAATTGAAACAGTGGGAACATTTTATAGGTGACGTTAATAGTTTCGTTTCCCAATAACTATTAGTAAATGAACGTGTCACATCATTGAAAATTTTGATAATTATCTTTCCTGTCACTTTATGAGTTCTTGGTATTTTTTTTGTTTCAAGAAACAAGAGTAATTATTAAAAAAAATATGGCAAATGTTAATTGATTAAAAAAAAGTTTAAAAAATTACCTTCACGCCTGTTATCCTTTTTTTTTCGGAGGGACCTACTACTGATTGGCGGCACTTGTCCAGCCCTAACAGTTCGACTGATTACGGAAGACTTTTTGTCTTCTGGTTGTAGGTAGACGATAGGGGGACAGACCCCCCCTCCTTTCCCGCAGATGGGAAGAAGAAAACCGGAATTTTAGTGGACATTACCCTATCGTGGCTATTTTTGGGACCGGAAAGTGGAAGCGGTCCCCCTCCCCACGCTAGCACGATGCCGTTTAATGTTACGGGACGTGTTTAAGGAAAGTTGAGCTCGTCTTTCGGTTTGGCTTGTCAGGGGAGGCAGGCCTCCTCCCCCATCCTCTGACGGGTGGGGTCGATTTGCGCTTCAAATCGGCTAGAAGCCGTGACAATGATTTAATTTTTATTTTTAGAGCTCTCTAAGATCGCGTTTTATTTCTTCTACTTTTATCTAAGCTCACGTCTTATGGATTCGAACCCGGGCTCGTTTCCGTAAGCGGTGTGAGTTTGTCATTCTGTCAGTCATATGTCTTATAGCTGTGTAACTATATGTAAGGTTTCAGCGCTCGACCGGTACGAGCGGTGTATATCGAATTGGTTCTAGCAGGAAGAGAATGCATTTATGCGCAGTCCAACCGACCCAAGGGGGCCTGAAGAGTTTGTCGGGTCAGGTCGTGTAGCTATAACTACTACCTACTACCGACTAAGACCTGCTATCCGTGGGTTTGCCCTATTGTCATTTTGCTGCGGATGCGTGTCTGGGTGTGTTTTTGCTTGTGTGCAAGGGCGGACTTAGCAACTGCTATGGCTATCGCGACGTCGGCGTCGTGCAATACGTGCTTCAGCCGACGGTAACGGGAATTGGTTATTAACGTCGGGTCGTATTCCGACGTTTGAAGCCTGTTATCCCTGAAGAGGTAGGCAGAGGTGTGCTAGTACAACCACAATTAGCTAGTTATACTAGAACACCCTCTATTAGCCCAGGTACTGAGGCCCATGATGTCATAGATGGTAAGCATATGGCCACTTCGGGCACATCCCAATCCCGAACAATGTAATGCGTGCTCAGAATAATCTGAGAAACATTTAATAACATAAATACAAAAAATAATTTTATTATAAATTTTAATTTCGACACTGTGAACATTATGGTAGTGTGGCCACATGACAAATAATACAATTAATCTCTCAATCAATGTAACAATAATTAATTATTGTAAGTAACCTTTTGTTATCGTCGCAAAAAATAATTGATTGCTCATTATGCCACTAAAATTAAGGAAATTAACCGAATAAATAGAAATAGTGTATGCGAATTCGACCAAATCTGGGAATGGGGCCAGTTACCCTTCTAAGTTGCAGACGTCAGCGAGCGGTCGTGTATATAATCCCCTTGTTATATCGAACCTGATATAGTAATGGGATGCGGCTAGGATGAAGAAGAAAAAGAAAGAAAGTGTAATTGAATTCAGAACACCGCACTAAAAAGATAGGTAAAATTACCTATCAATATAATGATGAAAACTGACATAGCTACATATTATTATCATGGCCGTAGTCGGAGCCAATGGTACACTCTGTCGCATGATTCATGTGATGCGGCAGGAGCAGAAAAACCTGCCTTTGTTTCGGCAGCGTCTTCAAGCACCCCTTATAGTTTCCCTATGTCGGTCTATTCGTCCCCCCGCGGTTTGGCTCTTAAACTAAATTTTGAGTCATGATTTAAAGTTAAACCACGCCGACAAAGAGGTAAAATAAAATGTGAAAAAAAAAACAAATCATTATCAATTACAAAAATTGAGACTTGGCGTACAAAATTGTCTGATCAGCTGAGGATTTGTATGGGCAGTCAAATTAGGCAGTTATGTTTGGGATTTTGTTTGAGCTTGCCCTACGTACTCATGGCAGGTACGGAACTCTCCGTTAGCGAATCCGACACGAACTTTTCAGTCCGGTTTTGAGCGTGCGGTTTGATTTTGTTAAAATATAATGCATACTCTGTGGTAACACCTAATTCGACCACCATTTGTCAGAGTTAGTGCTATGTTGCATTGCAGCGTAAAACTGCCGCCACGGCCAGGCAGGTAACTCTCGCTCTCATAACACCGGCGTAATGTGAGAATTTCGGTGTCGTGTTTCGTGCGCTTTGTGAGCAGCCAATTGCATATTG
This sequence comes from Eumaeus atala, assembly GCA_017140195.1. Classification (NCBI taxonomy): domain Eukaryota; kingdom Metazoa; phylum Arthropoda; class Insecta; order Lepidoptera; family Lycaenidae; genus Eumaeus; species Eumaeus atala. Next base: position 184,331 of record JAFELO010001133.1, read on the forward strand.
GGGAGGGGGGAATGAAGCCCCCTTCCTTAATAGGCGTAGTTATGCCGATGTTCATGGGCATCAGTAGTTGTATAGAGGCTCCGATTGCTCATTTGCCCGTTTGACGGTTTTCAATTTTTTATATATGTTTTATATAAAAGATGTACTAGGGCATGCATGCAATGTGATGGTTACTTTTTTTTTTGTCTTTGAGTAATGTTCCTGTTACATAACCAAGACACTCCTATTTAACGAAGTTGATAGTCATGCATATGTATTTGTTGTGTAAATTGAAGTGTCATGGTGCATTGAGGTGAATTAGGCCGGCCCGACAGCTCGTCTTGTCTCGTGTGGTTTGCGAGTTTCCGATGGCTCGTTGGCAGGGTGGAAGAAGGACGTCTATGGACGTCCTCAAAACGGTTCGACTGAGCAATACAATAGTGGTAGCTCCATATAGTATAGAAAAACTGATATTGATTAATCTTACCCTTCCGTGATAGCTCTAATTGATCCGTGAACACATCGCTCGATGGAGTGAAGGACACGACTTGTTAAGCTCTCTCGCTCGCAGGCTCCGCCTTTGACTACTTATATGACGTTATACTATTACTATCACTATGACGTTATATTTTATCGCACAAAGCGTTATCCATCTATCGTTATCGACTCACAAGGCGTTATCACGTCAAAAAATCCAAAGAAAATTTCAATATTAAGCGCGGCAGGAAAATAACGAATATTCATGATGTCCAAGAATGTACGTTATGCGGAACGTATACAGTGTGTGTATATATGGCTACGTCACGATGCCGCGGCTATTCGCCAACCACAGTGACGTGGGACTGCGTCACATTCTGATTATCGTCGTCATCGTGACAATCTCTAGTTAAGTCACGGATCCACGTTACGAACTTATTGTTTCTACATCCGTTCCCGGGGTTTTGTTATGAAATGTAAATTAAATGGAATGCGATGTGGTAGGTATGTCGGTCGGCGCGTGTCACATTTTTTTTTGTTGGAGCAATGCAAGAGGGGGCAATGCAAGAGGGGGCAATGCAAGAGGGAGCAATGCAAGAGGGGGCAACGCAAGAGGGGGCAAAAATGCAAAACCTCTCACAATGTGCCGGCGTAAAGTCTGTGATGTCACAGTTCGTCACTTGGCAGAGGAAATTTACATGGTAGTTTTAGGATGTATCGTTTGCTTTAGCGCCTTTGAAATTATCATATTACTGCGCTTGTATATTAAACACACACATACATGTATATCTTCACGCCAATTTCTTTTTTTTTTTTAATATAATACCTACTCAAGGTATTTTAAAAATAAAAAAAAATTGTAACGTCATAGATGATCGGATCTGTATGGTCTCAGTGTGTTGCCAACTCGCACAAAAAAATGAGTTCTGTAAAAAAAGCTGACGTCTGTGGTAAATAATGAAGGCTTGCGTCTGCTAATCTTACATTACACCTTTAGATAATTTAACATTTTCAAAATATTG
>JAFELO010001133.1:185900-198176 GCA_017140195.1 Eumaeus atala
TATTCTTATTATTATTTTGGCAATAACTTTTTACATTGTCGTGTCCTCCAGACTTGCATTATTTGTGAAGATTGAAAAAAAAAATCAAAGCACTTACAGGTATCTTTTAATTCTATGACGCAATAACAATTGCCTAACTTGTTGAAAAATTAACATTATGTAAGACTTAGAACACTCATAAATTTGTTGTGAGTGTTCTTAACATGCCGCAAATAAAACAATGTTAAGTGTTTTTATAGTATAGTAATCGGAGTGTTTTTAGGACTGTCGATGCCCAAAAAGATCCCGTCCAATGGGCCACCGGCTACGCACAAACAGCACAAAACGCGAAATCGAAGATGTCACTTAATGTCGGTATCAGTGAGCGAGGGGTACCTCTCCGGTTGTGTACCTACTCTTTAACTATCACAAACTGTTTTATATTTGGCATAAATTTAGCAGATACAGATTACAGGTATTATATTGGCGAGGTCCAGCAATGGACGTCAATCGGCTGATAATGATGATGACAGATTAGGATTAGAACACAATAATAATTATATCCAAATTTCACTAAATTTCAATCTTTCAACCCGAATAAAACGTGAAACATTTCACTGTCAGCTTATCTGAGATTTACTGATGCATGGTGCTGTTAATATATTTTTTGTCAAACATCATAGATTATCTCTTGTAATCCCAGAATTTTAAATCTGCAATAGAATGTCTAAATTCCCTCTTGACCATCAGGGCAACATTTGTTTAAGTGCACTGTTGCAATTAGTTGTGAAATGAGTTTCCGGTAGTTTGTTGCACGTATCGTGCAAGTTACTGACACAAATAAAAAAAAGATGGCAGGGCCTTCAGTTTAGAAATACCGTAGCGAAAACCGAAGGTCATTGTTGTTCCTGCGTAATAACATGATACAGTCCTATCTTACATTATATTTCTAAACTAGCAATACATCGAGGCTTCTCCCGTGATTAACCAGGGCTTTAAAAATAAAATGGAACCAAGGTTGTCTTTCGAGGAAAATTACGCCAAAATCCTGAAATGTTTATATACATATTTTTTTGCTTTAAATTAGTGCCTGCACCTTTTTGTGACTGCTCATCCGAATTTAATGAGTACGAACAAGCTGCGCATCACATTATTTGGGAGTGAAGTCATTGGCATAATGAGAGAACGGCAACGTATCTGCGAGTCCTCTGGTGTTACGGATGTCAACTGGCCCGCAATTAGATTACAAGTGGCCCAAATGCTCGTTCGCCTCCTATGCTATAAAAACCATAATGTTAGGACGATATCTATAGCGTCAGCAGACCTCGTGGACGTGGCTAACTTCCGTGTCTTTGAAAGGTTTTGTCATAACTGTCATTCGAAACATACGGTTTTACCTCAGACATAACAGTTTAAATTATAACAAGTTAAATGTAAAGTCACGATAAAGTTTTCTTTAATATGTTCGTGGTGCATAGCAGCTGGGCCTCACCTGGCGACCCTTTCTTTCCTCGGCTTGTATAAGTCATTTTAATCTTGATTAGGGGGGGAAATTGAATGAATTCCTACGACAGTTTTAGCTTTTTCCCTCGGGTCCCCTGCAAACATATCTATGGGTTCATAGTGGATGCCGTCGTCGATCCTACGACACAGGAGTAGCAGTGGATGGAATGAGTGGTGAGCCAGGCCCGTATGAAAAAAAAAAACAGATTATACTGGTCTTGCATGCTAAAAGACCTTTGGATATTTTCATAAAAAATGAGATGATAAAGTTTATTTGTATACTATATGGTGTCTGGATATTTGCATTTTTATTAACTAATCATAAAAAAGGAAATTCGAGTTAGTTCAGATAAAGTATCCTTTTGTCAATTAACTCAGCTCAAAGCACCCTTATCTTCACATCTATTTGATAATGTTGCATCTAAAATTAGCAAAGTGATTACCAGCACTCACATTTCTCAGTATGTGAATGTTTGTTTTGTTTAATAGTTGCCGTAATGTAATTGTTTCATCACAAATGTTGCGATTGGTATTAAATAGATTAAGCAGATCAGACTTATTTGTTTCGCCGAAACAAAACAGCATAAACTGCCTTCTTAGTAACTCTATCTCAAGTTATAAAAATATTACGATTAATGATATTATAGTTGTAGTAGACAATGTTAAGCATGACTACGGTTAGGTTAGGTTAGGTTAGAGGAAAACATATTTTATGCCGTTAGCGACACATGTACGTTCCGTTGTATGTTTGTTTTTCAATGTTTTCGTAAGTTTCGGGAGTGCCGTATCTCTAATCTATAATTATTTTAAAATAAATCAAAATCATAATATATTATTTTATATCTATAATTAACAAAAACCTACGTTTCAAATATCGAACATACATCTCCAAGTGAAAATTCTGTGACATGCGGACAGCGAGACGGCCATGACGAAATTATAAGGGTTCCGTTCTTTACCATTTGCCTATGGAACCCTAAAAAGGTAACCAAGCGTCTCGATAGCCTTATCGTGTAGCAAGAAAAGTAATACAATAATTTTAAGAAATGATTCGGTTACTAGGAATAAAAACTACCAGGTTATAAGCAATTATTGTAATTATTATATATGTATATATACAGCAATAGCACAGAGTGAAAAAACATAATATACTATGTGTTTTCACTACGTTCTCTCGATGTATATTATGTATGTAATTATTATATATTAATATATATATTATTATTTATTGCATATAAAAAAGTCAATACTCAGTTATTGTTAAAATTATATATTACTAATTTTTATTTATATCAAAGTATTTATTATCTTTAAATGACTATGATAGTAGGTAAAAAAACCGCGATAAAATACGTAAAAGATGTTTTATTGTAATGAGTAACATTCGCGTAAACTCAAGACATCAATAAAATATTATAATTACAATCATAGCCATTTAAAGATTCGTAGACAGAGATCGCATCGTTGTAATCAATAATGAAGACACGGTATGGCGTTCCTAGTGTACATACAATAATGAAGACACGGTATGGCGTTCCTAGTGTACATACAATAATGAAGACACGGTATGGCGTTCCTAGTGTACATACAATATATGAATCAAAAATATCCAGTAATTTAGTCGCAAAGATAATTTTTGTAATAATTAGTTTGTTAGAAAAAGAACCATTTAATATATTTCGTTGTTGGAACCAGCGGAGGATATAGATATCATGCCGCCTTAGTAGCTATATCTATAGGGAAACGAGCAATCGGAGCCAGTCAACGACTACCTACGCCCATGAACATCACCCATGAAGACTTCTTTATGATATTAACTTAATATTAACAAAATTACAAAAGTATTTATTTAAATACACATGTAAAAGTACATAATATAAACCAATGTCTAGATAATGACTCGTAGTCCTTCCCGGCTTCGCAAGGATATTTCATGAAATGTGACAAAAATCATTGACACCTGACTTTTTATTTCGGCGTCTGAAACATTACACGTTACAACGACAACAGATTAAATGTGTGACGCAACAACGTCTGTCGGGACAGCTAGTTGTCAATATTTTCTGCAGCTATAATGCCGCAAATATAAGGATTTACTTTGATGTTACTTTTACTCCTTTAGTTACACGTGGGAGTTTTCATAATGAATACAACGTTTTAGAAAATGTCATATGGCCTATGTTCATGATTCTAATGGTAAAAGAATTTTTCAAATCGGTCCAGTAGTTCAAATAAACAAACAATTAAATGTTTCCTCTTTATAATTATATTCTTATTATTATAATTACATTCTTATTATTATAATTATATTCTTATTATTATAATTATATTCTTATTATTATAATTATATTCTTATTATTATATAATTCGTGTAAACAGTCCATGTTAAAGTCTCAACAAAGTTTTTTTGTTTACTCTATCTCCGGATGGATTATGCTTGTATTAGTAGGTTAGACTGATAAAAAATTAGGATGAATGACATCTTTTGATGACCTTTCTTTGTTAATACTATGGCATTTTCTTTTATTTGGGTTATTATTTAGCTGACATGTTTTATCTATATAGAGTAGGTATAAGTTCCACTTGAATACGCGATAACTGATAGTGTGTTTATAAACGTATCATTTTATGCATTGAGCCGTATTGGGCGGACGACCGGGAAGGTACCGGCGCTCTCACATGATACCGCCGCAAAGTAACGGCTCTGTCGTGTTTCCTGACCGAGTAGCCGGTAGCCCATTGGAGGGAGGAGGCAGGGCTAAGCGTTTGCATGACAATAATTCGGATGCCTATGGGTCTCGGTAGTCGTCAAAAACCTTCGAAATTCTCGTTTGCCCTCTATACTGTAAAAAAATCATACTTGTCTTTTTGCAAACTTTGATAATACGAATTTCTAATAAAGAGCGACTCGTGGCTATATATCACGTGGAGTCCCCATATGTTACACCCGGTCTAAGCTCTCAACCGCGCTGTCGAGCCTCCGAATTGAAACTCCCCTCATAATAATAGACATAAACAAACAACTGCAAACGCCCTTGATTATATTATATATTATCTGTGGACATATCACATCATGCTAGCCTAGCCCTGGGCTAAGTACCGTAAGTACTTGTGTTACAGGTACTAGACAACGGAAATATATTTTATATTTTTATATATTGAGAAATCTTATATATTTAATATTTTTATTATAGAAATACATATAACACATATATAAACATCCATGACCTTGGCGTAGGTAACAGGCGGACTAACGTTACCAAATGAGCCAGCCGGTCGTCGAAATATGAACATTACAACACTTTTTGTACATCTTCTGAAATTGTGAAGAACAGAAATTTTGACCAAAATTTGTGCAAGACAAATGTGTAACGGTCGTGACATGTGAACGTCAGTTCTCTCTGCCTCCCCATTATGGTACTAACTTAATGTCTTGTTGTCATGTTGGACAAGCCTTGTTCAAGAAATATGCCTACAATAAATGTAGAAATTAGATAAAAAACAATGTAAAGTAGCACGTGAGATTGTGGATAGATACTATATCAATGTATTGATTATGATTTATAGGTTGTGGTGGTGTTGGAAGACATATCCTTACTCTGAACCAAACTATTAACATCTGCGATGCGGTTTAAAAAAAAACACTACACTTTTTTGAACCTACTTTAGATGGTTTATTTAAATTTGTTCTAGACAAGAAAAGGTATGTTTCTCTAGGGATAGAACTTGCGCGGAAGACACCCCGCAGCATAGGTAGTAATACAATTAAATTTCTACGAAGAAAAAAAAATGCAGTCAAATGCAACGTCACACATACAGATGCGATGCGGATTAATATAAGCAATGGTTACGCTGGCCCGATGGCAGTGATCACGGCCGGTGCGCGCTCGCACCACTCAGTCTCGCTCAGCAGCTCGTCGAGGTCCAGTGCGACACCAGTACAGGCGCAGTGAAACTCGCGAACGATCGCAGCGTCTACTGAAACGTCCATGGGAGATATAAAGAGGAACGTATTTACGGACACCATGCGAAAGTGTTTCAAAATCGGCCTGTTCAAGAGTAAGTTTGTCAATTTATCACTTGTGAAATGGATTACGATAAGTCATATAGATTAGACGATCTCATAGTGAAATAGATCTATCTACAACTATTAAATCTATGTAGAACGAGTTTCTAAGTGAGGAGAGGTAGATTCGAAGTTTTCAGTGTTTAAATATATTTAGATGGACATTCTAATTAATACACATACATGTTTCAACTCAGTTATCATGTGACTTTATTAGGTTGTGCCAATTTATTTGTTTGCTAGTGTTTTAAAAAAATAGTTACACAGAATACTTAATGTGGATAAGTGGATTTACCACAAAAATATGCCGGTATGTAAGATTGCACCAAATAAAAATAAAATCGACTTAAATTATAAAATACTGAACGTTATTGCATTCACTACTGTGCAGTTTCAGTAAACATTTGCAGATTTCTTTGGTGACATTTTGTATCACGATTCAATGTTTACTAATCAATTAACTCGAACAGTGTTCACAGAGGCACTTGAGAGGTACTTGATTTATCGGCTGATAAATAGAAAACATCGGCAAATTCACTTGTTTTTCATGTCTATTTACTATTTATATTTTATTGTTTATTTGTTTTCCTACTTCATGTAAGAGAGAGTTATGTTTATAGGACAGGGGGGGAAACGAGCAATCGGAGCCTTTTTTACGACTACCGACGCCAATGAACATCCACATAATTACTATGCCGATACGTTTCCCCTCTTCCCCAAATGGGCCAACGTCTACTCACAAACCGCAGAAACGCGACACTGAAGATGGCACTTTACGGCGGTATTATGTGAGAGGGAAATACCTCCCCGGTCGTGCCGGCCCAATTACGTCGCATAGGAGGATGTAGTGTCAAGTATTATGCATGGCACTACCTCCTCTTCGTAAACAATAAAAAAAAATCTAGTATAAAAAGATAGGATGTTTTACTGCTTTCTACGACAACAAATTAGCAAGATAACTTATCCTCTCGCAGTGACGACCACGTGGATAATTTCTGATTGTTGTTTTCTCAATAGAAAATTATACCTAACCTAAACCGCTGTAATGGCGTAACTTTGTCTTATTTTGATAATTGTTTAAGCTGTAAAAAAATATCCTACACTATGCTAGGTACAACAGCCCTTGAACTTGACACGGTAGTGAACACTTTCAACAACGCCACTCAATGTAAGAGTGCATAATTAACAAGACGTTAAGTGACATGTTTTGCTTCCGGAAGCATATCGGCCATTCAACTTCCGAAACATTACGACTTTTTTAACGCCGACACAGGCTTCATAACTTCTACACTTCCGCTCTTCTCGACCGCACAAGGTGACAAGCTGTTGACGACCTTAGACACGTGACAACAGATTTAGTATCGTAGCGAGATGGCAGTTGATCGAAGTGTTGGGAAAATGATTATATTGCCCTTTTGTGGAGCATTTTGCGCCGCAATGCGCAAGCCCAATTACTCTGCAATGCAGCATAGCACCATCTCTTAAAATTATCCATTCATTAAAGAGGGCAAAATGTAATAAAAAATGGATTAAAGCTTGTTGTAAATGACGAACCAATAACTAATTTAAAATGTTTTGATTTTTCTGTTTTCTATGTAAAATTAAATCATTGCAGTTTCTTTGGTTCTTCGTATAAATGTAAAAAAAATAAACTAGCCAAGAGTGAGTCTGACTTTTCCCATAGAGAGTTCCGTAACACCAAACCAAAAAATCACACATCTCTTAAACCGTGGTCGATCGATTTTGTTCAAAGTAATTTTCGTTAGAAATTTCAATTGAATTCTATATTCCCATTTTTTAAACTCTCTTCTCGGTAGATCGAAAGTTGAAGACAACACACACACACACACACACACACTTTTGTACAACTTTAAAGCGTATAACATTGTGTACGCAAATACTTTTGTGCCAAGATCCAAACACAAATAAATTATAATTTTCTGTAGTTGTAGACACAAACAATGGGATGGCCTAATGGCATCCTTATGTGTCATGTTGTTAAAAAATTCATGTACATGATTTAAATACACAACGCACATCCTAATTGAAAAGTTGCATACTTTACTCACGCATATAGTTTATACGACTTACAGGTTCTACACTAGGTGCAATTATAGAATTTATATTTTTTGAGTTCACTCCTACTATTCTCTTGTATACAAAATAAAGTGCCCAAAAATCGTAGGATTATCTCAAAATACACTGAAAGGAATTTCATGCGGTTTTCAGCCACAGTTGGAGCGTTTCCAGTCTAGTGGATGGATGCAAGTCACCTACTATTAAGTGAGCCGGCTGCTCATTTATCTCACTATTAAACGTAATTAAAAAGTCTATGAATAACGAAAAGTCACTCACCCATAATGAAATCTCGGAAACTACATTCGTCAGGAGTTTAAATTTTTCATGTCTTTGTAGGATGTAGATGCTCACTAAAACAGAATTTTGTGAAATTATGTTCAATTACGCAAAATTCCTAAAAAAAGTAAGGGATTTTTGGGGGGTAAAACTGCGGGGGCTATTTGAAATGTAATCTTGTGATAATGATCCTTTGTAGGGGAAAAGGAAAGGATTTGTATTTTCATACGCATAGCATAGCAATCTGTATATTATTTATGGGCGTCGGTAGTCATCAGAACACTACCGACTGCTAGTGCTAAGATATATTTTATATCACAGTGTGATCCAATGATATAAAATAAATCTTAGATACGAACCCTCGACCGCTGTCGCAATTCATGTGTGAGCAACTGCACTTATCGGAAATATTACTTCTATTAAGATGCTACCCAGTATCTAAATACGTGCAGATTTCTACACTACATAGCTCGCTTAAAAAAAAAGTTTACACAATTCGTGTCTTTTTTACAAACAGTTGACCGTAAGGATAAAAGCAAGGCCTAAAAACTTAAATGACAATTGCAACAATGTTATGAGGAGAATCCGTCAAGAGTATGGTCAGAGGACCGCTGTCAACTTACTAGTTAGGGCTACTGTTTGTAAGGTGTAGGCCGTTTATTGAATCATGTCGGTCGAGAAGTATGCACACAGAAGTGAAAATCCGGTGTCTGTTTAATGGCAGATTCAGGATGATGTACAGAACTTCGGGACTCGGGGTGAGGTCTGTCGCGTGCGTTACGACGTGCCCTCCTGCTCGTCCGTCCCCTCTTCTTAAAAGACGGATATAAAAATCAATTAGCTTCGCCCAAGATATTTGGGCTTACTGTCGTTTCTGATCAGCCATTATTTACGAAGATCCTCTTCGGGTACTCTTTGTTCGATTCCAAAGATAATAAACACTTAGATCACGTGTTCGTGGCTCCTTATGGAGACCCTGTTTTTTTAAATTGTGTAACTGAAAATTAATAGTTTTCAGTTTGTATTGCCATAAATGTCAATCCGTATACATATAACTATTGTCTGGTTATCAGGAAATTGCAGATTGACGTTGGAGTAAGTACTGTTTTGGCCTTATAACGTAAATACGACTTTCATTCATGCCAATCTTATCTGTTTTTTTTAAGTAAACCTTTTTTATAGCAAATGGGGGCAAACGAGAAATCGAAGCCTTTTGTTCACTACCGACGCCCATGGACATACGCATGATTGTTACGCAGATGCGTTGCCCTCCTATCATCCCGCCCCACAATGGGCCACCGACTACTCACAAACCACACGAAACGCGACAGGTCCCTACTTCCCCGGTCGTGCCGGCCCAATTCCGTTGCATAGGAGGGTGTAGTGTCATGTCATGCATGGCACCACCTCCTCCTATTCAGCATGGCGCTACCTCTTCCTTAAACATCTAAATTGAAGCTGCTCTAGAGCTATGATTTAGCCTACGAATATAAATTAACTTCCCTCTGTCGCACTGTTAATATAGCTAGGGTACGCCGTGCATGATGCCCCAGCGGTCGCGGGTTCAGTCAGGACAAAAAATCTATGTATTATACGTCTTTCTATATGGCTTAAACTGCGATACATATATTATTTCGTCTATGAATATTAAATCACTATCTACAGTTACCTATAAAGAAAAATATAGGATTTTCAACTCTTGACACCATCCAGGTGTCACCTCAATCCCAGATCAATTATATTCGACGCGCACTGCTGGCACTTCAGATTGGAGTTGGACTGTTATGGCGGACTGAAAATAGGTCATTAATTGAAACACACTTCTTTATTTTCCTACATGGATATTGAGTGTTCTCCGTTTGATTCAAGCAGCAGTACATGTAGGTATCCATATTTTAGAGGTTAAAGACATTATATTTATCTTGTATATACAGGAACTAGCAGTCCGTCTCGGCTTCGCACGGATATTTCACAAAATATGGAAAATATTCATAGATTTATAAAACTACAAATACCAGGGTAGATAAAAAAGTAAGCGGCCTAACACCGATTCATTTAATTCTAAAAATCAAATCTACCCACATTATTTAGTACAGTTCGGACTAGTTAATCGTGTGAAGTTCGAAACGTATGAGATAATTTTTTTTAACAAAACAATCGGACATAGTTTCTGCAAATGGAGCCAATCGAGCAGCGTGGCGTGCTGTCATTAAGTACCTCCATAAGAAGGGGCTACCACCGAAAGCCATCTATCATAGTATGGTCAGTACATGAGGGGATTTTGCTCTGTCTTATTCATCCGTCAAAAAGTGGATAGCAGAATTCAAGTGTAAAGAGAGGGTGAAAGGTGAGCCCCGCACTTGATTTCACTATGGAAGACCACAGATTAAAAAGTAGCGGAGATTCTAGCATCTCTTAGGAACGAACTCAAAATCATCATAGTCAACGAATTGGGTGTCCACAAGGTGTCTGCGAGATAGGTTCCGCGACTGCTTTCAGTTTAGCAAAACAGGATGCGATTGACTATTTCACGTGACTGTTTAGAGTTCTCCTCCCGAGCCTACTGGCGGACCTGCAGAGGAAACGCCAGATGAGGAAACTCGGCCCGTACCCGCTGTCCGAGGATCAAGGCACAACTTAACAAGCTGGCCGAGGAACTGTCTGCGAAGGTGAGGGAGTGTCGTGGAGCAGGCTGGGAGAGTATAGTCTTCCATGCCAGCGAAAACGACACCAGCCTGCACGCCTTAAACAGACGTCTCACGAGGCCAAAGACCACCATCACTCCACTTCTAGACACCACAGGCGCGAAACACTACGGAGCGCAGGCTCGCGCCGAGGTGCTCGCATCACATCTACACACGCAGTTTTCACCACACCCAGCGGCGCCGTCGTTCGCAGAGCATCACTGGATTGCCGCATTCGAGAGCTCCTTCAGAGCCCGGCCCCGCCGCTCCGCGGGAAGGATTTCATTTCCCCCTCTGAGCTGCGGAAAGTCGCACTTCGCCTCTCGAGGCGCAAAGCTCCAGGCCCCGATGACATCCCCCCACAGCGCTGGTGATGATGCCTAGGCGAGCAGCCGTGGCTCTCACTCAGATCGCAAATGGCATTGTCCGGACGGCCCAGTTTCCGGAGACCTGGAAAGAGGGGAGGGTCATCGTTCTGCCGAAGTCGGGCAAGCCCCGAAGCCTGCCTGGAAGCTACCGGCCGATAACGCTGCTGTCCCACATCGCCAAGTTGTTCGAGAGGCTTCTGCTTCGGAGGCTGAAGCTGTACATTCCCATAAGGGACGAACAGTTCGGCTTCCGGAGCGGCCACTCGACCACGTTGCAACTGACGCGGGTGATCCACCACTTGTCTGTAGAGATGAAAAAGGGGAGACACTCTGTCGCAGTCTTTCTCTATATGGAGAAGGCCTTCGACAGGGTGTGGCACCCGTGACCCTTGTACAAGTTGGTGGACGCCGGCGTCCCGCTGGCGTTTGTGAGACTAGTGGCGTCATTCTTGGAAGGTAGGACCTTCCGGGTAGCGGTGGAGCGGAGGCACTCCTCGGTGAAGGCCATACGTGCCGGAGTGCCACAGGGCAGTTGCCTATCCCCTTGCCTGTACGCGGCCTACACCAACGACATCCCCACACTCAACGACCCTTCGGGAGAGGGTGAGGTAGATGTCATGCTCGCGCTGTTCGCCGACGACAGCGCTTACGTAACCTCGTCCCGAAAGCCGGACCTCGCAACTGGGCGCATGCAGCGCATGCTGGACCGGTTGCCGGAGTGGCTCGACAGGTGGCGCATGTCCGTCAACGTGGATAAGACGACGGCGCTATATGTCAGCAAGAGGCGCTCCATGCCGGAGCGGTTAAAGTTCAGAGGCCAGGATGTGTCTTGGGAATCCCCAGTCGTGTATCTCGGATGCAGTATCGACCGCGCGCTGCGGATGGGCTCGCAGGTGGACCGAGCGGTCAACCAAGCGAGAACAGCCCGCGCTTTGCTGTGGCCGGTACTAGCGTCCGGACTTCCTACACGGACGAAACTGGGGATTTACAAGACATATATCCGGTGACGCCTCACTGGTGATGAGTTAGCGCATACCATGGGACTCACGCCTCATGGTATGCGCTAACCTCCCAGGCCCAGCGGAAACGCCTGCAAGCCCAGCAAAATATATCCCTACGAGTCATCACGGGTACCGGTCGCTACGTCCGTAATGATGTGATCGCGCGTGACTTGCGGATAGAGTCGCTGGATGAGTTTGTGGTTCGATTGTCGAGCGCTATGTTCAATAGGGCAGACAAAGGACCGCATGCTCATCTGCGTGACCTGGCCTCGCTGCACGCGCGACCACCTGACGGGAGACCGTATCCGCGTGAACTCCCC
>JAFELO010001133.1:205709-226168 GCA_017140195.1 Eumaeus atala
TGCTATCTACCGTGTGAAGTATGGAGACTTTTCCCTGACCTCCTTAGCAATGTTTCAATCTATGCTATCTACCGTATGAAGTATGGAGACTTTTCCCTGACCTCCTTAGCAATGTTTCAATCTATGCTATCTACCGTATGAAGTATGGAGACGTTTCCCCGATCTCCTTAGCAATGTTTCATACAAATGTTAAAAATTTGAGTACAAGGAAGACAGCTGAAAACTGAATTTCTAGAAGTACTTGAAAGTAAGTTTTCAACTACCTGGGTTACAATAGAAAATGCGGATTGCAGATGTTGGGTAGCTGTTGTCGTGAATAAGGAGTGACTATGATGACAGCATAGTGTGATAAAGAACTAGATATGGAGGAAGTAGCGGAAGGTTAATAGATTAATTGCACCACCTCGTCCGTGAAATTGTACAGTGTGCGACGGTTTCTGGTTGTCGAGCGGTTCACTAGTTCCTCTGTAATGTCCTTGGTCACACGCCAAATAGAGGCAACCTACAGTATAGTTGATCGAGTGTGTCATATTAATAGAAATTCATATTCAGCAATTAGTAAATAAAAATGGGCTTTTAACAGTGTTCCACCATTTATTTATTTTATATTTCTAGTTCAATTCATACATTACATGTATGTTGATGTAAACTAGAAACATAAGTTTGTAAAGATTTTTTTTCAGTTGTATACATGTTTACAAGTTTTCAGAATTATTCCCATATCTGTACTGTAAATTCTTACTTCTGGCCAAAATTTTATAATTCTAGGTCAACAACAAGATGAGGTTCTAATTTTTGATCGATGTCATAGAAAATATGCACGTAAACGGCTTTTTCACGTTGCTTTAATACGTTGCAGACCCGGGTTGGCATTCCATGTAAATTAAGTTCAGCTTCATCCTTGTGCGCGTTCCTGAGAAAAGCGTCTCGACGGACGTATGGACTTTTACGTTATGAACGTTATGGACGTTAGTGCGGTATCCTTGGTGTGTGTGTTGGACACATCGTTGATCTTTTATGATAGAAGTGCAAAATTAAATAAATAAATAGAATTCAAGTGGCAGCCTAGAGTTACAATCATTAGAGGTAAATATCATCAACAAAGAAATTATCTTTCCATCAAGTGCAGTTGTTGTTGGTGTTACACTCGCCTTTAATAACTGAAGAACTTTTATTTTTACGATAACATAAAGGGAAAATGGGTAGTCATCTTACCAGATAGTAAATACGCAATATACGCCTTACTACCAAGTAAGATAATGCCTCAAAATGTAAGAATGCCTTAAAGGCATAACTGGCCGTGGATGAAGGCCACTATACACACGTTTCTTTCACCCAAGATATGGTTGATTAGCGATTATAACACTTTTATCGAGACGCGTCTCACCCATCTGCAGAAAAAAGGGACTCGATCCATCTTTCGACCACATACCTCATAGGCGAGCGTGTCACCCGATAAAGCCCTATTGCGCTTTCCTTCGCTCCTACAGCATATTTATTATTCAAGACCGGAAAAAAATAGTTACTCGAAAGCTATTCAAAAAAGCGGCTTCTATCATATTTACGTAAGAAAAGGGCGTATGTGATGCAAATTCCGCAATCTCTAGCGCCAGACGAAACTCGACTGCTAAGCTGCCACTTTACGGCGGTATCAGATGAGTGTGTAGTACCTCATGGCATTGCACTACCTCTTTCGATAAACTTTGCTTGTATGCGTCAATTATAATCTCATGTGTATTGCTCGTTAGTTCACCTCGAATCGTGATTGATATTCTTAAGTCATTGTTTTAACTAGGACATGATGTGCTGAAGTGTAACGTTTGCATGTGCATTTAAATGAATAACTCAAGCAGGGTCATTGTTGGTTTCGTTAAATAATTTCTGGTGGCCCGTGAATATTGTAATTATAATAAAAATAAAATAATCTTATGTCTATAGTATGATGAGTTTATAAATAAATAGAAATGATTTATTTGGTACCAAAAAAGTAATAGAGAACAATTCAAACTTAATGCTATTCAATAATGTGCTAAGATGTCTGTCTCTGTGTGACAACTGATTGCATTAGGAATAAGGCATAACACAGCGTACATACATGGATTACGGTAAAGTTGGCAGTGGCAATACAATAGGACAGACAGCAAGTGCTACCCGTCCTATGCTATATATATATATATATATATATATATATATATATATATATATATACATATATATATTCTGAGCGTGTTCAATATTATAGTATTAGTGAACAAACGGCTATTTTTCCTCCTAAGCAATAAAATTAATCGAGCACGAGATAGTTCGCGGCCGCCACAGGCTGCGGATGAAATTATTCCTAGCTCTATTGAAGAAGTATTCAGTTGTTCTATATTGAAATCAACTAAATACAGGGTTCATTCCCACATATACTGGTATACGATTTTATATCATGGTATATTTTTATATATTCTTTTAATTAGTCTCGTAGTTAGTAAGGTTAGCACGTTCAAGCTAACAAACCAACTCTTTATCTTGGACCTTACTAAGGATAGAATGGATTATAATATTTAGACACGTGTTGATGTATCGATTGACATTTTGGATAGAACATAAGAGGACACTTAGGACATATATACAATAAACAAAACGCCAAGCATAAGTAAACCGTGATTACTTTCAATATTTTTTGTTTGGTATCTACGTTATATGACTAAGAATGTGGGGAATCTTTAAGTAATTTCAGTTAGTATAAATAAATGTAAATTCCGACTGGATTATTTCGATTTAAAATTTGATTACAAACTATACGAGAAATTATAGTTGAGGTAGGTGGCATGATTTGCAGTAGAATTGGACCAACATGAGCGCGGAATTACTAATCGCTCACACAATATCGCTTCAGCTATGGTGCCGCGTTTCGTGCTGTTTATGAGTTTGCGGTGGCCCATTGGAAGGGAGGCGGAAAGGAAATACAGACACATTGCCCACGTCTGTATTTCAATTGTGAATATTAAAAAAGAAACATTTTGATTATATAGTTTCCGATTAGACGTAAATAATTTGAATCACTTATATGGTAGTTACCAGTTAAGGAACAAAAAGCTTAAGAAGCTTTTTGTTCCTACACTTACTTATCAATGAATACGTAAGTTATTACAAATTAGGACATAGTGTTGGGATAGCCTTACCATTGATTTCATCACGTAATACTAGATCCCATGTAAATACTAGATCCCATGTAAATACTAGATCCCATGTCAATACTAGATCCCATGTAAATACTAGATCCCATGTAAATACTAGATCCCATGTAAATACTAGATCCCATGTAAATACTAGATCCCATGTAAATACTAGATCCCATGTAAATACTAAATCCCATGTAAATACTAGATCCCATGTAAATACTAGATCCCATGTAAATACTAGATCCCATGTAAATACTAGATCCCATGTAAATACTAGATCCCATGTAAATTAGGATGAAGTCCAGGTGCTCGTGATCCTGTCATACCCAGGTCCGGTGCGCCTCGGTTTTGGCAGCCGATGGCGCCCGCGGGGTTTTAGTGGGTATTCGGTTCACCCGTGAGTCCCACACGCCCCATCGGATCCCACGCTGGACCGATGGCCGTGCGTACATGCATTTCCCCGGGAATAGAAAAAGAAAGAAGATCCTGTCGAACCCAGTTCTGTTCAGATCTTAGTAAAAACAACAGGTCACACGGATGTGTATAGACAGACTTAGTACTTAATTACGGCGCAACGAGCGCAGGTTCTATTTTTTCTAATGTGCTGTACACTTGACCAACGCGATGACGCCGCTGGAACTTTTAGAGGCTGCACCAGACACGATGGCGTGGCCCTAGTTAATTCTTTTTTTTTTTTGTAAAACGGGACCTCCATGTGCTGTACTATTTTATATATAGCAAATATTCTCCTTACATGTTAAGAACAAGCTGCACATATTCTCCAAGTTCCAAATACGTATAGTCGAGAGATTTTTTTTATCCTCTCCTTTCTTAAACACTTTATTTTTATTGTATAAGGAGGCAAAATATCACTTGGAACTAATGCCCATGAACGTCTGAATTGAGGATGGACATATGCATTGGCTTGCTGTTGATAAACCGCCGAAAACTAGTACACCTATGTGTATGTGACGCATGATGGATAAAGAGACAGTCGTACCGGACCGATTTAATTGTAATGCCTGTTGTAATTTGTTTATTTCTGTGCACAATAAGGCATATTCAACATCATTTCAAGATGCCTCATCCAAATTCTAATTTGCCGTGCGGACATTACCAGAAACACTAATATACCTACACTTTCTTTATCCTTACGGTATAAACTGTGAAGTCAGCAACAGGCCAATGCGATCATACATATACCATTTAATGTCATGAATATAATCACCATTTGACAAGTGATACAGAGACCTCGTTACTTGCACCAGCAAAACGTTACTGTAACGTATAAATTGTGTTTTACAAAACGTTACTGTAACGTATAAATTGTGTTTTACAAAACGTTACTGTAACGTATAAATTGTGTTTTACAAAACAAGTGCAAGTGTTACCAGAACAGTGACCGAGCAGGATCACATCGAATCAATTTAGTTGAGCAGGTTTGCTTCCGGAGATCTCCCCCACTAGAATTCCCAACTCTTTAGCAATATAAAGGACACTAGAATTCCCAACTCTTTAGCAATATAAAGGACACTTTTTCTAAATATACTTTAAGTGATAAGACATGTTATAGCAGATGGAGGGAGAATTACAGGAATAATTACTTAATCATATCTATATTTTGCGTAATAGATTAGTGTTGGTATGTATAGAGTAACAATTGCACATCATATTGCTTTCCACGTAAATAACCAATAATAAAGTAAATACTCGTATATAGTATTTAATATTTCCTATTCTCGCTAATAATATGAGGGTTAGTACGCCATGTAGCGTGGTTAAGGTAAACGAGCACATTAAAACAAGAAAATGCCAAATATGTGTTTATGTGAAACAGTACAAGATCATACATAACGTGTGGTGACACTTTTCACACAGACACCCGCGGCACCTCTATTCGTAAAGCATCGTCCACTACAAACAAGAACGATTACATCTACCAAAGAATTGTTATTATTCTCTGTATCGCGTGTTATTTAATCCCGTTCATTAAGACACGCTAGTTGTTTTGCGTTACATCACAACTGACTAGAGGAAGAAGCCTGAAGTTAATTAAAAAAGATGATGATTATTAACCAATAAAATGGCGACGCTATCATATTCCTTTTGATTTGATCTCTTTCTGTCTCAATGAAAAAAAATAGTCAAGGAGAGTTAACATTTTAACAACCATATTATAAATATTTTAATTTTATATTAATTAACTAATGAACAAAAATATGACATTTTTATTTTTCCATTTAAGAAATGAGTTCAAAGGACTTTATTTGTATCTAGGTGTGGAGTGGGATAATATAACATGTTGATAGAACTAGCAACTTCCAAAAGAGTAATCCGTATTACAAGTGTAAATGTTCCGTACGGGACTTTAAGACAAAGTCCATAAATGTACATGTCCTGATTGAGTTGTCCAAATAGCCGTATAACATTACGGATAGCTATTTTATATTATTTAGGGCCGTTTTGTGCTGTTCCGGGCTAACGATTAGCCGAATTGTCATTGCAAGACGTTCCTCAATATGGCTACTCGCGTTTGGCCTCATGAAACCCCGTGATTTTAGGCCGTGATAATGCTCGATATGAGTGTGAAATTAAGCCAAGTATTTCGATTGCAAATAAAAAAATAACCGCACCTTCGAGCATATCTGGGCATAGCTTTTATTCCTTTGTATTCTACAATCGAAGCCATTGTTTTTGATATGTCAAGCAACGCTGCGAGTGTTAAAATTAGGAACTAAAACATGTCGAAAAAGGCGGATGATTCTCTTTATTTTAGTAAGGCCGGCATTGTTGAATATCGTATAACGCCGAACTCTATCTGGTGCTATTTCACTCAGCCGTATTCAATCCGGCTAATAGTTGACCCGCCACAAAATAAAATGGTCCTCTGTTTCAAAATGGCTAGCCGTAATGAAATACGGCGATTTGGACAATCCGATTACGACATATACATTTATGGGCTTTGTCTTAAAGTCCCGTACGGTACATACTAATTCTCTTGTAATACGGATTACTCTTTTGGAACTTGCTATTCCTATCAACATGCTAAATTGCTTATTCTACTCTACACTTAGATACAAATAAATCCTTTCAACTCATTTCTTAATTGGAAAAATATAAATGTCATATTTATGTTCTGTAATAAAAAAAAATGTTAAATCTCCCTGACTATTTTTTTTTTAAATTACTAGTTGATGATAAAAATATGACACTAAAAATAATGTAATTGTAACGAATATTGGTCGCATAATAGTATTATTTATATTATTTTTTTTCCCGCTTTGTTTCCGAAAGTATTTGGCCAACCCCAGCATGCAGCACGCGTCACGCATCCGGAAAGGAAACTCACAATGTCCCAAGAATTGGCCAGAGTGATCTACTGGTCCAAATTGTCTCAACATGAGCTTATGTGTGTCATGCGTATTTTATTACATAAATAGAGGAAGCCCTGATGGACTGAGTGCTTCGTATTCAATTCCGACCAAGTGGTTCAGGCTACGAAGCATAATAATAAAAATGCGTCACTTGTGATCGTTATTGAAATAAGGGTTTCTTTGAGACTTAGTTAACTAATATTGTGAATGATACGTCAGATATTACGTCAAGGTAACCATTAAAATATGCCTTTATCGCGATTTATTGAAATAAGCCATGATAGAATATAGATATTTGTATTATACTTATCACGGTTTCATAGTTGCAGATATAATATCAAAGCTATTTAGTTTACCTAAATTTGTTTGTTTGGACTGTAGGTATTGTTCCAGCCAAGAAACAAGTTTTATTGTGTTTGTTGCTTGTTCACGCCTAGATAGCTAATTTATGGCTGTGCAACAACAACACAAACCAATTGATACAAAGCAATGAATAATAAAATTATTATATCATACATAATATGTTTCTCCTGCACATAATATGGTTATCTATTTGAGTAGTTTTGTAATTATCCGCTGTACGTGGCTGTGACTGATTCAATGTTAATGATTCATGTAACTTCCAACATCCTTAACATCCGTCTGTACTATCGCGATTTCTTTTAACGTCTTATTTTTTTTATTTCAGACTAAGTGTGAAATACGCAGGTTCTCTCATTTTCCTTTTCATGTTTGTATCCAAAAATTTTACATCGGCGTTGATTGACTTATTACACTATACTCTTTTCTTGGACGTTACCATTACCATAATTAGCATTTCATTACTTAATTAACATTTCGCTAGGACAAGACTATGGAGTATGTACGAAAATATGTGACGTTTAAAGAATTTGTCACATTTGATTTAAAATTTGATGCTGGTTTCAAGATGATGGATACGATAAAATACCTATGCAATCGCTAGCTTAGCTCGCTAATCAAAAATTTTTTTTGTCTCGGACATTTAATTATAATGAAATGTACCGACATAATGCTACGAGGATATTTCTTATTATAAAATAATTGAAATTTTTAATTTTCCATAAAATAATATGATTTTCTCATTGGAAAACATATTTTATTGCGTTTGTTGATACGACAAACATTCTTGTTAAATGTAACATGGATAGCCTTACCTCGTTGCTACTTCATTACGCTAGGTTAACAGGAAGTGCGGAAGAGGTCGCATTATGGTATTGAGAGTGACTTTAACATGTGCTATAAAGACGTAACATATACGTTTGCAGCAGCATACAATATATGATTATTTTTAATGTCCGAATTGTAAAATTTTCCAAAGAATTTTTTATAAGCCACATACCACCACTCTATGTCAAATAGGAGCCGAGTAAACGGATGAAACTGCAAGATGCGGCTAGTATAGAATGTCTGTAACTTTTAATACATCAGTTATCATTGATAAAAAATACCTTTGTCGATCAATGGTCAGTACTTACCAAAACCGCCCCGTGGCCCATCTTTGCATCTCTCCGGTCATGAATAATGAGGGAATATATGTAGAAAGTGCACTTTTGTCTGCGCAAACACTTGTGCACTATAACGCGTCCTGCATATATCTCTCTATTCGATAGATCTGCAGGGATGATCGCCGTAGAATCCGGTTAGGACAACGTCATCGCTTATCAAAACTTCTAAGTATATATTTCAATGGACAACATATGTCGCAACATTATGTTAATATTATTTATACTACGAACCACTGCGGACGTCTCAGTGTCGCGTCTTCCTACGTAGAAAGACAATTTGCCGGGTCACTGGATAGGGCTCTGGACTTGTAGCTGTGAACGAGCTCAACATGACCTTCATGGTCTTTAAACTTTTTACATAAACCTCATTAGTATGCAGGTGCTGATTAATTGTTTATTGTTTTTGCTACAACTTTTTATATTGTAGGTCGTAGCAATGTTTTTTTTTTTATTTTGTGGGGAAATACATAGGTCGCAGTGAACGAAAGTATAAAAAGTTGGGACATCATTTTTTTGTTGCGGAATTTTATTTGAGGGAAATATATACGTTTTGAATAACTTTTTTGTAAAAATTTTGATTATGACAAACTCAAACGTCAATGGATAGCGAGAAAGAAGCAATTATCATACACTGACTAGCCGTCCGGCTCAAAAGCAGGGTGACGATAACCTATGATTGATTTTCTGATGTCAAGATGAAATGATTTGCATTGATTGATTATGACATATTTTTAATGGTATAAATAAGGCGCTAAGAGAGAAATCCAAGCCTTCTGGACAGACATGTTGCCTTCCTACTACCTCCTCAAATGGGCCACCGGAAACTCACACACGATGAGATGCGAGAGGTACCTCCCCTAACATGTCGATTCAATTAATCTCTAATGCAGCAATGACACTTTACAAAGTAATACTTATAAGTATTATAATACTAACATGTAAAACAAACTATTTAAAATTCTTGAATAAAGTTTTTTCTATATCTACTTTTACTAGTAGAAGTATTCATTCAGATCACAATAGAGTGTCAATAAGAAACGTAACGTTTGCTGATGTATCAACACTTAATTTCTACGTTATTGAATATTTGTTCCACAACAAAAACTTAAACGATACGAAAGCGGGTCAGTGTCGGTCAAAGAATTACCAGCAGTTTGCTTGTGTTGCAAATTCAGCGGACATGACTACTGTAATGAACTATAATAGCTAACATCACCATTGCATGGCAATACCCGCTGTTTTTTAACCGACTTCAGAAAGAAGGAGGTTGTCATTTCGCATGTATTTTATGTTACCTCAGAACTTTCAACTCGCCCAGAGTTTTGAGGATTCTTTTTTCACCCTGTCATCAAATTTTTGATCTGATTATGGAATTCTAGAGAAACCATAATCAAACATCCTATGTGAATTTGTAGACAATGAGTCGCGTGGGGCCAGCGTGAAACGCAGCAATGACACACAAACTTTGACAAAAACTACTGTTTTATGTGTTCGGTGTCGCGTTTTGTGCGGTTTGTGGCCCTTTGAAGAGGAAAGGAGATCAACGCAATAGCACGGTGATCATGCGGAAGTTCGTAGGCGGAGGTAGTGGTGAGATGGCTACGATTTCTCATTTGCCCCCTATACTATATAAAATACAAAAAAAAAATTACCGTGAAACATGAATTTCGACAAGAAACCGTGTGAAAATCTCTTGATATAAGTAGACTCTGTTTCCTAGTGGAGGTGCTTCCTGGTGGTTGTGGTTCCTTAATTATAAATAAAATTAATTAAATATAATTAGTCGAAAACTACATAATTGCAAAGTACATATTATATACTCGTTTATTTACCGTGATAAATGTTGATTTATTTTAATGTCAATCTACCGTTCATACCAGAATCAGACAAATTAATCAAGCTGTACTACTTCTCTATTAAATACCTACATATAATGTGATATTTAAATGCAACACACTTTACATGAATCACCTATACTTTTAGTGTTACAAATATTCTAGTACTTTACTAGAAAAAATGCGAAAGTTTGTGTGTATTTTTGTGTTTGTTATCTTTCTCGCAAGAACCACTGAACGGAATTGGGCAAAACTTGAATTTTTTTTTTTATAGAATAAGGGGGCAAAATAGAAATCGGAACCATTTTACAATTACCGACGCCTCTGAACATCCACATAATTACTATTCCGATGCGTTGCCCTCCCCCACCCCAATGGGCCATCGGCGAGAGGGCATGCATCGGCACAGTAATCACGTGCATGCACATGCGTTTGCACCCCCATTCTATTAAAGAATCGCACATATCACTGAGCTGTTGGTATTTATAATGCAAATACGTGTGCACAAGACGCCAATTGAAATGCTGCCATTAGAAGTGATTCTTGTATTAATTGTCTGACATGATACTGTAATTGATAGCCACACCTCATTAAGCGTAGTACGTTAATAGATAACCTTCGTCTAGAAACTTCCTCGAGTTAATATTCGTCAGATCCATATATAGTCTAGATTTGTAGCGAGAACCTGAGGTCGTAGTGTCAGGGACATTGTCTTTCTTTGGTGAATTTCCCTAGTCTTTTATGCCTGACCAGGCTATCCATCAGTTTGGAAAAAAAATTAAGTTTACTTCTCAACAATATGTGACTTCAGGTAGGATTAGTCCTTTCTCGCTGCGTAACCAAGCTCTGATTATTGACTCCTTTTATTTTAGTGTAGGAGGGCAAACTGACGCCCATAGACATTGACATTATTTCCATGCGAGTGAGTTACCCTCCTTCCCTCTTCCCAATTGGCCACAAAATACTGACATACCGCACGAAACGCAACAGCATAGCTGTCACTTTACGGCGGTGTCATTTGAACAAGAGATACCTCCCGGTCATGCCAGCCCATGCGGCTTACAGCAGAAATTAAATGTAGGTACTTAATATATAAATTATGGGTAGGTACGCGTTACGCGTTAGCGTATGTTGGCAAATTGCCTCGACACGGATCAACATATGGGAATAGGTATTAACTAGTGAAGCATATGCCTTTTCCTCTGTTTGCTTTGTGGCATAAAATGCGGATATACGTATTTTATCATTTCTGTACTCCGTGGCATAAAATGCGAAATTATATATATTTCAGCCCTATGGGTCCTATGGTTATGAAACTACTAAGCGACTACTAAACTATTTCTTACCACCATCGTAAGTGTTTCTTATTTAATCGCACAAATCACAATAATATTGAACAATTTGTAAAAACATAATTTTACTTTTTATATGGGAAAAATAGCTCGTGGGTTGTGGTTTACCTCGGGGCGCTGGATAACGCAACTGCATATTATGCGGATGTAATTGGCATTGGTGACAAGCAAGCTGCTCTGATTTCTTGTTTGCTCCCCAACACTATAAAAAGACAGTTTTTAAAATGTATATATTATTCGCGAGTGTACATCTGTGTAGCAAATGATTTAACAAATTTTGAACGGAAACTACCCCCTATGATGTAATCTGCGTGTTTCCTTTAACGTATTGAATTTATTTGTAACTTTTTATTTGTCCTGAATTAAATATATAACTATTATTGCACGCCAAAAATTGCGTGTAATTTCAACACAGAAGTCCGTTTAATTCGGAAATACTAATATTTAAATTTGAATAATTTACATAAATGTTATTACCTTATAATAATAAAAAAATAAACTTAATTAATGAAATATTTCGCGAGGACAAGCTTAATTGCTTGCAATAAAGAAATCTCTTGTCTGCCTACAAGAGAATTGAAATTTTCTATATACATATCTCACTCAGATTTTTGTGATACTAACCAATAATAAGATAATATTTTAATTTCTCCCAAACGAAAAATCGAAGTCGTTTTGACGACAAGCAAACCCCATAGACATTACTGTCGTCAAGAGGATGCGTTGCCGTTCATTCTTCCCTCCCTGCAATGAGCCACCGGTTATTCACAAACCCCACGAAACTTGACATAGCGGGCATAGCTGACACTTTGCAGCGGTGTCATGTGAGATATATCCCCGATCGTGCCGGCCCAATTCTGCTACAGCTGAGATAGCGCCTTGGTTACTTTTCGATTTCATTTTTTCATTACCAATGACAGGTTATAGTATATTGCAACCTTGGAAACGAGACTTTAGTCCCTTTTTCTCTCACAGGGAAAATGCTAGATTAGTTAAGTAACATTTAATACATATATTTGTTACTGATGATAGTTTTTCTAGAACGAAATAGAACTTTCCACATATTCTCATATTGGTCACATCACTTTTTCGTTCACGTATTTTTTTCGACTTTTCTTGTTCTGCAATTTTTTTTATTTTCAATCACAGTTTGTTAAGTTTTTCCTTCTATATTTTTATATATATGACAAATATCTAAATCTCACTTAACAAATGGGTCAAGTGGCCCATTGGGGGATGGAGGCAACGCACTTGTGTGTGCGGATCTCAATTATCGAGGATCGTCAGTAGTCATCAGATGGTATTGATTTTCTCGTTTGTCCTCTAATAGAATTTAAAAAAAATTGCTATGCTATCGTATTTCGTGTGGTGAAAATCCGTACGGGCGTATGGTCACGCTTCAATCTTTAGTTCGGATGTTTGTGAACATCTATAAGTCACTAAAGTGCTCCGAGAGATCCGTGTAGTGGAAGTAACCTTTTCTCTTGTTAACGCGGGGAAACGCATTGGGTCCAGTGGCGTGTGGGACTCGCGGTACATGATAGTGCCGAATACCCACAAAAACCACATCAGTGCCGCTCTTGGTGAGGTGCCCTGGAATAAAAAATCATAAGGGCACCTCGACGGCTAATCAGCACCCTAAGGGACCGGCTCCACCTCCAGAGATGGGGTCTCCTATTGCCCCTTTATCTTTCTTATCAGAGGGGTAAAAAAAGTTATCCTCCACCCGCTCTTAAGCCCCCTCTTCTTGTAAGAGGGGTACAAAGATCCCTCTAGGTTCAATTGGCGTCGCCTGAGTTCACAAAGGCTACTGAGGCCCACCGCCACGACAAGGCTTGAACCATGGTGCGGTAGTGGAAGTAGCTTACTGTAATATGAATTAACTGATCCGACTTATATTGTGAATGCGAAAGTTTGTATATTAATTATGTTGTGTATGTTATTCTTTCACGAAAAATAACTCAGCGGATTTGGTTTAAATTTATCACAGATACAGATTACACAGAGAACTTAGTGTGGACATCCTCAAGATGATGATAGGATAAATTTCACAGTAAGCAGAGCTAGTAAATAATAATAGACTAATTGCTCTCTTTCCTTTGTTTGCAGTAATTCCAATTCAAGGACTAAGTAAAGATAAGCAGAAGGCACCAGAACATGACGAGGAGCAGACTGACGTCGTCTCGAAAATCATTGGACGATACGGAAAATGGCAGCTCATGATGACATTCCTACTTTCCTTGTTTTCATTCCCCTGCACCTTCCACATATACCTACCCACTTTTACGGTAAGAAAATGTATTAGCCAATTGACTTAAACTTTGATCTTTAAAGTATTACCCGGTCAGATTATCTGTAGAGGTCTTCCCGTACCCCTTTAGTTCATCGTTCACTGCGGAAGTCAGATCGACAGATATATTCACCGATATTTAGTTTGGTATCGGAGGTACTCCACCGCTTGCAAAAGTTGAGACAGGCCGATGGAAAAATCGTTGGATGATGGCAAACATGGCAATTTTGTTTCTGAAACAAAGGTTGACCCAACTGGGCATCCCCTCGTTATGTATATAAGACGTTGGGATATTACCATTTATTTATCTGACTTCTTTCTTCTCNNCCCCCCCCCCCCCCCATGCAGGAACAATTAGTTTCCAGTTAAATAACGTGAGCTAAAATAATACAATCAGTTGACCTACGGACAAAGGTACCTCTTAATCCTTGACTCGAAACTTTAATTTGAAAAAGAAAGATATTTTTACAATTATTGTATACCGGAACAGCACATTTGACATATTCGTTCATGACGGTGATTCTGTCTCATTCCACATGAAAATCTAAAGAAACGCGATAAAATCCGTTAAAGAGACACCGCAAATTGCAGTTGAACAACGTACTTGTTACTAGACGTATAGCAGACATAAAAGCAACTGAGTTATATGGAACCATTATTACATCAGGATTGTAAAGTTAAACCCATACTGTTTGGGTTTTGTTATTCTCTGGAAATGTCTTATCTACAGACATCATAACATAATTACTTAATATTTAGATAAGAGATATAAGCGTATGTGTGTTATGAAGCTTAAAATATCTGGAACTCACAAAAAAGTATTTCAAAATGTGTAATTCTATGTAATATTTATATAGTAATTGCTAATATTTTATTCTAGGCGGCTCAAACGAAATTTTGGTGTCGAAGACCAGACAATCTATCAAGTCTTCCCTTGGACGTATGGATCAACTACAGTCAACCGATAGATGCGTGTCAAGTCCGATCAATCCCACCTGACGTCACTGCGGAAGATATCTTGAACGGTACAGCCCCACTAGGGTTGTTACAAAAGTGTACCGAGTGGGACTTCGATTTGTCCGACGTGGGCAGCACTATCATTTCCGAGTGGAGTCTTGTTTGCGATCAATCATCTATGACCAATCTGGGGGAGGTTGTGTTTCTTACCGGTGTCGGTATAGGAGGTGTGGTTGGAGGGTGGATATCCGACAAGTAAGTTGTCTAACTATTTCGTACACAGTAAGAGTAGCCGAATTAAACCGCCCCGACCTGAAGACTGCCTCTCGTTCATATGAAACCGCCATAAAATCGCTGTCTCGTTTCGTGCGATTTGTAAGTGGAAATGTAGGCAACGCATCTAAATGACAATAATGTAAGTCTTTGAACGTCGGTAGATGTCGAAAGACTCATGGAAGTCCCTGTACGAGAGGAGAAAAACTATAGAAGTATTATCATAAAGTCATTGAATTAGTAAACAAAAAGTAGTGATATTACACAAACAGGTGATCTAATAAATGACAATGCCTAACAATTAAACTAATCAGAACAATTTTCTTTTCAGATTCGGAAGAAAACGGATTCTCATGTGCATGATAATTTCTCAGAGTGTGCTAGCGATAGTGTCCCTGCTCGTAAACACCTACATACAATACGTGCTTGTAAGACTGCTGATGGGCCTGGTGTCTGTGTCCGTGGTGTTCGCAGCCTTCGTTCTGAGTGTAGAATTGGTCGGTGGCAAATGGGTAACGATTGCTGGCGTTTGCAATTTTTTCCCATTACCATTGGCATACGTAATTGTCTCCCTTGCCTCGTTGGCTCTGCCCAATTGGAGAGATCTGCAATTAGCGCTATCGATTCCTGGGTGTCTTTTGGCTATCTTAGGGTAAGTTTTATCAATCAATATCAAAGTAATCGGTACTTTTATTTATTGGCACATTATTAATTTACACAATTACAACTAAAGTTAAATAATTATATGACTATACCGAATAAATAACCAAGCAATAACAAATTTTACAAATCTCGGGAACAGACAGCAATTTTCCCTCATGGATCGGAAATGAATAATTTTTATTAAATAATGGCAGATTGTGTGGGGAGGCGAAAAGGAGGGCGACGCATCGGTATCGTAATAATGCTGTTAATACCGATAGCTCTGATTGCTCCTTTGTCCCCCAATACTTTAAAAAATCGAAGTTGTTTAATGCATTCATTTCTTGTAGATCTACGATAAACTATTGGTATTATTTACAAATTTGCAAAAGAGTTCCAATGCTAGTAGTAGTAAACGTGTAAACTTATTAAGTGTTACTCACTTTTCTCATGAAACCATGATCCGCTAGTTCATTATTTTATGGTTTGATATTTTTCTGTTCTTATTTCAGATTTGTTATTCCCGAATCGCCCAGGTGGTTACTAAGTATGGGTAGAACACAAGAAGCTAAGGTTATTTTAGAGAGAGCGGCAAAATTCAATAAAAGAGACACACTTGCTGAGATCGATAAAATGCTGAGCGTACATGAGAAGGATGATACCAAGAAAGACCTAAGTGTCTTCATGCTCTTTAAAGGATATCTCTTAAGAAGGACTCTATGTTTGTTCCTCTCATGGTATGCCATGACGATTGCCTATTATGGTTTATTATTAAATATTGGAAACTTCAATTTAGGCAACCTGCATTTGACATCAATAATACTCGCATTAGTTGAAGTGCCAGCGATCGCTCTTAGTATTCCAATCCTTTTGAAGGCAGGTCGACGAATACCAATATTTATTACCATGTTGGTCTGCGGACTTGCTTGCGTCGCCAGCGAGCTGTTTTCGATGTCTTTTGAAGACGATTGGATTATGATAGTCTGTTTGATGGTCGGAAAATTTGCAATTGGATCCACGAATATGATGTTGCCGATATACACAGCAGAACTGTATCCCACCTTGCTGAGGAATCTTGGCGTGGGAGCCAATCAATTGGCTGCTGGAATAGCATTAATGTGCATCCCGTATCTGTGGAACTTGGTAAGTCAAATGAAATTTTATTGCACAATTTGAATAGCTCATGTAAAGTATCGTTCCCTCGTCAAGTCGTAAGGCAGAAAACTAAAGTAACCGATATCACGCGAGGAATAAGCTCGCTAAAGTGGCAATGGGCTGGGCACACGCTCAGAAGAACCGATGGCAGATGGGCCAGTAGGCTTCTGGAGTGGAGGCCGCGTTTAGGAAAACGAAGTGTTGGTCGACCGTTCACCAGGTGGGAAGACGATCTGCACGGAGATAGCCGGACGGGACGGATGCGAGTAGCAGGAGATGGGTTGTCTCGGCGGCGTTTATTGAGAGAGGCCTATGTCCAGCAGTGGACCGATAAGGGCTGACAATGATGATGATAATGATAGGTCATGAGCCCAAACTATTGTGTAAAGCCGACGGAAGTAGTCATTTGTTATGATGAAATCTAAAGTAGAAGCGCCACTTAGTCCATTATCCAGCGCCATAAACAATTACCATATAAGCAGATTAAATGACTGGCTCATTGAACATTTTTATCAGATAAATGTGGATGGTATGTTTCTCAATGCGCAATTTAAAAGTACTATATGAAGTTTCCTTAAAGTCCTTATATTCTGGCTCCAGTTAGTTTAGTTGATACTAGCCTTTCCGAGGAAGTGAAATTTGGTCTTTTCGCCGAGGCCAGCCTGTCGCTGGAGGGGTCCTGTTGCCTGCAGATCCGGGACCCTCCACTTATAGCGCCTCCCTTGTAGACCCTCCACTTATACATATAAGGCTCCCTATAATGGGCGTGGGTAGTCGTAAAGGCTTAAGGCTTTTACGACTACCCACGCCCATGAATATCCACATAATTATTACGCCTATGCGTTATCCTTCTCGCCCCCCCCCCCACCTAATGGCGACCACACACAAACCGCACGAAACGCGACACTGAAGATGTCACTTTACAGCTGTGTTATGCGAGCGAGAGATACCTCCCCGGTCGTGCCGGCCCGCTTAATTCCGCTGCATAGGAGGATGTAGTGTCATGCTCTATGCAAGTACTAAAATACATGCGAAATTTGTGTGTATGTCTATTATTCTTTCAGGCAAAAAACGTCTGAAAGGATTTTGATGTAATTTGATACTTATATAGATTTCAACAGATTTCAATTTCGATCAATATGAATTTCGATCATTATGTTTTAAGTACAAAATAATGTTTACCCACGTAAAACCGAGGGGCACGGCTAGTATGTTATAAATTAAAGAATATGAAACATGCTTTTTCCTAGGTTTCTTTAATTTCTGGTTTGACAGTGTCCACGGCAGTGTTACTTTTACTTGTAAAAAAAATATAAACTTAGCTTCATAATTGTTTTCTCTTTTCAGACAAAACTAAACATACATTTACCAATGATAACGATAGCTGTGTTAAGCGTCACAGGCGGCACTATTGTACTGCTACTGCCTGATACCGTTAAGAAGAATAATAAAGGGTGAGTGGTCGAGGTTTCCTTACAAATTAGAAGAGATAACGTCCTCTTGCATACCGCAAGGACACTTGCGTTTATAGTTGATGGACAAGAGTGCTGAACATCATAATAATCTTAATTAATCTTAACCAATTCTTAATTCCAATCATCCAGAGTAAAGTTCTCAAATATTTATTAAATATTCTCTAATAATATTTACAGCTATATCACAAAGATAATGTTTGAATGAATATAAAGATATAGTATGAGGTAGTTCCATCCTGCATAACAGTGGAAATGGGCTGGCACGACCGGGGAGGTACGTCTCGCTCACTTGATACCCGCCGTAAAGTGACATGTATTGTGTCGAGTTTCGTGCAATTTGTGAGTAGCCGGTGGCCTTTTGGGAGGGGGCGAAAAGAAGGCAAACGCATCGGCATAGTAGTTATGCTGATGTCAGTACTATAAAAGGAGCTTTTATAACTCCTTCATTTCTCTCTTATTCCCAATTGATATTTGACTATCAGTACCATTGAGAAGACTGTACAAGAACTGGACATGAAGTCTCATAAATAAGTACTGTGCCTTGAAAATTGAAATAGCGACAATGCTGTAGCCTAAAAACTCACACTTGGTCAGGCGTATTTCATATTATGAATTTTTTGGTTGTTTGTAACATAGTAATTTGTATTAGATAAATGTGTGTGCCTATTAAAATTATTTTATTAACCAAATTATATTTAACCAAAGGTTATACAGATACGTTGCCTTCCTTTAATCCGTCTCCCCAATGGACCACCAACTTAAATCGTGAGTGAAGAGTTCAAATTAGACCGACACGCCCCGGATGGTACCATCCGGGGCGTGTCGGTCTAATTTGAATAACAACAAAAAGGACATTCAGTTCCACCATAAAAATGTAAATTATTGTATGTTTCGAATAAAATGAATGTTTTTATTTTATAGACAACCTGAACCGACTGAACGTGCTTCCCCGTGTAACGGAACGTTTACAAAAACAGATGAAAGAGGGCGCTAATTGACGTTTTATTTAAGTGAAATATGAAAGACAGTTTGAACGTGTAAATATGTACTTTAGTGACGGCAAGTGCATTAACTGTAATTTTTGTGACGTGATATTAAATGTTTATAGCAATTAATGTATCATAGATATTTAAATTATGTTGTGTTTGATATAGATATATAGTTTGAAGAATATCAGATATTTTGATAGTGCACAGTTTTAGTCAGTTCAATAAGCTAATACTGCCTGCATGATGGAGCTATATAATTATAGGAAAAAATAGACATCTGTACCTAGCATGCATACCTTGGATAACGATCATCTACCTCAATACAATTGTTCGGATATTTGTATACCTTATACATAAAATTCTCGTGTCACAATGTTAGTTTACTCACTCTTCCGAGACGGCTTTACACATTTTTACCAAATTTTATGTACATATTCAGTAGGCCTGAGAATTGACTGATATTTTCTTTGATATCCCTAAGTGAGAAAGGTCGTTCACCCAACCCGGCAACACAACGTTTGCGGGATCAGCAAGTAAAGTTATATAATTCATTTGAATGATATAGAATTATTGATCACATAGATACAATTTTATGCAAGTTCCATGGTTACGCTATTTCTAAGCATAAATAGTAACGGGTAAATTAGGTTCGTTTTGGTGTTTGGTATTTATTTATGCTCTGTGATATTAGTGCCGTGGCCTCTAAATACTACATAGAACAGATCAATTTAAATAACAACGTCGTGACCAAAGCCTGAATGTGGCAGGTTCTTTAGAATCCTACGGCAATCTAGACGCATACGAAATATTGCGGACGGACTGACTCATCACGATATCAGAGCAATTACTGCTGATATCGATACATTTGAATTTAGCACAATATTTACCGAGGCTGGATTTTGTGAAATTCCTCTCAAAACAAACATGTTTCACAAGCGTGTCTGCAAATCGGATGTGGGAACTGCTTTTATTCAATTTGTTAACTGTTTAAAAGCATTATTTACTTCTATATTAAGGAGAGAATCCTTCAAATAGAGATTATTATCAGCTTTAGAAGTCGTTAAGGCAGATGTTTATTATGTATTCAGTTAAAAATTAATAGTAATATTAAATAAGAAATTGATTTTTAGTCAACTATCGTAAGGAAAATATGTAGTAATCTTTTGATTTAGAATCAAAATAAATTTCATTCTGAATTCGAAATCATCCGTAAAATAAATTTTTGTTAAATTTTGCGAAACGTAGCAAGGATAAAGTTTTATGACAACTGATTTTAGTGGTTTTATTTTTAAAACATTGGCTTTCGTACTTATATAAAATCATTGATATGTACAATAGATATAGATATAAGTATAACCATATATCATAGTTAACCATTGTTACTGCTAAATAAGTAATTAATATATATTAACATCAAAGTC
>JAFELO010001133.1:226188-237496 GCA_017140195.1 Eumaeus atala
TTTTACGGACTTGAAATTAAAATCGGGAACAATCCGCTTTCATGTATATTTTGATGTTTGGATAAGAAGAACAATACATAATATAATAATATTAGGTGCTTTAGACGTATATATATATGCACGTCGCTAATTATTTTATTTTATTAAAAGAATATTAAATTTGTAAAGGTATTTAATGCATAAGGCAATAAAAATAAAAACCATTGCACTGTTCGTTCATATAGAAGACCTCTATTAATATATTATGTATATCTACTTTGTGTCATTACATTGTGAAAGCCATTGCTGGTTGTATTTTTTTAGAAGCCATTGCTTTTGTTTCACTCATAACACTTAATCGGAACAAATTTTACATTAAAAATAATTGCTATTATCTAACAAGTGCGTGTGTGTGTCGAAAATTTCATCAACTTTAAAATACAATTTTTTAACGAAATTTTTATCTAACATTCTAAGAAAATTAAATCATTTATATTTCCTGGATTAAGTGGCATTTTATAATAGGACACACTGTTTTCAAAGCAAATAAAATTATTTAGTTCATAATATATTTGTAATTTTGTAGTATTAGAACATGTAAGTCTAAGTACAAATAAATAAATTAATGTGACATAAAATTTCATCTGTTTTTTTTTTCACTTTTAAAATTGAATAATGAGTTATGAAAAGAATGGATATCCTTTTTAAAAAAAAAGTTTTTGATCTACTTCATTTTCCACCAAAACTACCTTTGATAACTAATTCATATTACCTTTATGTTAGAGCTTATATTCTATTAGCGATCCGGCACGGCTCCGTCCGTGAATAACTAGAGCCAAATTATACGCTCAAAACTTCCTTCCGTTGGTGAAACCCGTACAGAAATCCGTCCAGTTTGATTTTGAGAAACCAATCACGTACGAAAAGACAGGTTTTAGTAACTTTATTTTACAATATGTAAAGATATTTAGAAATACTTTTATAGTAAGTCAAAATAACAATGACATACTGATTACCTGCTCAGGACTGCCTGACTTCACTTCGAAGTGATTTGTGACGTCTGTCGTAGTAAAGTTGGCATGAATTATACAGGAAATTGAAACGAGTCTAGGAGGCCGTGTCTGTGATCGTCTACAGAATATTGCTAAATGTAACTGTCAACTGACGTGGAAAATTGCTCCACATCTTATGGTACGGGCTAAGTCTTTGCAGCAGACCTCTTTCTAACAACAACAACGACAACGACCAAAATTGATTGCGTCTTACGGACGATTGACATTGATCAAGTCATCAAAGGGCAGCACACCTGGATATAATAGAAATCTTTTAGTCTAATCTTCTGGGGTAATTAGAATTATTGTTATGATAGCCACCAAAAAAAAATTGTTATGATAGTAACATAATATTATATGGTCTCTGTGGTGTTACGGTGCAAGTGTCGCCTGTTAAGACCGGTAGCCGCGTGGTGTCCTGGATTCGATCCCTAGGTCGGGCAACTATTATTAAATGTCTTTCAGATTATTCTGAGAATGCATTACATTGTCCGGGATTGGAATGTGCCCGAAGTGGCCATAGGCTTGCCACCTATGATATCATGAGCCTCAGTACCTTTTTTTTGGTGACGAAGGGGAATGCATTTACGCATGATAACTGGGAACCCGGGTAAGCCCCCAGACCTATGTTGGATTCGGTAATTGAGTAGCAATACCAACTAAACCCCTACTGGAGTCTTCAGCCGCTATTAATGGAGGGTCCCGGATCTGCAGGCAACAGGATCACTCCAGCGACAGGCTGGCCTCGGCGAAAAGGTCAGACTTCACCTCCTCGGGGACTGTACGGTTACGCTGTGACGAGTCCCCACGACGCCGTGTCCTGGTGTTGTGGACCGGGCTAACATCCCGGCCCGATGCAGCACACAGGGGCACTACAGAAGGCGCTGCAGATAGTGCCTCCTTCGTACCCCCATTCGACATCAGCGGGGGGAGGCCGCATCGGCAGCATCGTCTCTCACCCGCTCGTCAGTTTACTTCTGGGACATGATAGTATCGCAGAAGGAAGCCATCGCCTGGTAGGACTCGTCGCTGCCTAGAATCGCTACGATAATGCTCGACTTTGACAAGTTCCCGCCGACAACTGATGTCAGATCGTAACGCAGCGCCACCCATCTCGAGCACACCTCGAGGGTGTGCTGGGCCGAGTCCACCACAATCGTGAGAACCAGTTGTCGGCCCGTGCGGGCCGTCCGACACAGATACTCA
This sequence comes from Eumaeus atala, assembly GCA_017140195.1. NCBI lineage: Eukaryota > Metazoa > Arthropoda > Insecta > Lepidoptera > Lycaenidae > Eumaeus > Eumaeus atala. Next base: position 228,426 of record JAFELO010001133.1, read on the forward strand.
CGGTGGCAACCGTGCCCGGTGAGCATCTGCGTTAGATGGAAGGCCCACCTTCCAGACCCCCAGGTCTGCGCCTACGGCGCATCTACCGCCCGAGGACCGGGTGCAAGGCAGCCGTACGGTAGAGATATACCGTACGGCTGCTGCGCCAGGTCCTTCCCCACCTCTACATTATCATGCGTGGGTTTCAGGCCAAGAGCCCTCCTACCCAAGACATAGGAGCAGCTCTGGGCAAGAACCTCCGCCAATAGTTCCCACGGGTGATCGATGGTTAGGGCCGTAGATGCAGCCCACGATACCGTTACGGTACCCTCGAATGGACGTATAGGTATGAAGGTACTTTACTTTTATAATATTGTAATTAATTTATTTTTACTTAAAGTATATGAAGTAAATCATATTTATTTTACGCTAACACGTGCCGGGTTCTCTGCTGGCTGTACATGGGACGGCACTTGACACTTGACAACAGAAGTAAATGCTGTAGATTGAACTAAAGGACCAACTTAAACAATCCATACGGAAACCAATACATGGAAATTATTTGTTATCAGATAATAGCCGGGATTCACCATGCATTTTAGAGCGATCAGGACATCTCCAGAGAAACCTTTCTTGAAGTAATAGATATAAAATAAACGATACACAACACACCTAAGTAAAACTTCTTTAGCTACGAAACGTGTCTCTCTCTCTCTCTCTCTATTTCTATCTTCACTTCTTATATCTCCCTCTCTACTTCCTTTGATGTTGTTTTCGCAACGTTCTCGCTACGCATTCCCCTTCCCTTAGACTAATTAAATGAAATCGGAAGTTTTTTTTTTTCAGGAACTCATCGCCCATCTAGGAGAGCCTATTGGCCTATTACCTCTCATCCATACCACCTTGAGTACGACTACTCTTTTGAAAATAAATTGATGAATTGGGCTGACGCTCGGAACCTTTTGCTATATCCCACTAATGATCCACCTAATCGCAAGAACCGCACGAAACGTGACAACGTACCAGCATAGGTGTCACATTTCAATATACTTTTGAGCGACGAATTCTTGCAGTCTTGCCAGACCAATTTGTCTGCACGGCACTACCTCTTACTAATAATTTGATTACGATGCGATATGAAGTACAGTACAGCCTCAACAATTTGTATTCATAACGCCTGGCAAACTCCTTAGTACAATCACACGGAGGTAAGACTAAGGATTACTAGATACGAGATTAATTCATAATTAATAATAATTAGATCAATTAATTGGCTGTGTGGGGGCGGCCTAAGAATACCCTCACCCTCAATCCAAGCCCAGGGTGACAAAAAAGTCGTCAAAGGGCACTAGTCTCTTAACAACTAAGAGGCTACAGCGAACTGGTTGTTGGTGTCCGGTCTGTTTTATAGTGACAGTAAAATAGACGGGAACACCGGACAGCGGTCGCGCCGAATGATGGCGGTACCGGCAATCGGATCGGCGACGGACAGCTGCGGCGCCGGTCCGAAGCCTAATCTACGTTCGCCAATCCGCCTGCTCAGCGTGGCAATTATGAGCATTTAACTTCAATGGATGATAGCAGCAGATAAATTCCAACTGGAACTAATAAACCGGCTCAATGCCCTGGATACGTCGGGAACTACAATGGCCAATTGCAATGGCGAGCCATGATGAGGCCATGAGTGGCGTGATTGGATGTATGCGGACTGAATACGCAACAGGTCACCGAAGCAATTGAGCAGAATAGAGGGTTGAAGGTTTTTGTGGACAAGCTTGGAAGAAGTTATCTGACAACGGTTAGGACTGATTCTGGGGCTACCGTTTCTTCTTAGCCTGGGATCCTATCTGAGATCAAAGCTTTCTATGTTAAGTTGTATACGCTCCTCATCCTGATATCCTGAACAACGATCCGCGTGCAAGCCTAACGCTACATTTGAAAGGCAATCTCTCGAATGTCAGCTTGAGTGAGATTAGACTGGCTCTTGCGCAGCTTATACAGGGAAAGGCTCCGGTGACGGAATTACAGTTAAGCTTCTTAGGGCTGGAGGCGAATCTATATTAAAGCTAAAAAAGATTTTTAATTTGGTCCTTCAGGGGGACGCACCTCCCAGGGCATGGCTTGGAAGTGGCGTTGTTTTGTTTTTTAAAAGGGGTGATAAATCACTTCTTCAAAATTGCATACCAATTTCACTTTTTGACCATATTTACAAGTTGTTCTCAAGAGACTTGACGAATCATCTCGTCACAAAGCTTGACGACTTCCTCCCACCGGAGTTAGCTGGGTTCCGTAGAGGGTTTAGCACCATGTATCACACTTTCACCATAGGAAAGTTGTACAGAAGATATATGAGTACAGTCGGCCGCTGTACCTTGCCTTTGCGGACTATGAAAAAGCTTTTGGCTCTGTTGAAACCTGGGCTATGCTTTGCAGTGATGTCAGATCGATTGGCGATACGTCGAAGTACTGAGTGCATTATGTGGCCTTTTTATGTCCGTCGGATTCCGGGAGAGTACATCAACAGCGACACACATCGAGTGCGACAGGGTGTTTCCCCGAAAGTGTTCACTAATGCTTTGGAGGACGTCTTTAAGATTTTAAACTGGGCAGAATGCAGCATAAATACTAACGGCCAGTACCTCTCACATTTTCGTTTCGCCGACGACCTCGTTGTGCTGGCTGCAAATAGTTGGAGAGCTTGCAGAAAATTTTGCACAGCTTAAATAAATCCTCCCGACGTATTGCCCTTACAATAAACTTAGACAAGGTCATGTTCAACGAACACGTTCTCCCTAGGCCAGTCAACGTCGATAGTGCTATTCTCGATATCTAGACGAATACATATACCTCGGGCAACTATTGCAACTAGGTAGACATAGCTTCGAGAAGGAAGCCGATAGAAGGATACGGTTGGGTTGGGCAACATTCCGAAACCTTTATCACGCTCTCACGTCGCTATACCGCAGAGCTTCTCGTTTGCAGCGTTCTCCCCGTGATGACCTACGCAGACGTCATAAGGCATAGAATTAAATAATCTGATATCACGCGACGAATAAGCTCGCTGAAGTGGCAATGGGCTGGTCACACACTCAGAAGAACAAATGGTAGATGGACCAGTAAGGTTCTGGAGTGGAGGCCGCGTTTAGGAAAACGAAGCGTGGGTCGACCGTTCACCAGATGGGATGACGATCTCAGTGTAGTAGCCGGTCCGGGAAGGAATGCGAGTAGCAGGAGATCGATCGTCCTGGCGTTCATTGAAAGAGGCCTATGTCCAGCATTGGACCAATAAGGGCTGATAATTAATGAAAGATCAATTAATAAATTTTTCCCTATTGTTAAATTAGGGCAGTCCCTGCGTAGTCCTTACAGCTGTTTGGTTTCGTATGAACCAAACTGTTGAACCTTTATGTCATGCGTACAACTTCTGGCATTTTAACGTCCTCAGAACCTATTGCGTACATAAAGATTTTTTCTTTTTGTATGTATGTATGTATTTCCCTCTGGTATCAATGCTTGCGACTAATACCCGAGTGATGACATTGTCTCTGTCTGATAGTGTTAGGCGTGTGCATGTGTATAAGGATGCTTACTTTTTAAGTTGTGATTTTTTTATTTTTGCCCTATGCCTCAGTTGTACCAACCCTATGTACATAATGAACTAAATGTCATGAATGTTGGACAGTATTTATACATGGCATAATCTTTAACGAATGTTTAGTCGTAAAAATTAAATTTTCTAAAAAAATGAGCGAACGAGGTAAGAGATTAAACACACATCTCTTCCTGCATGTTAATCGAAATGGTGTCTCGGCGGAGAAAATATCTATTACTTTTCTTACTAACCAACACGGTATGAATCTACATTATTGTAATTATTGTCAGTCTAAGCAGCTGGTAGACGGCAAGTTAAAATAAATGTCGTCGGAATTATATGTAAGTATATATCATAAACTTTTTTATTTAGTTAGGCTGCCATAATATATGTATGACAGAACAGGAAATTACTATAAAAAGGAGCGAGCATACGTGCGAAGCAACTCACTTTACTTAGCCGAGGCGTCGAACTACACGTGCTTGGGATGCCAATGACCACTGGCTGGATACCATTGAAATTTCAAAAATGTATTATGTAGATCAGTGGCATGTAGGTTTCGTAATACATTTCTATTCATATCGTAATTTATACGAAGAATCAAGTATGTAATTTAAATGTTTGCTGTAGTATGAGTGGCCGTAGACTTTGGACATAAGTAAGACTGTGGACTATTTTGTTTTCGCTTATTTCTTTATTCTAGAGGCACCGTTTTTACACACCTCCTCGCCCACGCGGACTTCGTTTCTAGAATTCCGCACGAATGCTAACATCAAAAGTGCTCATGTATTTTGAATTAACTATTCAAAATCTAATTTCTATCGCTACAGTTTTTATCTTAAATATCGAATTTTATCAGTACATTGGAAAAAATAATAATTTATTATAAGCCAAAGCTATTCTAAATAAACTACTGAAGGAACCATTTTTGTCGCCAAATCATGAAATTTTCGGGGAAACTTTAGGTAAGTACAAGGACCCTGTAAGGTATTTTAATGAAAAGATAGACAATTTTTTCCAGTTCCCCTCGTGTAAAATCGGAGCAAGTGGCCAGCGACCATACTCTTCCATTCTGCATCGTCCTAAACTAAAACTCGTTTGGGGCAAACGAGGAACTGGCGCCTTTTTGCGACTACCAACACCTGTGAACATGCGCATAATTAATATGCCGATGCGTCGCCCCACTTTACCCCTCCCGAAGGGTCCACCGGCTATTCACAACCCACACGAAACGCGACACTGAAGATGTCACTTTTCCTCGCCGTTACCCTCCTTTCCAACCCCCCTCCCCTCCAATAGCCCTCATTCTCACAATGTAGATTATATCATCTTGCGACTCTGTAAAAAATGATACTGCAATGTTAAACAAACATAGTAAACTGTCCCACAAAACTGTGTGGGTTTTTTTTTATAATAGGAGTATTAAGGTATAATATAAATTCTTTTGAACAATGCTAAAGAAACATGTCACTTTAATAGTCATTCCTGTGGACTTAATCCTTCTCGAAATAGACGCTCATCCATAGACTATTCTTATTCAAGATGTATCTGATCGAACCATTTCATATACAGGTCGGCTAACAGAACACGACATAAATAAAAAATAAAACAAAATTATGTATGCCGACCATACATCATATACTCTGGTCATTAACCTTAGGTGGTTCCTGACATAAATGCATGAAATGACACTTAAGCATTACGAATATGACCCCGAAACATGTTCCATTGTTACAAGTGAAGTATGTGTCGAATTAAATGAACCATAGAATAAGGGTATAGGGGACAGATAACGGAGCTGCTTCAACCCGTCCTTGCGTCCTTACTATTCATTCATGTTGAATTCAAATCATTCGTGGACAGATGTTGTTTTACACTTCAGTTTTTCCACTATATAAAAATAAACTTTTGTCAGAGGTGGTGCCATGCTGCGTTGCACCTGAATGGGTAATGGTACTTCCCAGTTACATGATACCTTACATCACCTGATTGTAAGTTTCCGGTGGCCCATATGAGGGTAGGTACGAAGGAAGGGCGATACTCTCCCTTAGCCCGTACGTGAAAGCGCTGCCTCCTTTTGCAACAAAAGAGAACTCCTCTTATAAGAGAGATACAAAGAACAGCCCCCCTCCTTGGTTCAATTGTCTTTGCCCAAGCTATCTCGCTTCACCTCAGGCTACTAAGCCCCACCGCCAAACTGGGGAAGCTGCAATAAACTTTTTTTTTTGGTGCATTTACGCATGATACCTGGGAGCCCTGGTAGACCCCCACACCTATGTTGGACTCGGCCATTGGGTAGCAATACCAACTAAACCCCTACGGGAGCCTTCAGCCGCTATTAGTGGAGGGTCCAGGATGTGCAAGACCCCTCCAGCGACAGGCTGGCCTCGCGAAAAGGCCAGACTTCACCTCCTCGGGGACTGCCCGGCTACGACAGTCCCCACGACGCCGTGTCTTGATCAGGTGGACCGGGTTCCCATCCCGGCCCTACACGGAACACAGGGATACTACTGAAGGCGCTGCAGATAACGCCTCCTTCGTGCACCCATTCGTCGTCAGCGAGGGGTGGCCACGCCGGCAGCCTCCTCTCGCACCCGCTCGTCGAATTCCTTCTGGGACATGACGGTCTCGCAGAAGGAAGCCATAGCCAGGTAGGACGCCTCGCTGCCGAGCGTCGTGACGGTGATGCTTGACTTTGATACGTCCTCTCCGAAAACTGATGTCATATCGTAACGCAAAGCCACCCATCTCGGGTACACCTTGAGGGTGTACTGGGCCGAGTCCACCGCCGTGTCACAATCGTGACAACGAGTCGTCGGCTCCCTGTGGGCCGTCCCACACAGGTACTCACCGAAGCAACCGTGCCCGGTGAACACCTGTGCTAGACGGAAAATGAGAGGTTTGCGCCTACGGTGCATCCACCGCTAGAGGACCGAGAGTAAGTCAGCCATTATCTTTCTACCGTACGGCTGCTGCGCCAGGTCCTTCCCCCACCTCTACATTGATGCCACATGGCCTAACCGGCGGATCTGCAGGATCTCGTCATGCATGGGGTTCATGCCGACAGCCCTCCTATCCGAGACATAGGAGCAGCTCTCGACAAGAACCTCCGCCACGAGTTTCCACGGGGAATCGCCGGCTAGGGCTGTCGCCACAGCCCACGATACCGTACGATACCCCCGGATCGACCTCACTGCGACGACCCTCTGCGCAAAGCGCAGAGGAGTGAGTGCCCAACTCGGAAACCGGGTTTGCCTCCTAGGCGACGATGACGATGACGTCGAACGCACGGAAGCTGGAGACACCCCGAACCATATATAGCGAGGGTCCGAGAGTGTCTCCACCTTCGTCACCACCCTCCACCCCTCCCACTCTCCGTGCGATGGCCGTGGCGTAAGTAACAAAGTGCTGAGTTTGGTGCCACCGGGGCAAGTACTGGACACGTGCCCCATCCCCAGGCAACGGTAGTAGTGCCTGGAGCGAGCCGTCATGATGTGGACGCCAACACGGCTCCACCCCATCACTTGTCTCCCAGCGTGCAGCAAACTTTTGAGCTTGAGCTTGAGGAGGAGCTCGACATGGGCTGTGCCCGAACCGAATTGCCCCGTACGTAGGTTCCGCACGAGAACCTGGCCCGGGTTACAGACCTCATCCTTGGCCACCGCGGTCGCAAGCCGTTCCACGGTGACTGCGTCGCTCAGGCCCGAGAGCCTTAATTCAGCCTTCTTCTCGGGTCTGAGCACATCCGCTTCCTCAGTCAAAACATCTGTTAGACGAGCGGCGAGTAAATTTGCATTCTCGCCGCTCGTGGAGCCAGGCAACTCTATTAGCCTCGCCCTGGTCGCCGACTGGCAAATCCGAAGTGGGCCTATTCCCAGCTGCTGTAGGTCGCCTCTGTTTTCAGTAGGGCGGAAGCATAAGTCGCCCCTTTTTCCACTGCCTCTGGCCGCAGTTTTACAATCAAGGCCGAGGAGCGTGGCAGCGATAATTTCGGCTTCGCCGCCTCTGTCTTCTTAGCTGGCACCGCAGAAGCCGCAGGCATATTGTGTTTCTTCGCCGTTCCCTCATCCTGGGATGCTTGCTCCTCTACACCCTTTTCTGTTGTTGGGCCAGCAACTTTGGACGTGGAGGAACCGAAGGCCGTCCACCCCTGGCCGCTCTTCTTTCCCATGCCTTTCCTCTTATGTGGTCGGGTTAATGCCGGGAACTCCCTCAGGTCTGCAATCTCTACCTCTGTGACAGTGACAACTGGCACCGTCCCCTTTGCAGCAATCGCCATCCTCGTTTCTTTTGCCCCAGGGGTATGTCATCCCCGGCGAGAGGATAGCGGCATGGTGAGGCATGAGGGAGCCGCATTTCGCATTCATGACCCGAGATGCGCGCGTCCACGATGTTCCCCACCAACTGGGCAACCTCTTTCATAAAATCGACCGGGTTCGGTACCCCTCCGGTCCCTTCGGCCGACTTTTTTCACGCCTCTTCAAATTCTTGCCTAAGGGCGCGGACCTCCAGCCGCGCATTGTCGGCCGTAAGTCTTTTAACCTCCGCATTTTCCGTCCGTACCGTCAGGAACTCGAATCATGTCAATGATGGAACCTTTTTTATCTTAACAGTTTTAGTGAGAACAGCATACAAAAAACAACGAAAAGCAAAAGAAAACAAACCCCAATTCCCGAAATGGTTTGCACCAAATTCGAAAATTCGAAACAAAAACCCCCGCACAAGACCGACACAAACGAAAATAAATGAAACTGTACGGAAAACCACAACAAAACAGAGAAACACGCAACACGACACAAGTAAGTCGCCCACACACCCCTGTCCCGGGATCGAACGGCCAAGACGAGGACAAGTCTATATTGACGACTTGCTACTTTTTCCGATACGAAAGCCGAAATACAAAAATATAAATATCTCCGCAACCCGACCTCGCACCAGAAAAAAATTTACCTTCCACCTCCAAAATACCTTGCGATAGACACCACTAACACTATAATCCCAATATCAAGCAAACGCCAAGTACTGGAAGAACAGAGTCAGGCTGCTATTACCTTTCTTTTTTTTTTTGTTTGCTGACTCGGGGAAACGCATTTACGCGCCTTCGCCGGCCCTGGGTGGGGTCCAGTGGCGTGTGGGACTCGCGGCACATGATAGTGCCGAATACCCACAAAAACCACCGCGAGTGCCTTCAATGCCGCCCTTGGTGAGGTGCCCCGGAACTACAAATCATCAGGGTACCTCGACGGCTAGTCAGCCCCCTAAGGGACCAACTCCATTTCCACATATGGGGTTGCATCGCACTGCTCTTAGGTCCCCTCTTCTTGAAAGTGGGGTACCGAAGGGTACAAAGATTCCCCTCGGTTCAATTGGCTTAGCCTGGGTTCATCCCATGATCCCATTGATTATTTCTTTATTTTATGCGTAGGGAATTATTGCTGATGGTGGACCTTGAGGTATACTTTGTGATTACTATTATTTATCTATAGAACAAGACCATAAA
>JAFELO010001133.1:237520-265701 GCA_017140195.1 Eumaeus atala
AAATTACAACAACACACTTAAGTAAATTATATGAAGCTAACTGATATAAAAACTCTCACTTCTGTTGTGATGCTGTCGATACACTTTCTGCCTAACGTGACTTGACTACTGCGCACGCGCAAGGGAAATCACTGATGTAACACCCCAATTGTAATATCCTTTCCAGGCAACATAACTCTACGCTTTTTTTTTAACAAAAAAAAAATGTTTTTGATTAATAACTATCATTATCTACGATTGTTTTTAAATGGTACCACTGGTAAAGCCGTGTGGGTCTTGAAGAATGGTTACAATGTGTTTGTCAGACGCCTCACGCCAGTGTATGTTGCCACATGTAACGTATCGCATGTTCCGAGCTCCGAGCCTCTGCTTGAATTACAAATTGACACGAACAATGACCAAGTTGCGTAGAGACTTATCGGATATTACGTCACGTATTGTAAAATTTGTAATACACAAAATACCTATTTGTCTGATACAAATACAGATTCTACGGTTGATACTAATGCGTAGATGGAAGTCTGGTAGACATGCATTGAAGCTGGAATGTTAGATATCAATAAAATTCTTTCTTAAGACATTGTCACTTTTTTTAACCTATGCGGTGGTTTTGAAGTGAAGAATACTATATGCCTATTAAAAAAAGAAAAAAAAAGTACCTTGACGTCTATTATCCCCGAAAAGGTAGGCAGAGGTGTGCTAGTACATCCACAACTCTTAAGTCCAGTAGGTACACTAGCACACCCACGACTAGCCAAGGTATTGAGGCCCATGTCGTAGGTGGCAAGCCTATGGCCACTTCGGGCACATTCCAATCCCGGACAATGTAATGCGTGCTGAGAATAATCTGAAAAACATTTAATAGTAGTTGCCCGACCTGGGGATCTAACAGGCGACACACAGACGATTAACTTTTTTTTTTAACGCGGGGAAACGCATTTACGCGCCTTCACTGGCCCTGTGTGAGGTCCAGTGGTGTTTGGGACTCGCGGCACATGGTAGTGCCGAATACCCACAAAAACCACCGCGAGTGCCATCAGTGACCGTGCCGCAACCGCCCTTGGTGAGGTGTCCCGGAACAACAAATCATCGGGGCACCTCGACGACTAGTCAGCCCCCTGAGGGACCAACTCCACCTCCAGAGATGGGGTCGCCACTCACTACAGGACAACCCCACCTACTTTGGCACAGTACAATGGGGTGAGATTTACATCCTCGCCCCTTGCCCTGTGCACAAAAGCGCCACCACCAAAGGAGACCGAAGAGCAACAGCTCTTCGGTCTCCTCTTCTTATGAGAGGGTACCGAGAGCGATTCCTCCTCCCGATCTTTAGCCCCATCTTCTAATAAGAGAGGTGCAAAGATCCCCTTCGTTTCAATTAGCTTCGCCTGGGTACGCCACAGGCTACTAAGCCCCACCGCCACGACAAGGCTTGAACAATGGTGGGGACAGAGGCGATTACCTACCATATACCCTCCTAGATTGATTCCAAGGAGGTCCAAACTAGATCTTAGTTACTTAGGCTGTGTGAGTCCGCAAGAAACACAGCATTCTACGTTTGGTAGTAACGAGTAGATGGAAGTCCGGTACAGATGCGTTGAACCTGGAATGTCCGATATCAATCAAATGCTTTTTTAAGACATTGTTACCTATTTGGTGGTGAAGAATAAGCAACACAGTGGTGGTATAAAAGACATTTTTTTTTGATTTCATCGAATTTGCAACGGAGCCAAGAATATTGACGATATGTTGAGGACCTGAAAGGTATATGGTATGGCACCAATACAATACCCGCCGATGCACAGAATTAGCCGTCTGGACCTATAAATCTGCATCGAAAATCCCTCCAAACTGTTCACAAATGCAATAGGAAACAGCGTAAATGTCACTTAAGGACGAACCTTCACATATGCGGACGACACTGTCATTATGGCTGATACCGCGCAAGACTTGGAGTATTTGTTATGTGGCTGAATGTTCTGCTCGTATCGGTTACCGGATGAATTTGGTAGTTAATTTGGTCAATGCACATGTCTTCCCGGAACATACCGCCTTTAACAGAGTTCGTCGTTAGCGTAGACCTTTGGTAAGGTTTCATATAAGTACTTAAGATTCTTATTATAGAAATACACGTAATGCATATATATGTATATATATATATATATATATATATATATATATATATATATATATATATGCAGTCATTACCTAGACGGGATTCGAACCCGCGACCACTGGCGTAACACGCGGAGACTAACCACCACGTTACCAATTGAGCCAGCCGGTCGTCAAATATATCAGAAACAACATAGCGAACTAAAATTTTGAGTAAATCTTTTTTTGATCTCTTCTCTCTTCTTCCATAAAGGCACACTTCAGTAATACTTACTGTACTAATATAATCTGGAGGCTGGATTACGAAGAAGTGTGTTTTCGGTAATTATGTAATTAGAGTAACTAATTATTGCGTCAAAACTTTAAAATACCTCAATGTTTCAATGAATTTATCTCTATTACTGTTTCACATTACATTTATATAATATCAACTACATACTCGTACTAATTAAAAAATAAAATTGCTTTGGGTAGGAAACTGTAATACCGATTAGTTGTATAATGTCAATTTTAGTTATGACTTCTCCCAGCGGATATTACATCAGATCTATTACGAAGAGATCAAAGTCACTATATGTACTGGTGTTTGTTATTGTCCATACATTTACAGTTTTTTTTAAAGCAAAATATCCTAATCAGTAACCCACAAGGCCGCTGGCGGTTACTGTCCAATAAGTAATTTGTGACGTATATTAAATCTCTCCAAGATCTTAAGACAAACTGTATCGAAAAGACACGTACAAATGTACCTAACTAGTGTTGAAAGTCATGGAGTTTGAGTCGAAACTCCATTACATACTCTAAGGTTAAATAATAGCACGAAGTGTTCCGCTACTAAACTAAGTACACAAAGCTTATTGGAGGCTAATCGATATACTACCCCTTCTAAGCGACCGTGAAACTGCACGTCACACGAGATGTGAGACCTAATATCTAGTAAATCTTAGTGTGAGCTATTGACACGAATCTAAAGGACTGCTCATCTCATAGACCGCCCTTTGCACCATTTGAAGGAGAGTAACGTATCGGCACAGTAACTATGTGGATGTTCATGGGCGTGGGTAGTCGTGAAAGGGCTCCGATTTCACGTTTGCCCCGTTTGTAATTTACGGAGATACTTTTCATATTGCACGCGAACTCAAAGTAAGGCAGCAAAACCATACCTAAAGCTTTTGTGCGGTGCTGGTTAGCAACAGCATAGCCAACAGTCACATTTTTAGAGAAAGATTCTATTTTTATATTATGTCAACATTATTATGGCTTGTGGGAGCTTATGGTGCATCCTAATAATATCTAATTACACTTTGCCTAATTAACATTTTCTTTTATTGAAGAAAATAATTAGCTGAAAACTCAAAGTCTATTTTGTGCTTCTGCTCTGAGAAGCTCATATTAATTTTTATAATTAATTTAGTTAAAAATAACGATTTAGAATATTTTTTAATATTATTGACGATTACCTAATGTCGTAGTTATAGTAACGAAACCATGCTACTACAATTTCACTGCTGATAATGTAACTAGACTGGCATATTGACAATGAGACCCCCGCTATCTACAATGTAACAGTATATTTTTAGTTTATTACATATACCGCGTTACCATGCCAACACGAGTGAAATTATAATATCACGGACTAGAAATATACCTGTGACATTAATATCATCATTCCAATATTTTGTGCAAAGTAGTACAATATGCGCTTTCGCATATACATTATTAATGTCTACGTAAGATCAATACGCTATAATTTTGAATCTCATGTAAATATAAAAAGTTTAATTTTATATTTACATGTCTGTTTATTTTTAATTCTAATCCAAAATAATAAAAATCTTAAACTTCGTAGCAGAACGTGTGTTATATAATGTTTGTCATAAGTGGTGAAATTATATGAGAAATAATCGTCATTCTTATGTGACACAACACGCGGAGAGTTCATCACCGCTAATTATATACAGACACCCACTGTACAACGTTGTTGTGCGACGACACCGCGGCCCACAGAGCTTTGATGTGTAACGCTTAAGAGAATATTACCCACAACTATTATCTGTAATAAAAACGCAGAAAAAATAACGAATGGTACATGTTTACGCAGGAACTCTACTACTATAAAGGTGATAAACGCTATCTATTAAGTAAAATTAAAAAAGGTTCATTGGAGGGGTTGAAAAGGGGGTCAACGCATCGGCATAATAATTATGATGTTCATTGGTACCCGTAGAAAGGTAACGGTTGCTCGTTTGTCCCCATATACTATAAAAAATATATATGATTTTTATGGAATTAAACCAATATATAAACCAGATATAAAATGTACCCTTGTTGCATGTACGAAAAAGTATGACGACATACTAACTTTCCGATTCATAGTAATGTTCCGAATGGACGGAGCCTGCGAGCGAGAAAACGTAACAAGTTGTCTCTTTCACTCCATCTGATGATGCTTTCACACATCAATGAGATAACCGTTATCACGAAAAAATGTAGCGCCCTTAACTGACTTACACGCAACTTGAAAATGCGTGCTGTGACACAAAAATAAATCTGATCGAAATGAATCTCACTCTACTACTACGGAACTACTTTTACGGATTTTATTGCGGTTTATTTAACCACCCCACCAGTCCATCTGTGAACATGGATGCTGTAAAGCTTCTGAAACATCGGACTAGTTAAATCATTAAATGAACCGCGATACAATCCGTAAAAGTAGTTTTCTTGTCATGACAATGATCATCCATTGTCGTGGTAATGATAACAAATGTTTTCTTGTCATGACAATGATCATCCATTGTCGTGATAATGATAACAAATTAAATTTAAGACAGCACAACATCTGGCGGGACAGCTAGTTATCAATCATTTCTGCAGCGAAATAAGGATCGACTTACTTTACAATAAAAAATATATTTTTGTATTAATATTTGATTTTCTTATTATTCATTAATTGTATATAATATTGTAATGACTAACATTCACGTAAACTTAAGACATCGACTAACTCTGATATTTTTTTCACAAATTTGGTTAGATTATCGACGTTTAATGATAAAAATTTTCCAGAAAATTTTGTATCCTATGTTCATCTTAAATAATACAGGATTGTAATGGAAAATAATTTTTCAAATCTGTCCTTGAGTTTCGGAGCCATAATCAATGCAAACAAACAAACAAAGTGACAAATGTTTCCTCTTCATCATATTAGCATAGATATAGATACCAGTACGGTGACGTGAAAATGATTGCAAAATAAACTAACACTACAAAAATGTTTCATTGCTAACTGGAATCATTATACTTTTTTTAATCACTTTTTATTTCGCGATTGGCAGGAACATACTCATCTAAAAACGAAAACCTTGCCTAACAATATTTTACAAGAATCAGGTACACTTACCTTAAAAAAATATCTGATTTAAGCGGTTTAAATGTTACATCACACGCACTTGAATGAGGACTTTTATGAAAGTAGTAATTTTAGTATTTTATTATAAGTAATCTAAGGGAAGTGACAAACAGAAATACAATCATATGTATGAATTTAATGCTAACCTAGTTGTCTCGATAGACTTTAACCTGTCATCGGAATTTGCAGTCTTGCAATGTTGAGATTTACCAACCCATTTTCCATACAATATTCCAAACATAATCCGATATGGAAACCTTGGCTACGCCATACCGAATACAAAATTAAAGTAATTATCAAATTCCATGCAGAAATTCTGAAATTATGCGCCTACATACACTTGGGGGGGTTTCATTATTATATACCTATAGATTCGAAGCTGTTTTTAATTTGAAATAATAGAGTTTAGAGAAAAAAATATCATAGCGGGACAAACGAGAAAACGGCGCTGGTTTTCGATTAGCGACGCCCACAAACTGCATGAAAAAAGCCGGCATAGCTGTCGCTTTCCAGTGGTATCATGTAAGCGAGAGGTACCTCACATGGTTGTGCCGGTCCTATGGTGTAATTTACCTGCTATGCAGCATGGCACCTCTTACTAAATATATCGGCTTTTAAATAGTAGCCAGTAGATCCCGGTAGCCTTTCTAAGTTTTTTATAAAAAGATTTAATACAGCTTTCTTGGTGATCACTTAAAGATTTCTGCACCACGTCAAGTCGACTTACTGGGTTTATTGACTTGATGATAAATAATAACGTCTCTCTCTCTCTTCAGATCTCTACTGAGAAGGGCCATCTGCAACTGACTTACAGTAGGTATATCAAATCACAGCGGATATATATGATGGGAAAACCCATCCACTGGCTTGCATAGATGTGTGACAAAAACGAAAGGTATAATTGATGGGTCCTGAAAAGTATGCCTTCTTAGGGATAACAGCTAAGGGTGTTGGTAGAGGTCAGCTTTAGCGGTCATGGGCAATTATAACAGCGAAAGGCCAACAAGATTCTTCCAGCCATGGCGCATTACTTGATTTAAATACAAGTTTATTTCACCTTACAAACTACAAAAAAAATCCAATGATTCATACGGTCTTTAACATCGATCATTACTAGTATTTTTAATGTCGTAGGACATTTGATATCTTTATTACTAGCTGTGTACAAATTAATTAGTTCATATAGCGGTATATAGTAGAGTACAGCCAAATTGTAGAGTGATGCATTTGATTGTTTTTTTCATTGTGTGTGGTGTGTGTTTTTAGTTGGTTACCTTGCAATATGGTATGGTGGTCGCGTCGGGCGCAGGGCGAGAGTGGGCGACCTCATATAGCTTGCGCGGGAGGTTTTTCCTTTATTTGTTGGTTGTACGCCGCGTGATAGTGTCGTGCCACAGGACATCATGCGTACATTAGTGGTGAGTGTCTATTGGATGTGCATCAGTCACAGTTTTTCTTTTGTGTGATTATTTTTATTTCTTTGAGATTTTTTTTATTCGTGTGATTTCATAATTTTTTTTTTCTTTGTCTAAAAATTATACGACTTGATCTTGACTTAATCAATTTTCACCTTATATTAAACATTATTTAAAAAAATGTATTTTATGAAACTCTAACCACATTAGAAAGTAAAATTACGAATTGTATGAAATATTAAAAAAAATACGTTATAAATGTTAATTTACTTTCAACAATAGAATGATATAATAATTATAAAAAGTTATTTACAAAAATGTATATACAATATATTCAACCCTATCCTGGACTATTTGACTCTACATAAAATGTAGACCACATTACATAAAACTTGCATTTATAAACTTGTTCATAAATAACTTGTACTTGCAAGCACTGCGTCGTGGCAACACTTTATTTTGGGTCAGTGAGTTAAATAAATGATATGCAGCAGATATCGATTTCGTATTCCAACCTTGAAATTGCCGAGAAATGAGAGGGCGGTAATCTATTTACCTTTCATTGTAAAAGGTGGCGTTATGCCAACAATGCGGAACTAATGGCCGAATGTGAACCCGATTTTAGCATATAAGTTGTCATAATTTTGATTTGAATTACGCAAATCACGCAATAGATAGCTATTGCCAATTACCACACTGCCCTACTGATACAGGCTCGACCAGAATTAGAAAGAAACAACTTGCTCTGTTTAATACTATGAAATTGTTCCGTTCACTGCGAATTGTGAGACTTTATACAAACCGGTTTCTAAATAGAAGTAAATAGAATAATTAAAGTCGAAATATTGCAATAGTATGCCCTTAAGTGGGATAAGCAAGCGGTCTTACGAGTATATTGGACTAGCGTAAGTATTAAAAATTATCTCAGCTCGTTAACACCATGCAATAAGAAATATCACAAACAAAGCTGGACCTGAGCATTAAAAAAAAACATTTTGCCACTATTGAAGATTATATTTAGTCATTAATCTCGTCATAACTAACCCGTGTAGCCTAGACACTAACAGTTGACCCGAAATTGTAGCAACGTAATGAATTAATATTGACGCTTAAAATGTAACATACAACATTATCCATTAAATAAATTACAAATTAATTCTAACATTATTTTAAAAGAGTATTCCTTCTTATATATTCGGTACGATATGACAAATTTTATAAGAAGGAATGCCAAACGCATTTCTTTGTATAACAGATGTAATGTTATAACATTCTGTGTGCACAATATACCTTACGCCACAATTCACAATAACATTGGTATGCAAGACTCTAGCCAAAATAATCGTAGCCAACTCAAGTCACCTAGACAATATTTATTAGAAACTTGCAACACCTGCGTATTGATTATGTAGATGTCTGTGGGCGTCTGTATTCGTCGGAAAGCTTGTTGTATGTAACGGATCGTTTGTGTAAAAATTATGTCACTGTATTTCATTGTTATGTAACTAAAGTGAAGCAATATTCATCTACATTGTAACAATAACAAATAGCAATACCTCTAAACTGACTTAGAACTCTCGTGCATACTACGCCCATTTAGTCACGCCAATGATATATATTCAACAATAAATATATTTCACTTAGCTCTCATAAAATATTACACCTACACATAAATACACAGTTTTTATTGACACCCACGTATAGATACACAGTTTTTTCTAATTTTTAACGAAGGTATCTGTCCTATAAGATTCCAGTTGAGTGTGACGAAACAGACCAAGAATGTTTAATATTTAACCTAGTTACTGCGCAGTATTTTCAATTTTAAGTTTCCGTCCTGAAGGAATTTTATACTCCTGCGTTAATGTATCCTGTTACGGGCATATGAAACTGTCTAACTTTTACTTATTTATTTTGTAACGACTCCCGTTATTATCCGCACATGAGGACAAGTCATCTGGCGTTACCCTCCTGTACACCGTGTGCCACCAGCCGCACATGAAACAATACCACCTTACTAAGTGATTAAGATTTAACAATTATCCATTTTGTTTTGTAGGTATTTGGAATTGCTATAAAATAAAACTACTCTTACGTATATTATTAAATGTTTTACGCTCGCCACGTGAGGGATGATGCTAGTTAGATATCTGATGATACGATATAGATAATACTACTTAATCATCATCATCATTATCAGCTCTTATCGGTCCACTGCGGGATATAGGCCTTTTTATTAAAAACACATTTACGCGCCTTCACCGGCCCTGGGTGGGGGGTCCAGTGGTGTGTGGGACTCGCGGCACATGTTAGTGCCGAATACCCACAAAACCACTGCATTTGCCATCAGTGCCACCCTTGATAAGGTGCCCCGGAATAACAATCATCAGGGCATCTCGACGGCTAGTCAGCCCTCTAAGGGACCAACTCCACCTCCACAGACGGGGTTGCCCAACATTACAGGACAAACCCACCGACTTTGGAACAGTGCAATGGGGTGAGGTTCCCATCCTCGCCCCTTGCCCCGTGCGCAAAAGCATCACCTCCTGTTGCTGTTAGGTCCCCTCTTCTTATAAAAAAAAGAGTGCAAAGATCCCCCTCGGTTCATTTGGCTTCGCCTGGATTCACCCCAGGCTACTATGCCTCACCGCCACGGCTTGAACCACGGTGGAGCGGGATATATCTTGTCCATCCCGGATTACTCAAGCTACGCCACTACTTAATCCTCATCGCTACACTACTCTCATCCCTCCCGGACCGACTACTGCTATGCTACTACCTAATATTATGGTTATTTTTTTATCGGTCTTGGCGGCTCTAACACGCGATTCCACCACTGTTGCTTCTGTGTATCCAGGCAACATTGGCTGGTTATTCATCATTATCTGACAAAGGTCACGCAAAATTTAATAAATTAACATTGACAAAGGCCTTAATAAATTTCATTAATTAACACCCTCCTATCAAATTTAATTAAATAATGATTTCAGCTTGCAAATATCACAAAATCAAAATATGTCTTTTTATTTAAAGCCACTAGTATTCTGAATTAATTATGTACAAAACATATTAAGTAAATGACATTACTTAAGTTATGATAAATAAGAATAAATAAAACTGAGTTCATTGCAGTTTATTTAAGTGTTTTACAACCCTGGCGTATCAGATTATTTACACTAGCAGTGTAGGTAGTATTTATTTCGTGAATTAATTATTTTATTACTTAACTTGCCATGTCACTTCAAACATTGTCAAAACGCTATAAATTTAGAAAGCATCTCTCAGTTGAAATATCAGGTATAACAAGTAACGTAGCTAGAGCTACGTACATAATGAAATACTTTATAAATTAAAATGATCACGTCACTAAATTTAGAAAGGAGCTCAGTTTAAAAATTTGATATAATAGGCAACTTATGAGTAACTAACTAATGATAACACAACTAATGACAAAGCCGAAACCTTTAAAGAACGGCGTATGAATATTAACAATATCGAAACATTATGAAATAGCTTTTAATCACATCGCTTTATGTACTCGACATATTTATCACACGTACAGTCATTAGACAATTACGAATCCAGGAAATAATGAGAAAAGCTTTATTTATATCTGCCGCCACGATCGCTTTTTATTTGTTAGACATTTCGTGTTAGCAATTTAAAAAGGGTAATTGTTATGCAGATGATTCAAGATAAAGATACCTATTATATTAATATTATTGTGTTTCAGATACGTATTTAAGATATTATCGACGAACGTAAAAATATCCTAATATTTCTAAAGTAGACTGACCGCGATAACTTACTAAGTTGTGTTA
Source organism: Eumaeus atala (assembly GCA_017140195.1). Classification (NCBI taxonomy): domain Eukaryota; kingdom Metazoa; phylum Arthropoda; class Insecta; order Lepidoptera; family Lycaenidae; genus Eumaeus; species Eumaeus atala. The sequence goes on from JAFELO010001133.1 coordinate 248,284, forward strand.
ATATCATTAGGCTTTTTTGGCACTTTTTCTTTTGGTGGCAGGCTAATTATTGTAAGTTGTATATCTGTAATTTTATGTATCCCCCTGCCCTTCTTATTTGATATTCTCTTAGTACAATAGTCATGGGTATTTTCATATTTAATTAATTATTACTGTGTTTATAGAAATTCAAATTAGTCATTATAAGTCACCACTGCCAAGCCTGGAGACACAGAATTTGATGCAAACGTATGGGAGGCGAAACATCAAAAAAAAAATATACACGAAAAATGTGCCAACCTTCTCCATTACATGTAAGGGATGTGTTATGTCATACAAAAATTAATTTTCTTCGTATGAAACTGTATGTGCTGATGTAAAAAAAATCGAATGCCACTTTTGGTCTTTACACAGTTTCGTATGGGTAAAGGCGAAAAATATTTTAGCACGGAACTATTAAATGCTTCGATTGTGATTAAAAAAAATTGTAGTGCGATTAAAGTTGCGTGATACTTAGTAAGTAGGTTGCGCTTGTCGCTGTAGGCCTACTGCTTAATCATGAGTTGTATCTATTTATACACACGTATATCTGTCTGTCGGTCCAAGTTACGTGAGCGCCAGCAATCACCAAGAGATGAATTTTACTTTTTTAAATCGCGAAATTAACACCACAAGTTAGTAAAAAAAAACAAACAAAGAAAGCCAACTATAATTACAATTAAACTACTATAACGGATTTTGTCGCGGTTTATTTAGCTTTTGAACTAGCCCCACGTTTTACAATCTTTACAGCTGGTACACTGGTGGACACGGGTGACCACAGTTGCTGTAAAGCATTTAAGTAATTAAATAAACCGCGATAAAAGCCGTTAAAGTAGTTATATTGTAATGAATAACATTCGCTTAAACTTAAGACATCAATAAGCTTACTTTTTAGTAAGCTTATTGATGTCTTAAGTTTAATAAGAGCTCATAAGTTTGAGACGCATAAGGCTGTAGATATATCTTGTAATATGTTGCATTAAAATTTGCATTATTTCGTCTTGCAGACGACCTTTATTTGGTATTTGGGATGTGGTAACTTTTGAAGCTTATGTAAAGGTAAAAAAACTATTGCTCCTTTATATAACATACAGTTTGTTTGCAACAATTATTGTACAAATAAATAGTGTAATATACAATTTATTATATTATGTAATATATAAACAAAATTGTTTAGTTTAATTACTGTATTACGTATGCTTACTATGTCGTTAACATAGTAAGGAGGCTGCATTGCGGTCGTGTAGTGACAGCTGCGAGGTTTGTGATTTTCTGGTGGCCTATTGGAGGGCAAAATGATTTCACCAGAATGATACGAATATCCATGGTATAATCATCTCACCTCTTACTATCCACTAGATACAGCTGTATTATAATTTGCAGCCAAATCGTGAAATAATCGTGAAACGTAATATTACCTACGTCCTCTTAAAGCCTATATAGCGAGCATGTTGCAAATAGCAATTTAGAGGTACCACCTCTTTGTCTCTGCCCAATTAATGTAAGAAAACCTCATAGCCTCTAAGGAAACTATATCGACGTTGAAAAAAGACAGAGCGAATATTAAATTAAGCACAACTTTTTCTTCCATGGCAGTCGAAACCGCGATATGAAAGTTGAGTCAACCTCTACCATGACTAACATCGAGCCTTTCATCGTAGACATCAAACATCTTACGTTAGACAATCCATACATAATCTGTAATTGAACAACTGGTTGCGAACTATATTTTATTATCACCCGACGGAACAAAAGAAGTGTTGTAACAAAAAAGACAATCGAAGTTGATGCTATATAGGCATAGATTTACAAAAATGCGAGATACGCGGAATTCATACTGAACTGTCCTTCTAAAGCGTCCCTGATTTTACATAAACATGTTTTTGCAATGTCGACCTTACCCGTATGATTTTAAGTAGCTTTTATAAAGCGAATAATATTTGAAAAAGTGCATATTAAACATTTTTAGCAAAACCATCCTTATGATGACTTTAGATTGTTTTTACGGTACATAGTTTATATACATCTAAAAGGACGGTTTGGAGACGCTGGCTGTGTGTCTTGCTATTCTTGTTAATCAATGTGTGAGATATACAGTACCGACTAAATCGGAGTAATTTACGAGGAACCCCCCCTTGCAAATTACTCAGATGATTTAAAATTTAATTTCTTCCAACATTTTTCTTCTCCAGAATTATGTTACTTTATGTGAACGTCGAAGTGTACATGTACGAATCAGAACTTGGAAAGATTAGCAAACAAACAAAGTTAGAAACTGAACCTCTTTATAATATGTAATGCTTTGTGTACTATTGGTACTCTATGTTTTTGTGAACAAAATAAATGATAAATCGGTGTTAAAAAAAAACTAACATTGGAAATTTAGAATCAGCCTGATCAGACTAAGAAACACGTAGGGTATTTACTAGTTAAATTAACATAGTCTTTGTTAGCCAACATTGTATTGGTTCTATATTTAACGCTATACATAATGCTGTTAGAGTGTTCTCACAAATATCGGTGCAACATAACATAACTCGTGTGCTACGGATTCGTACCTAGCCAATTCCGCTTTTCGTATATCTTATATCATAGGAGGTAAACAGCAATCGGAACCCTTGATGACTATCTAAATATGAGGACGTGTTGTCCTCTTTTCCACCTCCTTTCTCCGTTTTCCATCGGAAACTCATAAACCATACGAAACCATCATAACCGTCGCTTTTAAGGACGTGCCGGGTTTATTCCGCTGCATTATAAAATAGGACTCCATACTTGGCAGTTCGCGTCTCCCTAAACCTGAAGACAAAAAAGTCTTCCGTAGTCATTCGAACTGTTAAGGCTGGACAAGCGCCGCCAATCAGTATCAGGTCCCTCCGAAAAAAAAAATGGCAGTTCACGATTCGACGACAAGTAAAACATATTACGAGGACAAGTAGTACATGGCTTAACATAGGCAACCTATGGCAATGAACACATGGAGACTCAATGACCGTATGTATAAATATTATTTATCATCAGGTAGACGCTTGTAAGTGAAGCGGAACTGAGTGCGACGAGTAACACGACCCGCTCGTAATATTACTTACGTCCTGTTACCTTCAGCTCTCAAATAACAAGGACTTCAGCGTACTTTAAACACTTTGACTACAGTTTCTTTTTATTGTAAATGCTACACTCTTCTGCGTATTCTATTTTATATGACGAACATAATGTTGTGTTAATTTCTTCAATAAACATAAGTCTACAGTAAATTTCACTTGAAATAAAATATGAAGATAAAATTAATATTTCTCAAATATTATATTTTAATTTATAAATAATAGTCAGTATATATTTATAAAATATATTACACGTAAAATTAATCACCGTTTCAATGAATAAAGCATTGTAGAAAACTATATACGGGCCACATTGATGAAAGACATCAACGCGTGCGCATGAAGAAACATTACCAGAGATCGAAATTTGATCATTATTATTTAAAAAAAAATATTCGACTTCGAGTACAGCTTGATTGTAAAACCCCTTTTTAGGTATGTAATGAAACTAAACGTCATAATAAGTTTCACATTGTGACAAGTTGTGTATTACAGAAGTCTTAGCATTGTGTGCATATCGTAGTGTTGGTAACGTTTTATTTAATTCAAATAATATAGAGCAATGCATATTGTGTTAGAGTTCTACACTTCTCCTACGCATAAACTATAAGTGTGCTAAATTTCATACAATATTCATAAAAATGAGTCCAAATTTTTTGCTTGACGTGTTAATATAAGGATACCTACAATATTAAAAATGTCACTGGTCTGTACACAGGAAGACATTACGGAAACATTTATTATAAAATAATTATTATCTACGTGTCTACCCTTGCCCTTGCTCAATAAATACAAGAACAAGAACAGCTTCCTAATGAAGTAGGCGCAGAGAACGGAGCGCCACATGTGACGATCCCTACATACCAGCATGGCCGTCTCCACATCCATTACTCTCTTCGTACAAACAGACCTTATTGGCACCACCTTCGGACCAATAACCAATCAATCTAATTGATTTGTCTGTCTTGGTCTTCCTCGGTACTTTTTCTTCCACATTCGCAATGTATGTTTGTATGCTAGTTTTGTTGATCTTTCACTTGCCATTCTTTCTACATGAACAGATCAACGAAGCATGCTCATACTCATTCGACTGTTTCGTCACATATTTTTCGCAACGACCGATACCGAAAATAATATTTTACTTCACTTGTTCTTAGTACGGACAGATAAACGTAGAATTCACAATATTGTGCACATCGCCTAACTCTTCGTTAGAATACAAACACAGTTTTCACTTTAACTCCTTAGGAACATGGTGAAGCAGCTGCAAATCATCACGAAAACACACACACGCACACATACCTTCACACTGGCGTACGGAACTGTCTCTAACGGGAAAATGTTAATTTATTTCTTCAGTATCGCGACAACTTTATCAAAAAATGGCTTATCCGCGTTTTCTCTGTGATTCAAGCCACTCACTTGTTGTAGTGATAAGCTGTAATATGCTATTTTAAATTGTAATTTATATCTATGCCAAATTTCCCTCAGATTAGTTCAGTAGATTCTGTGTTCAGTAATAATAAACATAATGAAATGGAAATGAACTAGACTAATATTGAAATGTTATAACGTTTCAAACAGATAAAGAATACGTTTCACTGTCGACTGAACTTCGACATGAAGCGTCTCTTATATACAAAATTATCCTGCCACAATGTTAGCTCCTCCGAAACGGGTTTACCGATTTTCACCAAATTTTTATGCATTTTCAGTTGGTCTAATAATCGACTACTACTTTTTCATACCCCTAAGTGATAATACCTAGTTACAATTTATATGCCAAATTACCGTTTTTAGCATATGAAGAAGTACTAGCTGCCGGGTCGGGATGTAAAAATATTAAAAGTATGTTTTATAATTTATGACAGAAGAGCCTATGACGGGACAGTTAGTAAAAATTAGTTACTTGCCTTTTTTATTATATACCTGTGTTTGTGAGTGAGAAATGCTTTCCCGGTGATGTCAGACAAATTCATCGACAAAGTACAATGACACGGCCTCTTGCTGACACTTTATAGAAGTAAATTGAAAGAAAAGTTTTTATGACCAAGTCTATTGTTCAAAGACAATATATCCTAGCTGGACTTGGCTCTATTGTCAACTGCAAGAAACGTGAACATTGTAAACTCCATCATTATATGGTGTGTAACGACAAAAAAGGAATTACACTTTTTGTTATACTTCAGTGTAGTTGTGAATCAACCACACTATTTTCGGTACTAAACACCTGGTAGGTGAAGTTCTGATATTCCCCCCCCCCCCCTCCTTCATCGTGTATTGGCTACGGCCTTGGGATTACACAAGAAAACAACTAGTGACGCTGTAGAGTCCGCCTCTATCTTCAGTCTGATAAATGTGAAATGGTCTAGCTGCATAGAGCGACACCGCTTATGTATGCGAGCCCGGGTTCGTATCCGTTAGTTGAGAGCTTAGATTTGTAGAGATAAAATAACGCGACTTTAGAGAGCTCTAAAAATAAATAAATCAAGAACACGGCTTTTTGCTGATTTGTAGCGTAAATCAACCCTTCCCATCAGAGGTGAGCAGGCCGGCCTCCTCAGATAAGCCAGAAAAAAGCCAAAATTTAAATGGCATCGTGAAACATCACAAACAACCCGGTACATCTCTTCCCGTCGGTGGGAAAAGAGGGGGGCCTATCCCCCTATTGCATCCCTAAACCAGAAGAAACAAAAGTCTTCGCTTGGAACTGTTGATGCTGGACTAATAGCGCCGCCAACCAGTAGTAGATCCCTCCGAAAAAAAAAGCTGCTTAGAGCGAGATCTACACTGCAGCCATTATCGAATCGAAAGTCGAAGTAGAGGTGGTCTGATCGTGACCAGGAAGGTACTCTATAGTTTTACTGTCATGATTACTATCATGAAAGCACAGATACCTCCCTGGTCGCTGGTGCGTGAAGTGGGATATAATATATATAATATATATATATATATATATATATATATATATATATATATATATATAAAACCTTCACTCGAGAACTCATTTTCTTCCTATTCCATTTCTTCCGCCTCAATATTGCACGGTCATGGCCGACTGAACGTTCATTGAAAAAGGTCAAAAAGCCCATTTACGTTCATAAACGGATTATTAGTGACGATAAGATAATAAGAACAGTTTAAAAAATAATTCCCTTTTTTAACCTCTAAGCCATAAATCACTTAATTTTTACAAAGTGATTTATGGCTTATAGGTGACTCGTGTTCTAATGGTTAGCATGAGCCGCAGACAAGAGTTCCCGGGTTCGAATCCCGGGTCGGACCATAGAAAAGGTGTTATTAGGATTTTTCAATTAAATGACGCCGTTGTTAAGTGACAACTATGCTGACGCGATTAGTGTGTTTTGTGATTTCCCATTGGATAGGAAGAGGAAAGGAGGATAACGCATCTTCATAACAATACTTAGGATATCTATGGGCGTAGGTTGTCATCAAAAAGCTCCGATTGCTCGTTTACCCTTAAACAGTAAAATATTATCGTATTTTCGCCCGCCTACTATTGCACATATACACGGCTTGAACGCTATACGCCATATATTTCTTGCATAACATTGAGATGCAACAGCAAAACTGATAATTTCGCTTTCAATCATGCGTTATGTAAGCAAATTACACTTTCTTCTTTCCAAACTGTATTTAATTAAGAGTAATAAACGTCATCAACACGCCACTTATATGTAAATGTGTATATAGCGGGCATAGGAGGCAAAGTTAACACATGCCTACTTGTTATCCAACTATGTCCGTAAAATATGTGCTCTCCTTCTTATTAAAAAGTGTCCACCCAAATGTGATTGGAGATCTCTCAGTCTTTGGTGATTTGTGCTAAATAATATGTATAATAATTGAAAAAACACTGTAAAATTTATATTACCTACAAAAGTTATAATTGACGTAAGTTCGTGATCACAATTGAAAATATCTAATGTCCTAAATGTTTGTTTTGCGCTGATGTTAATAAATAGTGTAAAAGATTAAAATATCCATGAAAAAGAAAATATTTTTTATTCTTACTTGTATACTGTATCGTATACTGACTGCAACAATAATAGGTTTTGATTTATTTCAATTAAATTAAATAAAGAAAGTATTTCATGTAAGACAAAATTACTGGCTCTTTGTTACTACATAACCATGTGAAAAATCGGTCGAGTAGATTCAGATATTAACCCGGAAAAACATCGTGACACAAGATTTTATATCAGTAAATATTTTTAACTTTAACCATTTTCTTGTGTTTCCCTGATTGTAGTTTATAAAATAATAAAAATCTATCTAAATCTAGTTTGGGTATCAATTTCAAAAGAGAATATTCTTTGTTATTTTTGTGGTGTGCGAGTGGATGGCTTATCGCAAAATGAGTAAGTAACTGTGCATGTGTAATTTAAGTTTCAGGGATACTTTGGGGTGTCAGTGATGTTTCGCTTTTTCTGTTGCCTTAATAATACGTCTGAACACTACCATGATATCAATTTGTTAACACTTTTTTATTGAAATCAATGATGTCAATGTACACATCTTCGCCAGTGAGCACGAATCGTGTAACGGAACGGAGGCGCAACCAATCCCTTGTCCGAATCCCGTCAGTCGGGTGCATTCAGTACTATAACAGATTTCGAATAAGGATAGTGTTGTATCCACAAAATGTTTGTGTAGACGTCAAGTAAAGTCGACTAGTGTAGAATGTATACTCTGTTGCATGACTGCAAGTCGCAATAACCTTGACTGGCGGAAGAACGTGTGGCCCACCGCCCAGGCGTCCTTACTACTCTCAGACCGCGGCCGCGCTCGGCCTCACCTCTGTCGATTATAACATTCCTGCGAGTCTAATTCTTTAACTTAATAAATTTAACCAATCTATTGCGCGCTTTAAAAGTGTAATTACTGACTGCAATTATAATAATATTAAAATACCCTTTGAAATAAAATTAAAGGGTAAAAATATAAATGAGTAGTTTTAATGCTAGCCTCGTAGCGATGTATTTGGCTGCACGGTTTTTTTTCTCTGTTAGCCTCCGTAATTCACCGTAATAAAAAGGTGACGGCTTTAAAGTTTACTTTAAGCCAAACTTATTGTGTACTAACTATTAACACTTAGTACTAGTAAGTTGTAATAGGGCCCTATATATAAAATAATAAACTACTGGCCCGCTAATTTAGTGCGCTAGCCCTGGCGAGACGTGTGTCCGCGGTGTAACTGCCTTGAATATAGAACCGGCGGGGTCCCTTATCCGCTTTATCAAATAACAAGAGGACGACAAAATAATTGTCTACTCGATTTAATCTTCGTGTCACGTGCGACATAATTTAGGACTATGGAAATGGTTGCACATAATTTAGAATTCTATGAATATGTAGGACACCGTTTCCGAACGGGAAACGGTAAAACTTAACTATAAACTTTTTACTTCTGAAAAGTGATCATACTGTGATAGTCAAATATTACATCAAGTGACTATACAATGCTTTTGAGTGTGCATTTCTTTAGCAAGAAGCCCACTTAGCGGTATGTATTCTTGCGTATGGTGTATTTTGCGGTTATTTACATCTAGCGATCGGATCCCTTTGTTCCTTATCTATCAAAGGATCCTAAATGGTACTTCCATTGACCTAGAATCATGTTTGTCAGTTACATAAAAAAGGGCAAAAGGCCTAATAGGGACTGCCGACGGAAATGAAAGCTTAAAACTATCTTAAAATATGCATATGTTGCACACGTCCACTTTTGCTGCCGCAATCTCTTTTTTTTTCTTGTGTTAGCTACTAAAGTAGTTTTCACTTCCATAAATCGTTACACTTACGCTTGCGGTTCATACAAAATGAGTATGACAACTTTTATTAGTAAGTTGTGATAAAACTTTTGTTTTCTGTAACGTATGTTACATTAATGTAGGTTATATACAATAAAGTATTTGTTATATCATAGGAGGACGAACGAGCAGTAAGAGTTTTTTCTGTTACCACCTAACCCCGTGAGCATCCGCGTTACAGTTATACAAATGCGTTGTCCTCCATCCTTCGTCCCTTAATGAATGCAATATTTTATTTCATTCATTAGTTTTATTTCATTTCACTCAATGAGAGCACATGTCCGTTTGTTAACTTGCACATAACCTATCACCCTCCCGCAATTGACCGGTTTTTTTAAATGCTTAATTTGTTTCGTTCACATAAGTCTTTCTTATTAAAATTCATTAATTGCGGAGGCATTGTGCAGATGTTAAAAAAATAATAATTGTAGGTTAACACAATTTGGCTCTATCCACACCCAAACCGGTATACTAATTGGAGAAACTATCAAAGTTACTATGTTCCACAAAACAATCATTTTACAACGGATTTGATCGTACTTTGTTGTCAATTATCCAATTAACTACTTACTTAGCAATAAAGTACTTAGAATGATTGCAGCAGTTTTTTTTTTAGATAATTATGCCTTAAACACTATAATCGAAAATTGAACATGCTAAACGCAATATATACAGAAACCGTAAAACAATGTCTGTCCATTAAATATTTTTGGAAATTAATAATATTAGGTTGATTTGGAAGAAACAGTAGTACAGGAAAAGGGGAAGTAAAAAAAAATCTGTTTGTATATTTGTTTCTTTGTACACTCTAATGTCCGGAACTATTGTACTGATTTGACTGAAACTTTTTTGTTGTATAGTTAACGAGCATGTGTAATGTACGGAAGATATAGGAGGAGGCTGGCACCAACTCCTACATTATATAATTTAAATAACATGGTAATTTTTTTTTTTTGTTTAAACTGAAGTTCATTCCGTTCAATATGGTTTTCATTCAACAGTGTCGCGATACAAAATTTTACACAACACGACGTTGAAAATTAATAGGCGGAGTTCCAATTTTCTAGTAAATACTTTGATTTAAAGATACACAACATACACGATTTCATACTGAACTGTCATTGAAAAAGGATCCGTGTTTAAACATAAACATATTTTTTGCAATGTCAACCGAATTGGCTATTCCTTTATTGTTGCTTGTATTTGTCTACTAGTTGTTGTCCGCTACTCCGTTTGCGTGGACTACAGAAACACGTGACAAAGTTAGCATTTTCTATAGCTCCTGTGCTATTATGTTGCTTAAGCTACAACATTCCCTAATTTCATTAAAATCCGCTCAATAGTTGTTTGTAAGAGGTAGTGTCATGCATGGTGCTAGACAATACATCCTCCTATGCAACGGGGTTGGCCCGGCATGACCGGGGAGGTACCTCTCGCTCACTTGTATAGTTTGTGAGTAGCAGGTGACCCACTGGGGGGGGGAGGTGAAAAAGACGGCAACGCATCGGCATAACTATGCTGCTGTTCATGGGCGTCGGTAGTCGTTGAAAGGCTCCGATTTCTCGTTTGTCCCTTGTCTATGCTATAAAAAAAATTATCGTGATTGAGTAACAAACATTCGCATTCTTAAAATAAAATTATAATGTTAAACTCATGACATACGTGTAAACTGCTAGTCATTCAAGCGCGATAACGTTCACAAGGAAAATAGAATTAAGTTAATTTATTGTAAATAAAATTCATTGTAATTATTATATCCGAACTTTCAATAGTTAGTACGGGACATTACGAAAATAAATACGACATTAGAACGTTAACTTAAGCCGGTGTATAATCACCAGCAACAGAAATGCAAATGAATAAACTAGTTACCCGTGATTCTATTATACTAAGGAATTGCACTTACATGGAACCTTGTAGCAGTCGTAACTTAAATAAAAAGTAGTATAAAGAGTATACTTTTGATTTAATTTATAATATGAATTTCCATCAAGAAGCGACAATACACTCCATCAACTGTACTAGCAGTCATTTTTTGGTATTTTATAAACACCGAATAAGTTTCACAAGATGTCACATGAGACTAACGGTCGTTTTCTTTATTCTATCAATGCATTTGTTTAGTGGAGATTGTTTTAACATATGGAAATGAAGACAAAAGCATGAATAGATATTTGGTACAAAGGAATAGTCGTAAGTTAATCCTTACTTACTCACGTTTTGATTTATACGTACCTGTATCATATCGTCCTTAATCTATGGTCTTAAGGTAATGCGAATTTTACTCATTACAATAAATAAGAAATAAAATGTTCTTTGTTTATACATATTAAATAATTAAATGCCGTACAAATGCTTTGTTTGTAAATATTTGGAAAGGGGTAGTCTGCATCCTATTCATCATAAAAACAACATTTAACGTGCGTGTTGTACGCTCTTTGCAATCAATTTTAACGCCCAATAGTCGTAGCAATAATGTTGTCAATAACACATTTTGCACGATAGCAATATTGCACGTCAGCTCCACAGTTAAGGCCAAATAACAGTCGAAAGTATGCCGGCCAACTCGCAACAATACACGCGTTCCAAAGAATTAATATTTCAATGTTAACATACATTAACACAAATATATTTTAAGGCCTGTTCTAAGGCCTTTTATTAATCATAAAACTTACTTGATGGTAACCAAGACATTTGAGAAACGCGGATATTCCCTTTATATAAAAAAAAACCTAGTAGTAAGAACATACAATACTTATATACTCTTACTACTAGATATTAAAATGTGTCCTTTTTAGTTTATATATTTATTTTATTAGGACGTTGTATCATAATCGTCATCATCATCAGCAGGTATCTATCAGTCAAGAGTAATTTTAAGTGATTGCCACGATGACCGCCGACCGCTTCTAGTATTCCATGCACTTGAGTAGTGTTTGAAGCCTGCAACTTTACAAATACTAAATAAAATAATATACGTTATCTGGATTCCAACGCGCATCCACATGAATATATGACCTAACTGTAGATATCTATTTGTTATGAAAGTGGTTATTCAACATTACGTTTTCTGTTTCAGATATGTCTGCTGTGCATAGTTACAGTATATGCACAATACGATTCCCCCACACCACCACGGCTTCAAATTTCGGAGGCCATACCACTAGGAGGACCGCCTAGAGGCGGTTTTCGTCAAGGAAGATTACAAGCAGCCCCCGTGCAAGGACCCGTCGCCAGAATTCGCAGGCCAGGAGTTGCTCGCCCATCATTCAAATCTGTAGATGCTGCCCCACGTCCTAGCCTGCAATCGCTGGACGAACTATCAAAGCCGGTTACAGAAGAACCAGAAGATGAAATAGAAATTAATACACCGACAGCGTACGTGCCAAACGCTTTCTCTACGCCAGAACCTCAGAACGATTTCTTTGACTTCACAACAACCTCACAACCCAAACCACCAAGTGCTTTTAACTCATCGCCATTCGTTCAAACGACTCCAACTGCACCAAAGCCAGAACCTATCAGACCTACTCAATACAGGCCTTTGCTCCCGCAATCCTTTAGCCCAATAAGAAACGAAGTTGTCGCTAGGCCTCAGCCAGCTAGAATCCAACCACTTTCGAGCAGACCACAACGCCCATCTTTCAGGCCCGAGCCTAAACCTTTCATAGACGATGAAGACGACTACCCCACCCAGCCTATCAGACAGAGGCCACAAGAGCCCGTTCGTGCCCCAGTGAAAAATGCTACACCCCAGAAATACATACCTTCAAATCATAGGGAAAAGAAACCAGTGGCGCAGATTATTAGAAAGTACAGAGAAGAGAACGAAGATGGTAGCATTTTATGGGGATTCGAAAACGACGATGGATCATTCAAAGAGGAAATGATTGGTATCGACTGTATCACTCGTGGTAAATATGGATACGTCGATCCAGATGGTGTGAAGCGAGAGTACAATTATGAGACTGGCATCGCTTGTGATAAAACAAAAGAAACTCCAGAACAAAAAGGTTTTATAGATTACCAAGAAAACAAAGCTGTTCTGCCAAATGGTATCACTATCGACCTCGCCGCTATGGGTAAAAAGTCAAAGAGGCCATTTAGAGCAGCAAGTCACCAATAGGCTTTAAGTACCTACTTAATTTATTTTAGGAGCTTTAATTTTTAAGACAAAACTACGTGTTGTGAAGCACGTCGATTTATTTTGAAATAAAAACTACATTTCATTATTGAGTGGATCTGTAGAACTGCTTGCAATAATTAAAATGGTTGATAATAAATCCTGCTTTATTTTATTTTGACTAATTTTGAAACTACCGATTTACAATTCAGCAAAATACAAAAATAACATTCGGATACCTTCCTCGTTCCTACTAATATTTTTTATGTATAACAGATACCGCTTATTCCTTGACTAGTGTTTTTATATTTTTCCACTTAGCATTCTCTAGAATGTATTGACAGTAAATAGTCGGGAATCAGGATCCACATTCCAAGAGTCTCTAATTGACGTGATTAAGGTTCACTATACAGTAGGTGCAGAACAAGCAGGAAAATTATATTTACATACCTGGAAAACTAAACTAGTATTATTTAATTTTTCTATGTATGCGTGCTATTTGTTCGACAAAATTGAGTCAAGGGGACTAGTAAATAATTATTCCTAGGACAATTGTAGAGTCCACATGCAAAATGTGTCAAAATTTGGGAGCGAATAATATTTCTTTACCCACTATCCCATGATCAATGTATCATATCTAAAAATACATCCTACCCAATTTTAATTGAAATTGCTTTTTGTTATAATGTCCATAATAATAGCAATATATACCTTACGTTATATATACTTACTCATTAAATACGCACAAACGTAATGTGCTAGTTATATAGATTTAAACACTACTCTGGCCTATGGTTACGGGGATAATCATCGATGGGCATCAAGTAACTACATACCATAGAATGTTACAGTAAGAGGCAGGGCCATGCTGCATAGCAGTTGTATTGCGCTGACCTTAACCTGACCCGAGGTACCTCTTGCCTACATGACATCACCCGCAATGTAACAGGACAGCTATACTGTTCACATAATCTCATGCAGTTTTTATGTTTCCTTATGGCTTATTGGAGAGGCGAGAATGTCATCAGATGAATCAAATTGTTAGTCTCCTTAAACTCTAAAAAATATACCTGCAAGTAGGCTGTGAAATAAAGATATAACAGAAAAAAATACACTCAAATTAATTATTAAAAGTACACTATATTTTCATCATTGTCAAGTTTATTTACAATCATCACACAGTGTGGAGTAAAATTTTTCCAATTGACAGTATTTGCAAATTTAATTCATCACAAATACAATGTTATATAAACAAACATACAGTTATGATAAATTTTGGGATACAGCTATATAAATTTAATGTACAAGACTTGGCTGTCAATAACACATCATCAGCTTCTATATAAACAGTAATTTACGTCTATGAGCTTAGTGTTGGCTTTAGATTGGCAGTAAACTTACTTCCAATGAATGCTAGCTAGAAATCCAGTAACTATCAGTTTAATAAGCCAGAACAAGAGTCCTACTGTCAGCTGGGTTAGAGATTAATCACAAGTGTAATTTGGACCAAAATTTACCAAGATGACTTTTCTTCATTACTAAGGACAGATGGTATCATCCTCAACCATTGTTGACTAAATTGATTGGATGTGAATGACTATCATATTGCAATAAGAATCATACTAAAAATGGTGTCAAGAGTTATCTCAACCAGTGTGTGGGTATGAACAAAATAAGATTATTTTGTTGATAATAGAATCAGATTAATTATTTTCTTATGTCTTCTTATCTATGAATGCCATACTTTACATAGAAAAAATAATAAAAGAGTAATAGTGAAGGTACATACATAACAAACTTACACCATATTTAAGCCAATAGGTATTCATACATATTAAATTTTTTATTTTATTTCATGAAAAGAGAAAATTTTATACTTTTTATGGACCCTTAAACACATAAGTCAATAAAATGAATCAGCAATTAGCATTAAGGAGTATATCAGATATACAGCTAATAACTTTAGCACCACAAACTCTGCATGTTTTCCCTTTACATCCTAGCTGATGTTACAAACATAAAAATTATTTTTGTTTACTCTGCATTGACACCTGAACTGTTTAACAAATTAAAATGTATTTTGGTACAGAGAGTTATTGCTGAAATGTATCCCTCTATAGAATTAAAGCATAGAAGAAATAAATTTGTTGAAGATTACAAGTTATGTACATGGCATTATTATATTAAATATATAAAAAATACGAAGAACTGTCAATTGCTCCAATAAAAATAAGGAACCTCAAAATTGAGGAGTGAACAAATGCTATTAATAGGGTCTATTATTCATGTATGGTTGAGGTCGCCTCATTGGTGGAGGCATTCTGTTTGGAGGAGTTATTGATATATCTAGATAATTTCCAACTTGAAACTTGAGTTGTGCAAGTGTTTTGTTATCATCTCCACCTCTTTGCCCTGAACATGTCACTCCAATCTCTCGCATTCTATATGTGGGAGTTCTAGTGTCTGGATAAACAATTGCAAAATCAAAATATGTTCCTTTACGTCTTGTTTCTGGGTTAACTTCCTTTACCAGTCCTGTTAGTTCCCTCAGAGTGGCATCCATCCAAGTGTAAATTTGTAACTCATTCTGAGGTACATTGCCTCTGACATAATCACCTGGGGAATTGTGCCTTCCAGTAGAACAAAATACTCGTAGCAATAATGGGCATGTCTGCAATGAAAACATATACTGGACTATAATAAACATGTACTGGACAACTCTACACCTAACTCTTCTCATTAAGTATTTGTATAGTCATTTACTAAAATGATAAACAAAAAAGGCCGAAAGTTGTTATCATAGAAAAACATGATTTTACGGGACTGGTAGTGTATGATATCATTGTGAAATGGAGCCAAAACTTTTGTAAGAGAATAACCTAAAAAAAAATAAAGATCGAATGATAGAGCGTATTAAAAATTAAAAAATTGTTGAATCTTATCACGCCTTATGTACCTTCTCTCTATCAACAGGCTTTTCTGCCGGCTTAACTTCTTCAACTACCATTGACTCCAGTCCTGCCATTTTCATTATTTCAATTCTTTATTGGTTTAATAATTTTATAATTTTTACATTAAATTCATTTAAAGAATCACAATAACTGCAATCAAAAGCTATAATTGGTTAGAATATAAAATAAAAAACAGATTCCAGAGTCAGATCACTGACGCTAACCTATTTGTTATAGACAATGGAAATGTCAACTGTCAAATAGGGATGAATGTTATATTGATACCTTAGATCACTTATAATACAGGTGTTACGGAAACAAATCCTCTAACAATATTGTATGCCACTTTTAGTGGGGGGGGGGGGGGGGTTTAAGGTACATGTATGTACAATATTACATGTAAAAAATCACACATTTACAAAATTATTGTGTTTTGTTACAAATGCACACTAAAGTGTAAAGTTTTGTTAAAATATTGTTGTTGTTTTTTTTTTTTTGCTCTAATAGTGGAGGGTGATGTTCTCCAATAATACGATTGTTTTATATTTTTTGTATGTATATGTGTATTTAATTATGTAGCCAATTCTTTAGGCTTCCTGTAACCTAAATGGAGGACCAAACTGGCTCTTTGTCTACTGTGTTGACAAAATCTGTTACTCTGTAAAAAAAAATCTAAAACATGCTTTTATTGCACATCATACTAATTATATGAGAACTGTATCGGCGCTTTAAAAAATAATAGGACGCTTTATTGATTTTAACGTCACGAAACGCGATGACGTCATTCATGACATGGACGGAATCATCTGTACGGAGGGATGTCTACATTTATAATTATAGAGCACGTTGTGGTATTGCAGTTTAGAGAGTTGAGATCAGACTTCCTTAAAAGGGGACCGTCGGTTCAATTGGACATGTAATTATAAACGAATAAGGTGTAATGAGATTGTTAGAACTACGTTTGTGTCATTGCTTGAGGACTACGCTATTGATGACAGACGTAGGCAGTAACCCCGTCATGGTGGTGACCATATAATGCAGCCCTCGTTATTTAAAATTATTTTTCAACTTAACTTTTAAGCACTTTACTTTTACTTACAAGCGCTTTCGCTAGTGACGAAATGTATAAGGTACGCGATCATTGTATTGTCACCGATACTTAATTAATGAATTTGATGTTGAATTGTTTATACATATTCCGAGCTCGGCGGAGCTGAGGCGTGGTGTATCACATTTGAAGCGATTGAAGTTTTGAGTAGAAACAACTCAAATGACATTTTTGTTTTGTTTCGATGTATGACATTGTTATTGTCTAACATGGAGGCGGAACTTGACGTTATTGCAGTCCAATTGTATTCTTAGCCCTTGTAATAACAACTACTTCGTTTTGA
>JAFELO010001133.1:267638-296553 GCA_017140195.1 Eumaeus atala
AAATATCCATTTAGATACATATGCTCATCAGTATAACATTCTTTTATAAGCATTTTTCTCTAAATCATATGAGAAAAAGACCACCAATATTTTGGTAGTGGGTATCTGTATGTAGAATGCAAAATTCACATTGCATATCTTACAAATTCAAAGTTGTTGTTGACCTCTAAGGAATGTATCATTTTTAATAATTTTAAACACATTGTTGGTAATATCACCCTAATAATATAAAAATAAGTACTAAGGACAAGTTTTCATATAAAAGCCTCATTATATGATGTATCTGTCACTTTTTATTTGGTGGAACATTTGTCCTTGTAAGTTGTAAGTCTTAATTTTTTGAAACCCCTCCTTTTCATTATTTTTAGGGGGCATGCGAGACGATTTGATGACATAAGTTGTCATATAATTTATTAGACTTCAGTAAAAAGTTTAAATTAAAAAAAAAAACCTGATTGATTGATTTAAATATAAGAATGATTTAATTTTTTAAAAACTGTGTTTGTTTCTTTGTTAAATTCAGTATTAGACTTTACAAAAGAAGTATGTTTTAAGTAATGCAGGGTTGGCTTCTCAAAAACTAATTAATTAGTATTAACTAAATTTAAGCAAAAAAATGTATAGGCGCCAATGCACTGCGCTAGTACATTTTAGTTTTTATGGGTACTTTACAATTTTAGAGTCCTATTTTTGGAACAAAATGTAGAAACACTAACTGCTATTTGGCTAGCCTAGTGAGATAGTGATTGTTAAAATATTTATAGTTAGTAAATAACTTTTATTTGGTTTGTTTATAAAAAATATTTATTTTAAAAACAGTTAACAGGCCTACAAAATATATTGTTTGAGAGTTTTTGGTCTGGCAACAAAATTCATTTAACAGGCCACTGTTCTATTCCATAGCTCTACACAGGTATTATACAGTTTTTTCTTACATTTATTATAATAACTAAGATTCTGCACCGCCGTGTGCACCTCGGCGTGATATTGCTTCAATTTGTGATTTGTACAATTGGTGCTGTTAACATACTTTCAAAAAAGCAGGTTGTAAATTACACATGTATGTGTATTTAATATCTATTAACAGAATTGCAAAATATTAACATATAACAATATGTTAGGTCTTAAAACAAATATAAAAAAAGTTATGCACTAACATACCTGAAATTATTGTTCGGATTTTAATTATACTTTTCATTTACTTACATTTACTTCTTATGTGGCATCAGTAAAGATTCTATCAAAAGCGTTCCAGCAGTTTTTATGATAATGACTTCACTTAACCAAAAAGAATGAACTAGAAAATAATTTAAAATATTTAAATCAACTTCAAAGTTCAACTTGAAGTGTGTGCCAGTGGTGTAGGTTTGTAGGTCTTGGCACCAACTTCAAGCAATTTATTTATTACAGGTTTCTTTTAGCCTTTTAATGTACAGCATACACATAATTTCTTACTTTCGCAGGGCAAGATATTTAGTGTTGTGGGTTAATCAATATTTTTTTACATATGTAATTACATAATTATATGTAGGAGGCAGTGACATTTTTTTTATAGGATAGGTTGACAAACGAGAAATCGGAGCCTTTCGACGGCTACCGACGCCCATGAACATCAGCATAGTTGCTATGCCGATCGGGCCACCGGCTACTCACAAACTGCACGAAACGAGTGTCTCGTTTCGTGCAGTTTGTGAGTAGCTAGTAGGTGTCACTTCACGCCGGTATCAAGTGAGCGAGAGGTACCTTCCCGGTCGTGCCAGCCCAATTCCGTTGCATAGGAGGATGTAGCGTCATGCACCATGCATGGTACTTACCTCCTTTTATGCAGCATGGCACTACCTTTTAAAAAATGTGCAACTGTACCCACCTAATGTAATAATTTTAATAACTAGCGGCCATTTACGGTTTACCGTACCGTACCCGCGTACTCCGCCACCAAAAACGTATCCTTAATATAATGTATTACTAATTAGTAATTACAAATTAATTTAGCATTAAACGTAGTTCACTCTGGATTAAAAGTACATCTGCTAGCAAGAAAATAGATTATTGAAGTCGTCACAATTCAATTAGTACCTGTGTTAGATAATGTCACTATCTTCAATGCCGCCTATAGATTGATGCTATGAACCTACCTAACCTAACCTTCCCTCAATTTTAAGGCTCACTAATAACTTACCTATCACAATAACGAGGTATCCTAGAGTACGCAGACCAACGATCTAGGCCCGTGACATCACTATATAATATGTATGATGTATTTATTTGTACTAGAACTTAACATATAGAAATCTAAACTGCTTGACCGATTTTAAAGAAATTTCGCATAGTTATATAACTATGTCCCGCTTAAAAAATGGGTTTTATTTCAATTAATGGCCGCGGTATTTTACTACAACACCTACGTAGCCCAGTCAGATAGTTGTGTGATAGTTTTGTTATCGACGGTAGGCTGATTGAACCGTAACGTCAATTGTTATAAAATGGTTTTTGGTTAGTCCGTTAATCATTTTCGGCGCGACAAATTATTTAGCATAGTAAATATATGAATGCCTCATGCGCGAACTTTTTGATGCGGACTATTATAGTCGAAGTCCACGAACAGATCCGCACTTCTAAAACATAGTAGGCAGGTATTTTAATGGACAAATCACACTGAAATCTTTACCTTATACATAAAACTATCGTGTCACAATGTTAGTTACCTTACTCCTCCGAAAGGGCGTTACCGATTTTTACCAAATTTTATATTCCTATTCGGTAGGTCTGAGAAAAAGCTATTATATATTTTTCATGCCACTAAGTGATAAGGGTTGTTCACCCTGAGCTTCTATGCCGTGGTCCGTAGGTACACCTACTATTTTGACGGTGTTCTCTACTTTCACAATGATGTATCAATAAATCTTTAATGGTTTTTATATATTATGTTTTTTTTATATTATACGCATAATTTTCGTTGTTTGTTTATTTATTTAACAATTCTCGTACACTAATTACACAGTTAACAAATTCATTGTTAAAAAATATTTGTTCTGTCTTTGTACCTAATGTTTGTGTCAACCTATTTATTTTATTTGCCACGTTCTTTTTATTTTTAAACAAATTATATTTGAATAAAAAAATGCATATTTTATAAACTGCAATAATTATAATGACTAGTATACGCTTTTTTATGTTAGTGCCAGAACGCTGTGACGTCACAATCAGAGGCCTTAGATTTCCCACCCACAATAAGGATGTAATCAGAAAGTCCGCATTGAAGTTTGAGGAAATTCGCATTCCATGTAAGTCGCATATGTTGCAATGTTTTCAATTTGTATCATTGGCTAGTTATTGTAGAACATTGTAATTGACCTAAAATCCGTTTTAGTTCCGTTACTGTTGTAGACAACAGTTACAAGTAAAAAATTTGCACTACACATTCATGATACTAGAGACCTACTTAGTAGGTACATCGTAAATTAAAATTTGTGTGACGTAGAAGTGCCTTGGGACACAAAAACAATGAGGACGGAGGATTTATTTCACACGAAGCATTATTATTTGTTTATTCATAAGGCAAAAATGTAAATTATGTAAAAAATGGCAAAGATTTAAATATTTGCCATTTTTAATGTTGACTGTTGTATCTGACTCAGTTTCTACATCAGCTTATATAAATTATTTTATGGTTTTTGATTAATTAAATCGAATATATATGATTTTTTTTTTATTTAGGGCAGCTTTTCGAGACGGGACCATCAATTATGATAATCGATTTGGCCTCATCTAGTTAGCTCTTATCTTTTCTACTGAATTCATACATACCACTATGTGCTCTATCATAATAATTCTCAATATTAATTTCTCATTTAACGGGAAAGATGGTAAACATGTCATATCTTATTATATCAAGTTATCTAGAGGACTTTACAGTCTCTTTTCTTAGGGAAAGCTCACGGTAAAATTTTTGAACCTTCCCTACCCTTTCGAAATTTTAATAGAGGGCACTAACTGCATGCCCCTACAGACAAAGACATGTCTAGGTTCAAATTTATTATTATTCTACGAATATACCAATTGGCTGATGTAACACATAGCCAGTGTGCGAGTTCTTAACTCTAATCTGATTACTTTTCATTAAGCATATTACATGGGCAAAGTTCAGTTGAGGGTTACCTACTCTACGTAGTTTCCAGATTTAATATTTGTATGAGTTGGATAGCTCCGTCCAAAACAAGAGCCTTCATTAATCTGTAAAAATACCAAAAATTATTTGACAATATTATTGTTATTGGAATGCCTCTTTATTTTTACACAATAAGATCTCTAGCAAAAGTAAACCCTATTTAAAACTTGTTACTGTTATATGAGAAGTTTTATAGTATATTCAATTTTTTTTATTAATAAATACAATACAGAAAATGTACCTGTGTATATAAAACATTTACCTACTGCAATATACTTGACTTCTCGGTTTTTTAATACATATTTATTCTATCCTCGTTTTATTCATACTGCGATTAAAATGATTGTTTGATGTAAATATAAAATTGTGAGTTATAATTTGTTTCATTTATATAATTAAAAATAGTAGACGACACCTAACAATTTCTATTTAAGACTAAGTTAGTCTGCTATATCCTAGTAAGTCAATTCATTCACTTGGAAATCTGTGAAATTGCAAAACCACTACCATTCATTCCACTCCTCAAATGTGATATCCTCAAGTGTCACATAAAAGCACCGGAGCTGATTGGTAGTTTGTCTACAGTCATTGGCCACTGTCGGATATCGTCCTAGAAATCTTGCGAAGGGGTTCATCATCAATAGGACGTCCACTGCTGGACATAAGCATAGCCAAAGAGCGCCACAGGTTATGATCACGTGCTACTGACGCCGTTGCCCGACTTGTCTTGTAGTCGCCGATGTAGCTGCACTGGACACTTCCGTTAGCAAAGAGCAGTAAAAAAAAATCTAGTTTAGGGGCCGTTCGCGACTTTATCAAAGAAAAACGGTTATCGAAAATTTCTGTTGTACAATGTCTTCTGCGTTGGCGATTCTAAGCTAGTGTTTTCTTTACCGGGGATTTAAAGTCCAGATTGTATGAGGATCACTGCAGACATATCCTCTTTTAACATGGACTATTGCTCTCGTACAGTCTCGCAGTACTTGGCTCATCCTACCTAGAGTAACTTTAGCAAAGTAAAGTGTTAACTTTAGTACCTAATGGTGCTCGATATTACTGCCATTTAATTTAGTAAGTGGCATTGATTTTGATGTTAAATTTACGATGTAACGGGAGGTGACTCGCCATGTACTACCCGCGTGAACGCTGAACATAGGAGGCACTGTAGTGTTTCTTAATAGTAGGCACTTTAGTGTTTCTTGATAGTAGGCACTTTAGTGTTTCTTGATAGTAGGCACTGTAGTGTTTCTTGATAGGAGGCACTGTAGTGTTTCTTGATAGTAGGCACTTTAATGTTTCTTGATAGTAGGCACTGTAGTGTTTCTTGATAGTAGGCACTGTAGTGTTTCTTGATAGGAGGCACTGTAGTGTTTCTTGATAGTAGGCACTGTAGTGTTTCTTGATAGTAGGCACTGTAGTGTTTCATGATAGTAGGTACTGTAGTGTTTCTTGATAGTAGGCACTGTAGTGTTTCTTGATAGTAGGCACTGTAGTGTTTCTTGATAGTAGGCACTAGCGTTTCTTGCGTGAAAGTCAGGTTACACAGTATAGGTTATGTTTGTGGTTTTCCTTATAATTGCGAACAACGGGAGGACGATGTATAGACAGGGTGTGACAGGGACACTCCTCCAAACAAAATGGTAGTAGGCTCACCTACATTCTTAGTTGGTTTTGGGATGGAAGCGACTAGCCGAAGATGGTGACCTATCTGTACTCTGTTACAGACAGATCGTATTAAGAGGTAGTGCATGATAGCAACAGAATCGGGTGTGCACAAGGTACCTCTAGTGCACAAGCAATAACAATTATGTAGATGTCATCAAAAGATTCCAGTTAATAGTTTGTCGCCTTATCTATACTATCGTTTTACATATTAGTTTAGTGGAGTGCGAAATATTATCTTTTAAACATTTTAAGACTGAAGCCCTTCAAATTCTTAAATACATACCTACGTATTACATCATCGACATTGATACCTAGGTATGTTTTATCCCTGACATTCCAACACTATCTCGTTGGTTCAGCATCATATCGTGTTAAAGATAATTAATTATTGCATGGAACGAATAAAATACGATAGTTTATCTATCTATTTACGGAAGTTTACTAAGAGGTAGTGTCATGCTGCACTGCGGTGGAATTGGGTCGGTACCACCGGGGAGGTACCTCTCGCTCACATGATACCGGCGTTAAGTGACATCTTCGATATTCCTGTGGTCTGCGAGTAGCAGGTGGCCCATTGAGGTGGGTGGCGAAAAGGAGGGCAATGCATTGGCATAGTAATTATGCGTATGTTCATCTGCGTTGGCAGTCACAAAAACACTGGTTGACGGTATGCCCACTATACGATGAAAAAAATAAATTTAAAAAAATTATACCTTCTGTATCGTGTATGAGGTAGTGCCATGCTGCATTGCAGCGGAATTGGGCCAGGGAGGAACTTCTCGCTCGCTTGATACCTTAAAGTGGCTGCTGTACTGTCGTGTCCATGCTGTCACTGATAGATCGGATGAAGGATAATCATCTGCATATGAGGTTATCAATAGGCGTCGGTGGTCATTAAATGGCTATAGATATTACTTTTTCCACCTATGCTTCAAAAAAACTTCAGGATTACAGAGGAAATTAAACCAAGACTTTAGGACTATGACAATTATTTTGTCTAGCACAAGAGACGCTTGAGATGCGGCCGAATTAGGTCTGCACAATCAGGAGCGTAACTCATGTTACACGATGGTAAGTCTGTCGCAATTCGTGCGGCTTGTGATGGTGCGAGGATCTACTGGGTACGGGCAGCGCATCTGCTTAACTTTTGATTGTGCGATTTTGGATTACAATAAAATTCAACAATTACATGCATAAATATATTGTACTTTACATAAAATTCTCTACTTAATAATTATGTATTTTGTACCTGAACGGAATTCGTTATAGCGTTCTTTATAGCGTTTAAATGAGTAGCTTAATACGTGGAATTTATGCTTGAAAGCCAATTTGTAACAACTTACTTATTAAACCATTTCAGACTTTCATCGCATCACCAAATTTAAGCACTAAGGCATAGGTACTGATTTCACGAATGTTCTCTCTCTTTTCTCACTACTTGCTCAAGTGTCTCCACGGCGTTGTGATTTTATCCTTCTGACATAAACTCACAAGAATTAAGAGCAATTCTTTGATGCTAATTATAAGACGTTTGCGTCTTGCCACGTGAGAAATATTAGTTGTTCCAGAAGAGTGAATGGCTTGATATCAACGTTTCTATTACTCTGACAGGAGCTTCGGTACCTAAGCATGTCGGACAGTGGAGAGTTCTTTAATGTAATCAGTGATCTTTATCGGCTTATCTTTTTTTTAAAAAGATGTTCCCCTCTCCTTACTTGATCGAGGTTTTAAAACACATCCTTAAGACATGTCACAATAGGATTGTTATCTAACACAAAATTTAGTATTCATTGATAAAGTTGATAATATAATTATAAAGACTAGTAATTTTTGTAATATTTTTTAGATGTTAATAACAATTATATAATTATAACAACAAATGTACCTATAACTTAACTCCAAGCAACACAGCCATGTAATGATATGTCATTGTTAATATACATTCACTTATGTTATAAAGTGTAAAATTGTACGAAATATTGGATCTACTTTAAATAACTGTTGTATGCGCTTTATATATTAATTATTTACATATGTGTCTGGCTTACATAGCCCAGTATTATAAGTTTGTGCAAAGATATTTTCAGTAGCAATTATATGACCGAAGTTGTTCAAATAATTTCGCAACATGGGGCCCAATAATTGGGGCATTAGGCTCGTAATTAATACAGCAGATACAGTGGTAGCTATGCTCTTTATGTGTGTGCTTTTGGCGTATTCATCATATACTATAGCAGACAGCATCAAAATTATATTAATGCATGTAATTAAGCCTATAGAATTATAATTATTTTTATCTATTACATTACATTTTGAACTTTGGTAACATTATCGCTGTTTGAACATTCCATCATTTTAATCGGTGTGACAGTTTATTACAGATAGTAGAGATCAGGATCATAAAGTGTCCGTTAAAATTAACGTAAGTGATACCACTATACACCACTATTAACGTAAGTGATACCACTATACACCACTATTAACGTAAGTGATACCACTATACACCACTATTAACGTAAGTGATACCTCTATACACCACTATTAACGTAAGTGATACCACTATACACTACTATTAACGTAAGTGATACCACTATACACCACTATTAACGTAAGTGATACCACTATACACCACTATTAACGTAAGTGATACCATTATACACCACTATTAAACGCGTAATTTTTTATTACATCGATCTAATTAACTATATGAGGCAACATTGTTAAGAAAGTAATTTTTTTTATTCAACACAAGTCAATCCTCCTATTTTCTTTCCTCCGTACAGCAAATCTTCATGGGTAACAATGACCGTCCTACATAGGTTGTTAGTTACTCTAAAAACCTATGTATGACGTGATTGAACTTTTAAATAATCGTAATTTTTCTAATATAAATTTAACAAATTGAACACTGCAAGCAACGAAAGTTTTTAAATATAAGAAATGCAAAAACTTATATTTAAAATGTTCAAAAATATGTATTCATAATGAGCATTATAGGAAAAAAATTAATTATTACTGAGGATTTAGTGGACGGATTGAATCTTACGTTAATGACACCGATGATAAGAAATATTTTTCTAAACGTTTTTAGTCACGTCATCTAATGGAAGCATTGATTCTGCAGCCTTATCATCAACGCTAATACCATCGCGATGTTTCTTCTTTTTACCCAAACAACTTGTGAAGCATGTGTCACCTTTGCCAAAGTTTTCTCCGTCCTCTAGCGATTGTGGCATTGGTTGATTCATTGTTTCAGGTAGGAAGCAGCATAAAAATCCAGACACTAGCGCCACCAACCCAAATGTGACTGCTGGGATTTTTGGATTAAAGGAATCCAATAATGTGATCAAAGGTGTCAAAGCGCCGGACAATCTCGCACACATAGATCCTAAACCTATCGCCGAATTGCGTACTACCGTTGGGAACAATTCTGCGGAATAATTGTAAATTATAGCGAACGAACCTGCGATAAACAATTTACCAGCAACAACAATTACCGTCGATAGCGTAGAGCCAGCGGAAACAAAAGCAGCCACAATACAGGCTGTACCACCTATCAACATCATTGAACTGATCAACAGCCTACGACCCCAAATGTCCAAGAAATAAATGACGGCACCGTAACTTGGGAACTCAACTAAACCAAAGACGGCTGTTATGAGATACGGATTACCTTCCAATTTACCGGTGCTTAAAGTAAGTCCATAATATACTAACGAATTAGCAAACCAGGCCAGACATACATTAAGAGTCTTATTTCTCAAATTGGGAGTTTTGAAAAGATCACCGGTACTTGTCGAGGGCTCATCAGATGATTTGGATGATGATACTTTCCCTCTAGATATTAAATCGGCTTTATCTAATATCTCATCAGACTTATTAAATTTTAAAGCTTTCTGTACTATATCTACAGCTTCCTTGCATCTACCTTGGGCCCATAGCCAGCGCGGTGACTCGTCCATTATCCAAATATGAGGGAAGAGTAGAAGACTATGTAAACCATAGACAACTTGCAGAATTTGTCTATCGTCTATTAAAGCTCCCCAACCGGCTACTAACATTATTCCAAAAGCGAATAAACATTGGAAAGTGACACCACACGCCGTTCGTTTGCTGGCTCCTACTAGTTCCATAGTTAAAACGAATGCTGGGATATATGCCCCCGCTGATCCGAAAATGCCATAAAAGAACATGACCGTTAGGAAGCTCCAGTATTCTGGCATAAATGCAGCAAGTATAGCTAATATACACTGTAATACTCCTGACCAACAAAACACTGTCTTACGTCCTATTTTATCCGCTAAACCACCCAAGAAGATGGCTCCAGTGAAAACTCCTAGCATGTAAGTAGTTTGTGCTACAGCTCCCTTCCATCGTTGATTGCAAACCAGATTCCATTCGATTCCGCGCGATGATGTTCTATATGTAGTGTCGTATACCCATCTAGAACAAGCGACAGTGTCGTTATTTTCAGAAAACATTCTACAACTGTCTAGGACTCCATTGCTATGAGGTATTGCGTTGATAATTTCGGTGGAGTTCCACGGGGCGGTGGTTTCGTTTGTGTCCACGCCAGCGATCCAGCACCTGTAATATAAAATAGTATACGCTTAATATATTGTGTAAAGCTTATGTGAATGCTATTATATATTATCATAATTATAACAAATATACTAGCTGATTCGGTCATGCTTTGCTGTGGCTGTTGAAGTCGAAACAAAATATAGCCTATACTTCATGTTGGACCATACACCCAAGCCACATTTTATCAAAAATGTTTCAGTAGTTTCGGTGTCCATCGCAGACAAACATCGTGATATTTTACAAGGATAGCTTTATCATAATTTGCAAGTACTTGTTATTTACTTATGTATGTAAACTTCCTGATGTTTGATTTTTCTAGTCCAAAACGAGCAACTTGCATATCCCGACGCCCAAAGTGAACCGCTAGTAGGGAAATTATGCGCTCGTTTCCCCTTTTCTTAAAAGGGCCTTTTATAAAAGGGAGACAATCGTGCATTTGAAGCTTTTTGATGACTACCTACTACAAACATCTACCACATCATAAATGCTATGTACATTCGTTGCCCTCCAGTCTTCCTCTACTACTTTGGCTAACCAGAATCCGCACGAAACGCAACAGCAAAGCTGGCACTTTACGGCGGTATCGGAGAGATATTTCTACGGTCCTTCCGCCCACATTCAGCTGTAATGCAGCATGGCACTACCTGTTACTAAAAAGATACATAAAGCTGTATGCAGCCCAATACGCGGGTACATACATACTCCAGTAAACGCGCATATGACTTTTTATTTTTACTAGCGCTACGGCCCTGCTTCGCCCGTCAATAACAAGGACCATTATGTACTAGAACTCCCTTCTCGGGAATTGCTTTATACATTATTGAAAATAAATGAAAAACACTTTACTAAATTTTGAGAAAATCTATCACATAGGTATATACATATTTTTATACCGTAAACGGGACTTACCGCGTACTGTTTTAATCGAAGTAATTGCCTCGACTCTCCACGTTTTGGCTTAATAAAATACTACGCGATTAAGTTCCGTTTACAACATAAAAGTATAAATACAAATCGTGAACGCTTAAAGCACTAGGTATAGACAGACAGATTTTGGAGACTTTGTTTTATAAGATGTATAGATTCTGTCTTTAAAATCACATTTTCAATACCAATTAGATCTGTTTTGGTCAATGAAATCAGCATCATCTACTAAATGTAACGCCCCGCTTTAAATCAAAAATAAGATGAATAGGTATTGTTAAACATTACCTCAATACAAACAGGTTTAATTCTTGATATTTCTATGCAATATCGATGCTTAAAATACATAGGTTTTTAAATATTAGGCTGATAAAAATCTAACTAAACGAGACCTTTATTTCTATATCTACGTATGTCTATAAAAGAATCCAAACTATTTAAGCAAAGTGATAGGTACTTGTCATAGGTGCGATAGTTTGGATGAATGTATGGATGTCTGGATGTTTGTTACTCATTCTCGGGAAAACTACCGAACTGGTTTTAATTAAACTTAACATCGCTGTAGCTCATGGTACCAGGATCGCACATTAGCTATAATAATTGTAACTTTTACACGTGGGTTTGTCTGTAGTCTACGTGGACGACGTCGCGGGTAACAATTAGTAATAAATAAATAACACGAACTGTTTAATTCAACCTTTATTATATAAAAACACAGGTAATAATTATTCCATGAGGGTTTTAACATAAAATTATAAACTTATAACTAGATTCGTCCTTTTGTATAAAAATCTTAGATAATAACATTAAGTAATAAAACAGACGTTAAAATGTGATTAGATCACTAACCTCGTAACTCAGAAAACAACGTGTAGAAACAATTCATATATGTTTTATAGAAAATTTACAAAATATTTGTATTTAATTGGGGGCTGTATTCTATTATACCTACCAACCTTAGTAAAGAAAGATCTAGAAAGGATATATTTCGTTTACTATGATTACTACATAAAGTATCAAAAAGCTATGCTTTATGTATCTAAAAACTCTACTTTTATTTAACAAGTACGAATAGGTATGTAACAAGTTCGTTTACAACCAAGTCGCGACAATACAACAAGTAAATATCCGGAACATCTGTTATTTCTTTTAAACTATCTGCAAGTATATTTACCTAAAAATTTCACCCCAAATAAGCTCCTATAACCCAGCCTTTTTAGTGCATATACGAAAATATAGATATTAATGGTCCATTGGACGAGAAGGAAGAAGGACGACGCATTTGTATAGCAGTTGTATGGATGTGTATGAGCGTGGGTGACCGCCAAAAGTCTACGACTGCTCCCTCTTATAATATATTTAAAAAATAGTTTTCTTCAATAAGTAGTTACTACACTTAGAGTGAGTTAAAATATAAAATATAGCCTATACTATATATTAAAATATAAAATATAAACATTACTAGTTACAGCTCGCAGTGTCATCCACGTAACTCGCATACACCGCTATAATTTTTATATCAATAGTCTATAGCATAGAGGCTTCCTTGCTAAATGGGCTACTTAAGCAGGCTCCACACATAGCGTTACACGTAACCTGTGTGGGGGTAAATTTGTACCTGCGCAGGCTACCGGTGAAGGATCGAACTTCAAGCGGTATCTGCCCCGTACGATATAACTGAGCGTGTGTCGTGGACTTAACAGTGAATTATGCAACTCAGTCCTGGAGGTATTTTCCGTAATTAGCACATTCAATCAACGAAACAAACTCTTCCTTTGAGTAAAAATTTAAGTACATTATTACTCAAATAACTCTCTAGCTTTATAAAACTATTATGGACTATAAGTAAAGAGTCTCATTCACTTAAATATACTTAACGAATTTTCAAAATTCGTTTTAATAAAACTATCGACTGAAGAAGTGTGACTTACCATACTTCTCAATTTACATATTATTTCAGATTGAACTTCAATTAAACAAAAGTAGCCAAGTAGTTCTAAATAACGTTAAATACGTTCCTAAAAGTTTGACCTCATTCTCTTGAAAAGTTCTAGACTTCGATGTTGTCCTTATTAATCCTAGGAAAAGCATAGGTATAGAATAGGCACTTTATAATTATAAGACATATCTTGACCGGATTCACGGTTTTCTGTTTGCAACTTATCGGTATTCCCTCATAATTAATCAAATAACCTGTGAAATCTTACGGTCATAAAGTCATAGAGACAATAAAGATAGAGTTGGGAAGCCACAGATGTTACACGCCTTTGACTGCGAGTGTCCATTTTGGTTGATAGGGAAGGAAGCTGAGATATGTATTTTTGCCTCGCATGCGCATTGCGCAGAGAAATATTCGCGGCGCGTTTTTAATTTATCTGGTTTAAACATGTTTGTCAACAGATACTTTATTTGGAATCATTTTGGTAGTAAAATCTAAGAGTTCGTATCTCTGTTCAACTTTGACCGACGCGTTTTAAGCTGACTTCCATACTGTGTTACCTACCTACTTAGGTATATTTGTAATACATGTAAAGATATTGATAATAACTTGTTATCAATAAAATTACTTTCTGTCCTTTATTGTTACAATTTGTTTAGATGTTACTATTGACAAAACTTATTTCAGGAAAGCCCAAGTAAAAATAAAAATATTGACGTAACAAATGATTGTGATTATAAGTACATAGCTAAACTATCTTTATCCAGTCTAATTTTGTATGAAATCTGACTAGACAACATAAGCATAAATATTCACACTAACCCTGTTATATTAACTAAACATAATCCTTAGTCTTAAATTACTGGATAGTACTCCCTGGCATAGTCTTGTTATCTTCATCATCCTACTACATCTGAACACAAGCAAACACAATTCCTACATACGAACACAAGCAAACACAATTCCTACATACGAACACAAGCAAACACAATTCCTACATACGAACACAAGCAAACACAATTCCTACATATGAACACAAGCAAACACAATTCCTACATACGAACACAAGCAAACACAATTCCGGTGACCGTAATTGAAGGGGAGGAGGAAAGGAGCGCAATGCCCCGGGTTAATCATTTGGCGAATGTTTATGGGCTATACTACTGAGTCGTTTGTCCTATATAATATTTAAAAAAAACTGCTATTCGTAAAACTAATAAATCAGTGAAATGGATATCTTGTAGATTTCGGAATTTATTTTCAAAATTTTCCAAATAAAAAACGAAACAACATCTGACAAAAAAGCTTATTTGAAAAACCCTACAACTCCAAATTGCTTATTCCGTTGAATCGCTTAATCTTGGTTTATCCAGATAAAAATCCAAACTGATGGAACCTGATGCTGCTAAAAGTACTACTTTCTAAAATGAACCTGTTGTACCCAAGCACAGAAGAATACCTTACCTAATCTTAGACTACAAAGTTTGAGCGATAAAAATATCCCAAAACGTTCATGCTATAGAAATTACATAATCTTCATTCTTCAAATTAATGATGATGGCAACTACGTATATTGACTAATG
The DNA here is from genome assembly GCA_017140195.1 of Eumaeus atala. Taxonomy (NCBI): domain Eukaryota; kingdom Metazoa; phylum Arthropoda; class Insecta; order Lepidoptera; family Lycaenidae; genus Eumaeus; species Eumaeus atala. The sequence continues at coordinate 282,502 of JAFELO010001133.1, forward strand.
TATTTAATGTTATAAGGCACTGGATTCAAGAGTTTTGTACGGTCTGATAAAATCGATGGTCGGCTTTTCCGTGAGGATGGGATGTGGTATAATAAATGTGACAAAAATAAAATCTATACGAATTTTGTCGTATTCTAATTTTAATAAGATTACATTAAACAAAATACTTTTATAATTTTTTTGTGGTGCGAGATCCCATAAACTATAAAACTTTTAAGCCGATTAAGTTTTCGAATTAAAATCAGCTAAGGATCATCGAAATACGTGTATTATTACACTTTTGTTGCCGTAATAATGAAAGCCAACGAAGCAAAGCTAGACCAAAAATTAAGGTTTGTGTAAAGTGAAGATTAATAATTAATTACTTAGTTAGTGTAAAAAAAACTTATTATAATCAGTTAAGAAATAGAAAAGAGCTTAATTTTTTTTAACATATTTCATGCTTTCCTCTCGTTCAAATCCAGCGGTATCATAGTTTCAGGCACATCAACTGAACCATCGCTCATTCGTCTACCTCTGCAATTTGTGAAACAGGTATCACCTACTCCAAACTTTTCGCCATCTTCAATAGATTGTGGCAATACACGGCCAATTGTTTCAGGTAGCAAAAATGTAGAAAATCCAGAGAGCAATGCTAAAAATCCAAATATTATAGTAGGTATTTTTGGATCCAGCGTATCCAGTAGACTTATTAATGGAGTGAAAGCGCCTGAAACACTTGCACACATACTGCCTAATCCGACACCGGAACTACGTACTACTGTAGGAAATAGTTCTGCAGAGTATTTGTAAATTATTGAATATGAGCCAGATATGAACAATTTACCGATCATGACTACGCCTGTGGCCGCTTTGGAGCCATGTGGCAAAGCGACAACCACTAAACAGGAAATTCCACCCAATAACATCATTGTACTTATAAGTGCTCTGTGTCCAACACGATCTAGATAGTATATAATTATGACATAGCTTGGTAATTCAACAATTCCCATCAAAAATATAATAAAATAGGGATTGCCACTGAGTTTACCAGTGTTCAGAGACAGCCCATAATACACAACAGAGTTGGCGAACCAGCAACCACACACTATGAGCGTCTTCTTAAGCATATTCGGAGTTTTAAAAAGATCATTTGTGCTTGCCACTACGTCATCTGAATATTTTGCACAAGTTGCTTTACAATGTGATACTAAGGAAGGTGTGTCGATAATTTCGGAAGATTTATTCATTTTCAAGGCCTTCTCTATTATAGCAACTGATTCTCTAGCACGACCTTGTGACCAGAGCCATCTTGGGGATTCATCCATTAAAAACCAATGAGGAAGTAACACAGCAGCATGTAATGCATAAACAATTTGCAAATATAATCTATTGTCTATAAGATATCCCCAAGCGGCCAGAAGCATGATACCTACAGCAAACATAACTTGAAACGCAACACCACATATTGTTCGCCTGCTCGATCCTACTAATTCCATGGTCAGAACGAAACCGGCAATGTAGGAACCAGATCCGAATATTCCATATATGAAACGGGTAGCTATGAATGTGTAATAATTCGTAGAAAAAGCAACTGCTGCTCCAAAAACAAGTTGAAGAGCCCCCGCCCAAACAAATATAGTTTTTCTTCCGTATTTGTCGCAGAACCTTCCTAACACGACGGAGCCAGTAAGAACTCCGATCATATACGCTGTTTGAGCTGCGGCACCCATCCATCTTCTACTGCAAACAAAATCCCATTCAATGCCTCGGGACGATGTATAGTATTGTGTATCGTACACCCAGGAGTGGCAGGCTTCTACATTTTTGCCGACACCATAAACGCTGCACGAATCTAGTTTTCCGTTTTCATTTAAAGGAATTGCAGCTAATATGTCGGATGAATTCCACGATGCGGTGAAATTGGCATTATCTACGCCCTTTACAGCACATCTGAAAATGATAAATGAAAAGTTAACATTTACGAATCATTTAAAAACATAAAATTATAAGCACATAGAGAGAACAACACAGAAGAAATAATTAGTACTAAGTATCTATGATATTTTAAAGCTGTAAAGTTATAATAATAAACATATTTAATAGTCAAAATATCACAATATTTAAATATAAATATTTTAAATTGATATATTTTTATGAATAAGGTGTAATTACTACTGTTCGAGAATCTCTTTAAGATGAGTATGTGTAAGTGTACAAAAATACAAAGTGTAATTATGTATATAATGCATGCATTTTTTAATGCAACAATATATCTAAAATGCAACCAGTTAGCAGTAATATTTATACAAATATTGAGGTAAGATAATTTGCAATTGAAATCGATTCAGTTCCATTTCAACCGAAAAAAAACGCAATATATTAGAATTTTAGAAATATAATATTGTAAGCGATTAATTATAAAAAGCCATTGCCAAATATATTCTTTTCTGAAAATTATACTTACTTTTAAGTTAGCATTTATCACCAAGAACACTTGTTGTTGTCTAGAATATTTCAGACTTGATACCCTTCAAGCAATTTACAGCACAATCATAAAATACTTATATAAAATAAATAATGAATAAAGCATATAAAGAACCCAGATTTTCATAACATAAACAGTGTGTACAAGGACAGATTGCTTATATACCTAAAGTAATTTAGTAGCAAATTTGCTGTCCTCTTGTGGTTAACCATTTAATTTTTCTCTTGCACCATCATTGACTGGAAAAAAATCATTATAATCTCAGACAAGTTACAAGAATATCACGTTTTACACATCATGAAATTAATTACTATAAAAATCTATTTTTGCAAGTAAATAATCATAATGTGATGAACATATCCTGCCTTAGATTCTACAATCAAATAGATGCCACCATTTATAATTTAGAGGATATAATAGTATAGCGTACACAGAAATATAAAACACACATTAATAAATTTTGAATCGGCAATTCCCGTAAAATGACGATTAGATATATATATGTACGTATCAAGCATGTAAAACTTAGTCACTCACTTAAATTGGGAGATGCATCTTTCACCAATTAATTGGTGAGATATTAATGAAGTGCTTTACACGCTAAGTTTAATAAAAAATATGTAGCAATAGTGCTATAAATTAAACTAACAATTTGGCTCGTTGAAGGTAAATTATTCAAGTAATAAGATCATCAAAAATTAATTATTTCTGATCAGCAGATTGATTAGTTAGAATGTATATACTCTTAACAGACACGTGGTATATTATTTGAGTCCTACGTTCAGATTTTTTAATCGCATTGCCCAGCACTAATGCGTGTAGTGCTACGTATGCCATCTTAAAGCCAATGTAGCATTGCTACGCCAACATAGCAATGCTATGATGGTGCTACATCAGCGACATGCGTCAGAGAGGTAACAAGAGATTTATATCTTTCAAATCATTATAAGAAAAAAGACGAATTTAGATGTGTTGATGTGGTTGGTTATAAATTTTATAAATATTCATACACATTATAAACCTTTACCATAAAGCAAACAAAATGCATCTCCGTTCATGCGCATGCTTAAATTCGTCGCTCAGGAGATGAGGAAACAAATATATACATAGATGGAAGATATAGGAATCATGTTTTTATTCTTAACATAAACTGCATAGAGCAGGTTACGATAGAGGTCGAATGACCTATAAACTTATCGCACCTCTCCTAGAGGAGAATATAGTTATTTTTATATCACTTGATGAATAAATACACCTTCAACTATTTTCATAGAATTTCCACTATTTATTACTATAATTTTACATTTACGACCAGTTTTACATTTAAGACACTTGAACGTGTAATGTTAAATTAATAAATACATGAAACGGTATAAAAGTCATATTTATTCATGAAGCGTTATTCTTAATATTTGCATCAGGAAGTGACTATATACTCCATCAATGATATTATTACTTTATAAGAATTATGATAATAATAATCTCATATAGTTGAGACAATTTTAATATATAATTTAAGAACACGATAGATCTTTTCAGATATATATAATCTGCAATAAATAAATGTTAATTAATATTTCTTTATTGCGCACCTCAAATTGCTCACAAGATGCTTATGGCTATAATATTTTAATAAACGTAGAATCAGCAGAGTATGAATACGGGTAGGTAGCCTCTGGAAAGACGAATTATAATTCTATCTTCTAGCATCTGGGCACAGAATTTCGGAAGATCCCGGTGCAATACCTCAGACCTAACCTAACCATTTCAGGGTGAATGGAGATCGGCCTTAACCTTCATTCAATGAGGTGTAACATACACCCCATTGCTATACATTAACACCCCAACATGGTTCAAGCCTTGTCGTGGCGGTGGGGTTTATTAGCCTGAGGTGAACCCAATTGAACCAAGGGGGATGCTCTTTGTACCCCTCTTATAAGAAGAGGCGACAAAAGAGCAGCAGGAGGAAGCGCTTTTGCGACCGGGGTAAGGAGCGATGATGGGAATCTCACCCCATTGCATACAGTTGTCCTGTGGTGCGGGGCAACCCTGTTGTGAGGAGGCGTCGGTCCCTTAGGGGACTGACTAGTTGATCGAGGCACCCTGATGATTTGTTGTTCCGTGGCGCAAAAAACACCGCTTGCGCCATCAGTGCCGCCTTTGGTGACGTCACCAAGGGCGACCCGTAAACGTCTCCGCGAAAGCTTCCCACGATGGGCAAGACAGCAAGGTAGGCTAAAAATAGAGATGGATGGAGGCGATTTTTCAACGTCTCCGTGAAAGCTTCTCAGGATGGGGAAGACAGCAATTGATTCAGAAACATGTTTTATAACACGTGCTTACTTAATTATTATTAGATAAATTTTAACATCAACAATTACTATAGATTTTTGACAATTGGCCTCCTCGAAAGAGTTATATATTTAAAATAAAATTACGTAAAAGAACTAACAGTTAAAAGTCTTATTCTAAAACGGATTAAATTTTTGTTTACTAAAATAAATAAAATTAATGATGAAGTAAAAAATCATACCATTTAAAAATGGTATGATTTTTTATTTTCAGGTATATATTCAGGTTCATTGAGGAAAATAAAGCGTATATAAGCTTTATAATGTCGCGAGATTTTATCATACGGTCAAAAGATTCCGGCTCTGCGAATAGAGAACAAGTAAACAGTTATGAATACACACCTATGTTCCGGTACTGCTGCTACAGTCACCAACGACAGCATATGGAGCCCAGCCGTCATTGCAGCAAGAATATGAAGGAAGAATTGGAAGCCCTGGTACCGCCCAAAATCACCTGAAAAAGTTTTTTTTTTTTTTATATCATACAAAAATGATTCTGGACATTTCTGGTGAGACATACAAGGAGATAAACGGTTAGTGATTACTGACTCTGACATCTATTTCAAACGATAGCATATGTAGAGTTTGTTGTCTCCGCTGGCGTTGCGTTTGCTTCTGAAAAATGTCATGTCATGTCATGTTGTGGTGGACGTCGTCAATAAAACGGATTCAGCTTGCATTATCTACGTTTCGTCTACCTTTCGACCAATACCAATACCGCCTGACGGTCAGAACTAACAAGACAGAATATGTACCGAATGACGACCGGCTGGCTCAGTTGGTAGTGTTCAAACCCCGGCAAAGTCATGTTTGTTAATGTACGTGTATTATATGTATTTCTATAAAAAATATATAAATATATAAAATTACTTAAATTTATGAAAATATTAAATATACTTCCGTCGTTTGATACCAGTAACACAAATCCTTACGGTACCTACAACAGGACTGGAATAACCACAGATATTATTATATTATTACAATATTCATATTTTGGAGGTAGTACGGTTGAATGGATGCCGCTGTTAGGGAGATGTGAAGGTGGCAAACAAATCAAACACGAAGATGAGTTCCATGCAGTAAGTACCTACTCGATCCGGATTGGATCGGAGGTGAGCGCACATTGTTTGCAACAGATCGGCAATGTTGGCTACCGGCATTCATAAAATAAGATCATAAGTGGAACGAAAAGGTTGCTAATTTTTTCATAGTATAGGGGACAAACGAGGGATCGGAGCCTTTTGACGGCAACTGGCGTCCATAGCCATTCGCATAATTTTTTTTGTCGTGCAGATGCGTTACGCTCCTTTCTTCCGCCCCTTCAATGGGCCAACGGCTACTCACAAACCGCACGAAACGCGACAACATTGCTGACGCTTTACGGAGATATCATGTGAGCGAGAGGTACTTTCCCGGTTTGCTGCCCCAATCCGACTGCAATGCAACATGGCACTACTACTTCTACTAACTAACTTTGATTATGTTGAAATGAGATAAATATAAAGATTTACAGTTTCATGGGAAAATATTTCAGTTCGTTTAATAACAATTAAATTATATTTCTTTATTAAAATGGCCATGGCTCATTGTGGTTTTTAATGATTTATCATTTATAATTAATGATTTTTCGTACTCTTATTAAATAGTAATTAAAAAAAAACTTGAAATGGAAATAAAATAAATACTTCTTAAAGGTAGAGCATTCCCTTATACCATGCGTTATAAGACATATCTAAACTAAGTAGTTTTAGAATATAATGATATAAATTATGATAATAATGACAACGGGTTTTATTAATTTAGTGTATGTCGATGATTCTTTTTTTAATAATAATAATATCTGGGGCCTTATCACTCCGCGTTAACCTAGCCATGTGCTAACTACCTCCAGGACCGCTCGCACCTTAAGGATCGCAGCTAAAGGTAGTGACGGTGGAAATATATTAAACATTTTTTATAAATTTAACAAATGGCATATATTTAAGATGTTTATTTATAAATACATATAATACATATGTTAGAATATTCATGACCTGGACGGATTCGAACACGCGGCCACTGCGGCAGCCAGACGACAATTTGATTAAAGATTTAAATTAGTTTATAGTATCAGGTGATTTTTGTTCAATACCAGTAGGTGGTAAGGATCTATATTACTTTGACTGTAACATCGGAGTATAATGGATATTTGCTTAGAGGGGAGGGCATTACGTAGTGCGCTGTTACAAAAATGTGATGTCTATAAATTTGAGTGACTAAACTAAATGTTAGCTCTAAAAATAAAAACTAAATTATGATCACGGCTTCTAGCCGATTTGAAGCGCAAATCGACCACACCCGTCAGAGGGTGGGGGAGGAGGCCGGCTTCCTGTGACAAGCCAAACCGAAGGTCGAGCTCAACTATCCTTATACACGTCCCGTAACATTAAACGGCATCGTGCGCGCGCCGTCCCACTAGCGTGGGGAGGGGGACCGCTTCCCCCTTTTCGGTCCCAAAAGTAATCACGATAGGGTGATGTCCACAAGAATTCCAGTTTGCGTCTTCCCATCTGCGGGAAAGGAGGGAGGTCCGTCCCCCTATCGTCTACCTAAAACCAGAAGACAAAAAAGTCTTCCGTAATCAGTCGAACTGTTAAGGCTGGACAAGCGCCGCCAATCAGTAGTAGGTCCCTCCGAAAAAAAAACTAAATGTTTGAGTTTTATTATCATAATTTTGGTAATGCGCAACAAAGAGCGACGTCTGGTGCTAATCTATATATAAATTCTGTACTATAAGCCTTACAAAAACAGTATACTATAAGTTACTGCACAGGACATATCATTATAGAGCACAAGTGTGATCCCTCCAGCCTGATGAGACCGGAGATAAACCAGGTTCACGACTGACAACGTGTTCCACAAGGCGCAGATGTTAGCTTCTAACCTTCATGATTTTGGACTGTTTTCAAAATGGACTAGTAACAGATACTTTTAATATTTGCGAACAATTTTTGAACTGAACTGAGTCTAAAGAGGAACACGCATCATAATTTTTGAACTGAACTGAGTCTAAAGAGGAACACGCATCATAATCATCAACTTTTATCAGCCTACTGCTCCACATATAACCCAGCAAGAGACCGGAAGTAATGGCGATGATCTATACCAATAATATAAAGCTGAAGAGTTTGTCTTTTGTTTGTTTGTACTCGCTACTCACAGGAAGTACTCGCCAGAAATGAAAAAATATTTTCGGGTTGAATAGTCCATTTATATAGAAAGGCTATATGCTATGAATCGTGTCGTTATGGCTAACATGTTCAGAGTTGCACGGATGAAACCGCGGGGTGATGCTTGCACACAAATAATCCTCTCATAAATTATTTACTAAGTAAAGTACCTTCACGCGTGTGTTATCCTCGAAGATGTAGGCAGAGGTGTGCTAGTACATCCACAACTCGTAACTAGCAATACTGGAACACCCACGACTAGCCAAGGTACTGAGGCCCATGATGTCATATGTAATGTGTGCACAGAATAATTTTTAATAACATTTAATAACAGTTGCCCGACCCGGGAATCGAATCCGGGACCCCACGCGGCTAACGATCTTAACAGGCGACACCCGCGCCATTACACACAGAGGCAATCAACTATTTACCATTGATATCAGGTTTGTTATAACTTAACGTTAAATTTGACGAAAAGGAAGGTATAATTACTTAGTAGTATTCAAACTCTTTAGTTATGTTCTAAATGTAAAAACGCTAAGACTTTATATACATATTTATCTAGTTTGTGTAGTACACGTTAATGGGAGGTAAGAAATACGTAAATGTGTTTGTCACGAACGAATGCGTAAACGATTAAGTGGTTAATTTGGTTTATGAGCGACCTTTACTCGTTACGATCAACTAGTTTACCTGCAACTATTGGTAATGATGTTTAAACGTGTAATGCCGTAGGTATTAACAGTCATATAATCAGTTGAACAAATATACATGATAACTAAGTATTGTGCTTGCAGTACGTACAAAATTTCAATGTGACTTTTATTCTATATCTGTTTTGTCCTTAAAATTATTTTGGTATTCTCACAAAGTACATTGTAAGCTATGTTTTATGGATGGTTAAGTACTTCAGTAACTACTTATTTAAGTACCTAACTAAGTTGTAAGGAAGTACTTAATTAAGTAATTCCTTACAACTTACACTTACAGTGCAGATGTTCTGTGTTAAGGCTTAAGCCTGACTTACTGACGGACAAAATCACGTGCAAAAGTTTTAGCTTCGCAATTATTATATGTGACTATAACTCCACATAGACCATTTTTTTACTTAGAAGCAGAAAAGTAATGTCTCCTTAAAATATTTGTAGACTTCTGAAAGAGACATATATTCATGTAAATACATTCAGTACATTCAGAGTTTATCGCGAACAAACAGGCAGAAAGTCACGGCGAGGTGAATTTAAAAAACATGAAATTATAATTATTCACATAAAGGTACTATTATTTTTAGGTTCTCGAATATTTAACACATGTTCTGAGACATTCGGGTCAACGGTGTCTGGTCTGACTGCACGGCGTGTATCTTAATTTAGCTATCCCTTGGAACTACTAATAGGTTGGTAAATGGTACATTAGCAAGCCTCAGCACGCCAGTTGGAATTTTGTTTTTCATAACTGTAGCTTATACCGTGGTAACGAAGAGAAACCCAATGCATGCTGTACTACTGATGGTGCTCGTCGAGCGGCGACCATGACGACAGGTTTGGTGTCAAAGAGAGTACCGATCGATCATACGTCAAACGGGATCGAGCGGTACTCTTTTGTTGTACACATTCAATTTCGGTAACACAGCGCGTTCATTATATATACTATGATTAATGCATAAAAAAAAACGATTCGAAAGACTGCACTGCAGACATAAATGGTATAAATTACAATATGAGCTGTTGTGCTTTAATGTCTCTCTCTCTCTCTCCCCTAACTGGAAGTTTCGAGTAATAAAAAATTATCAAGGATTATCTGCAGCCGTTTTAAAGGACTGAAAGCTGTGTCTAAAAATAACATAACATTCAATGAAAAGCATTAAACCCAAATGCTTACAATACATCTCAATGTACCCAGCGTCACTTGCGTCACAAAGACCTAGACGAGCCCTTCGGACTGTAGCAGGAAACATAGAAATAAACAAACATACGTTCGAAAAACATTATCCTCCTCCTGGTGTAGTTGAGTCAAATTTTGATGGGCAACGAGATTGCCGAAAAAATTCTATGCATATTTTTAACACTTTGAAACTTTTACCAAATTTTAATTATCAATAACATTTAACCGACGGCGATACAAAGAGGTAATTCGAGATGCACCAGAGGCGTTTGACCTCATCTCGCGAGGAAGTTTATTTTTACATCGGCCGCTGGCAGTGCAAATGTGTCAGCGATTGTGTTGTCTCGTAGCACATGTCTCGAGATATTGACTGAAGCTGTGTCACATCAAGAGCCTAGACTGACGGAGTCAACATAATGGTCGTCCAATACTCTCACTCATACACGATGTATTATTACTACATTTTAATTAAGTACCTGTATGTATATGTATAATTATGTATATATATATATATATCTATAATTATATGTATATGTATAATTTTTTTTTTCATATTATAAGAATACAAACGTGTATTCGGAACCTTTTGATAATTACCGACGCCCATATACATCTGCATTATCGTTGTGTAGATGCGTTGACCTTTCTGCCCATCTTCTGTGGGCCGTAGTTATCTCTATAGAGCAATATAATGTGAGCGAGAGGTACCTCCCCGGTCGTGCCGGCCCAATTCTGCTGCAACGCAGCATATTATTATTCAATACTATTACTATACATTTTATACTATTATTTATAAACAGATAAGATACCTATGTCAACTAAACCTAAAGCAGCAAGTAGCTTTAAGCGTGGCTTACTAGTTGCTTAGTAATTTTAAGGGTAAAGTCTTAATCTGAAAAAAATATCGACCTCATAAATATATTTTTTTAACAAGCCTGTCTTGAAGGTTTTATAGGTCAACATATTACTAATATAGTATATATTACTGGGTCAACTGTTACTATTTTAATATGTGGAGACGTTTTATTTTTAGCATCATTTTAACATAGAAATGTACAAATATATTGAAATACAAATACAGTGAGATTGCTTTAAGCGGTTTACCTATCTACTAGCGATCCCCGATTAACCCTAAAATAATAGGAGCATATTATACAGTAAAACCTCCCACAGACATTGCTCTGTCCATAGGTGAAAACCACATGAAAATCCGTTCAGTAGATTTTGAGGTATGTCAGGTTTTGGGAAATTCAAAAATTGCAAGAATCGCGAATATCGGATTTTGGTGATGGTGTCCATCTTGAATATACATTAGTACTGAATAAAATCGATATCATTGAATAAGATTTGGGCATAAAGAAAGAATGGCAGATAAAAGGTTAGCGAAACAAACACCCATAGCGAATGTAGAAGGATATAGGTACAAGTGAAGACCAAGACCAGATAGATCGGGAGCCATCCGAAGGTCAAGAGTATTCGCATGAACATGAACAGAGTTCCTTGATAAATGGGCTATCTAACATTGGAAGATTTTATGAAATCAGATCTTCTAACACTACAATGGAACGTCGTGGTGCCTGTAAAAGTGCATGCATCAGAATTATTTTTGATTTTTATTGTATGGATGTATTAATGCGTGTACTGTTGGTGTCATTTAATAAATAAATATAAATATATAAACAAACTCTTCAGCTTTATTTATTATTTCCTTCTAGACAGCTTTTGATCGATGCTAGATTTCTCAATAGTTATATCGCTTCTTGATATTCGCAGGAATGTAGTGCAATAAATACCAAGACTTGTAGTCCGGTCTATGTACTCGATACATGAAACGAATGTACTCTAAGAGCTGTTATCATCACGCGATTATAAATGACAAACGATATACTATCTGTAATTGTAACAGTTTTAACTGTAAACAATTCGTATCACTGGGCGCGTGATAGTCGAGTGCAAAGGTGAACGCTGGGTTGAAGACAAGTATGAACCAGCATCGTCAGCTTTTTTTTAAATAGTAAAGGAGGCAAGCGAGCAATCACAGCCTTTAAACGACTACCGAGACTCGTAGACATCCGTATTATTGTAGTCAGGTGGCAGGCATACCCCGTGGAGTAATTACAGATTGAACAAAAAGTAATACAAGAGATACTCCATTTGGCTAAAAAAAATTATGTAAAATATAATAATATAATATCGTCGTAGCTGAATTTCGGCTACAGCATGGCGGTGTCATTGCGGCCATCTAACAGAGACTGGGCAACTACGCACTACTCCGAGGCATGGGGATGTAACTTCCTGACATCGGACTGTTATTGGAAATTGTAAAATCCCACATTCTTGTCTGACCCGGGTTTCCATCAGTTTACCCGTGCTCCCGTGTAGACTCACCTTTAGAAAGAATATGCAAAAGTGTGTGTAAAATGTATTCCCGAGTAGGTACTGTTGTGTGACACCCCGCCGACTGCCACGTCACAGCTTATCAGTTTTGCCACCAAATATAATATTATAGCACTCTGCCAAGATAACTTCACAGGGTTTTTGACCGATATATTATAGTATAAATACATGTATATTAGGTACGCTTATCACAAATATATTACTTACTAGCTGTTGCGCGTGACATCGTCCACGTGGACTTAGGACGAAACCACGTGCAAAAGTTAGTATTTCTAAAACTTTCGTACACGAGTTACAACATTGTCAAGTTCCATCAAAACCCGTTTAGTAGTTGGCGCGATTGGATAACAAACATCCACACAAACTTTTGCTTTTATTATATTAGTAATAGAATAGATTTAATGATGGAGAAGATTGGAAAATTGAATTTCGACATGTAAAAGTACTTAAATGTTCGATATTATGTTTTATCATATTTCTATTACATAATGTATATAGAAAATAGTTAGAATTTTAAATAAACTATAATACAAAGATAATTAATTACAATATTATATTATATGTATACAAAGCCGTCCCGTCCATGCAACACATGGTGACAAGATTTGTAATTGTAAAAAAATCAACGACATACAAAAGTAAAGTGAGGCATTATAACTCTGTGTACCGTTGTGTTAACCTAGTCGTTTGTCGAGAACCTTTGAGCTCCCAAGTGCAAGTGGGAACAATTCATCAATAGTGGACGTCGAAGGCTTTCTAGAGCAGGGTTCATCTTTCACACCCTCTGCCACGTTTGGATTCTGCTATAAATTTTTTGACGGATAAACAAGAACAGAGCAGAATCTCCCAAAGTACCGACCACATCACCATGGATGGCTTGCGGTGATAGCACCTTCTTATGGAGGTACTTAATGACTCCATTTTCAGAAACTATGTCCGATTGCTTTGTTATAAAAATATAAAATCACAATTAATTGCCGTATACGCTTCGAACTTCACACAATTAACTAGTCGGAAATGAACTAAGTAATGTGGGTAGATTACATTTTTAGAGTTGAATGAACTCGGTATGGAGTACTTTTCAATCCACCAAGTATTTATATTATTTTAGCATACGTACAAAGTAGGTGATTAAGAAGAAGCTCAGTGGCGGGTAGACTTGATTATGACGGATATATGAAGCAAAATGGCAGCAATGCACCTTTCGCCACAAAGTCTTACCGCAGTCACATAGCAATTCTGGTGTCTCGTTTCGTCACGCTTTTTAAATCTATACTTATTACAAGACGAAGTTCTCAAAAGCTGTCGGTCTGTAAGTGATCGATATTAATCGTCAAAATTAAGTATAAAGTCTATGCCTGCTAGTTAACTAACCCTAAAACTTGGTAGGTAGCTACCTATAATTTTAACGTTTGTCGCGGTTATGTTAAATGATTCGTATGTTTTCTCTGGATTCTTAACTCCCTAGCGGAAGAACCCTACACCAATAAAATCTAATGAAAGGGCTCAGACGTTGGCAACAGGATCTCCTAAGCGACAGGCCTGCTCCTTCTATGTGTGCGAAGTGCTCGCATCACATCTACACACATTTTTCACCACACCCAGCGGCGCTGTCGTCCACAGAGCACCACGAGCAGGTGGAGCGCCGAATTCGACAGCGAGAGCCCGAATCCGACGGATTGCATCTCACCCTCTGAGCTGCGCAAAGTCCCACTTCGTCTCTCGAGGCGCAAAGCTCCAGGCC
>JAFELO010001133.1:296576-341619 GCA_017140195.1 Eumaeus atala
CCCCACAGCGCTGGTGATGATGCCTAGGCGAGCAGCCGTGGCTCTCACACAGATCGCAAATGGCATTCTCCGCAGGGCCCACTTTCCGGGGACCTGGAAAGAGGGGAAGGTCATCGTTCTACCGAAGTCGGCAAGTTGTTCGAGAGGCTTCTGCTTCGGAAGCTCAAGTTGTACATTCCCATAAGGGATGAATATTTCGGCTTCCGGAGCGGCCATTCGACCGCGTTGCAACTGACGCGGGTGATCCACCACTTGTCTGTGGAGATGAACAAGGGGAGACAAGGACATGTGTCGGCATGACAGACAATGGACCGCATGCTCATCTAGGCGACCAGGCCCCGCTGCACGCACGGGAGACCGTACGATGAACGGGAGTAGTAAACGTTGGTATCGTCCAAAAGGACGGGACCCAACCCGTCCCTAGTCCGAATTAGGGATCCTGTAGACTCTGTAAGGAAAATGTAGTTCACTCTTTCTTTCCTTATTTCACTTTCTTTGTTTCATATCTTTCTTCTCTATTAGCCAAGACGGCCGCTCGTCATAATAGAACTGCCTATGCCGGCCCTACTCTATTTATATTATCACTATGGTAGTGGCCTGTAATGAGTGATTTAAAACCACGTGTCATAAAAAGCCCTACGTAATGTAACCACGCGTCTAAATGATGGATCATGTCCTCATTTACCGAGAAGTGTTTGCACAAGGAAATATTTTTGCCAGTAGCCGCAGTACTTATCGTCAGTGTGATTGGATTGGATGTTAACGTTATAAACATTTGCTGTATGGACCATGTCGGAAATGTTGGATAACAGTTTTACATTTACCTTCTAGATCATTTAAAAATAAAAATTTATGTAATCTATTTACAAGTGTAACGTTTTCATTGTACGTTATTTGGGTCACACGACTACACCTAGAGTATGCAGTGACGCAATTATTCAACACATAACTAATGAATGTCTCTCTTTTAGTGAGACTAAACTTACTTTTTTAGTGAGACCACACTGGATAAAATAAATTGATTAAAAACATTTGACCATTTGGTTATTCCGAAAAACAAAGTCTTTTTTCTGTGATATAGCCATTACCTTCAAGACTTCTACTAGGTATTTCGGAGCTCTTTTAAAACTACGAACGCCCATAAACTTCCACATAATTGATATGCAGATGCCCTCCTTTTCTCCTCACATCCATGTGAAAGTGAACAATCTCCTCACATCCAAGTGAAGATGTCACTTTACGGCGGTATTTCCCCGCGGCTCAATTTTTTTCTCACTCATGGGCGTCGGTAGTCGTAAAAAGGCTCTGATTGGTTGCTGACTATACTATAAAAAAGACTATTGAGGTGTCACATCGCCTATATTTTATATTGCATCACTAAAATGACTCATGTCCAACGAAGTTTATTATCACATACCATATTGCTAATGCAAAAATTAGTGCACCTGACTAAATGGAATTGTGAATAACGATTAATTGGCCATAGAAAGGCAAACATAATAACAACAATGTTAACTTTGATATTTGCAACATAAAATCACATGGACAATCATCAAAGGAATTGTGAACATGTACGAACACGTGAGATGCTACCGTACACACGTTTGTGAGTATCCGGTGTCTCACTTGAAGGAAGCAGAAAAGGAGCGGTCGCATAGCAATTATGCCGAAAAAGGCTACATTTTCTCTTGGCCCTCTGTTGTATAAAAAATTGCAGGTCTTCTTGGCGCTTGTTAAATGAAGCTTAGTATGGCCACCAGCTGTAGGCTGATACGTCTTTTTGTTGATAAAAGATAAATAACCTCAGATAGCGGCATAGAGTTGTAACAACGCACGTTTCAACTGATTTGCCTGGTAAAAGAAAAATTGGAAACAAAATACTTATTACTAGATTACTGGCCCTGGATTTTTTTACTGTTCTACATTGTCTATATGTTCTCTATTAGCTGACGGAATTGTCCAGTAGCTTCATCGGTTACTACAAGACACGTTGGTCGATGGTCCAGATGAGATTGTGGTCGATAGGGGGATATATAGACTTTGCCCGCAGATGGGAAGGATGCATTCCGATAATTATTTAAGATTAGCTAAGGTACTATTAGTATCTTTGCTGAGGGGATCGGGTCACCTCGCCTCCCTTCTTAACAAAAGGGACATCTCACGAGCAGCAGCAAATTTTGCATTGCATAATCGTAGCTCGATGAGTTATTATGAATTGGAGGAACCGTCCCCCCCCCCTTCCCTTCCTCTAAGGACGGGTAAATAACCCTGGCCAAAGCAGATAAAACATTAGTGATGCATAAATAATAGCGAGAGGTAGTGTCATGCAGCATTGCAGCCAAATAAGAAAATCAAAACTACAAATTATAACTTTGCGCATGAGAAAGTTTAAGCGAATACTGCGACAAAAGAGTACTGAAGCGTAACCTGCATTTTTACATAACTACGCGATTATATTTTATTTCTTGCATGATTTGTTACGTTTACTGGCAGCGACACGGGGTTTTACCTGTCTAAAGTCTATTCTAAGAATGTCCATAAGATTCCAAAAAACAACCATTTTTAGCTAGAATTTTATGAGCAGGTTGTATTTTAAATTTGTGCCTAATTTAGTTCAAATTCAGTGGTTTTTTCGCGAAAGTATATAAAATATACCCTTACGGTTTTATCAATCCAGAGACGTCTTTTTACCTTTAGTGACGTACTCAAAATGTGATTTACTTATTTGGAGATGGCGATATGAGATTTCCACGTGTTACAGCTTTATGAATAAACACAACAGTAATAAAAAATTGCCATTATTTTTTATTACTGTTGTGTTTGATAGCGATGATTTGTGCCGAAATTATTTAAATGTGTGCAAAGGCTGTACCACACTAGTTTTCAAGACCGCCAACTAAAAGTATACAGTAGAAACATGTTTTTTAATTCTTTCTACTATGTTGACATTGAAACACGCGGGCACACAACTGTGTACAGTTGTGTGCCCGCGTGTTCATGAAACATGATTAGCGTTTACACTATTAAATTAGTTGTTTCTTTATATAAAATATAAAATGCGTAAGGTAGATGACTACCAACACCCGCAGACACGATGTCCGTCCAATACAATACAATAACAATAATAGAATATAGAAACTCAAATGTTCGTATAAGATTGTAAATGTCACATATCATCACATTGAGCTAAATTAACAAAATATTGATTGTGTACACAAAACAAATGGAGACGAATTTGACATAAGCAACGTGAAATGTTTCAAACTGGTCACGGTCATGACATACCTAAGAGACGTATGCTTATGCAGCATGCAGAGGAAAATTGAGAAACGATATTCTCGAGGAACACAGTGTAGGGAAAAAATGCATACTTAATCCACAGTTCCAGTGGCTTTATTTTTATTGCTAACAATAAGCCAACGTATAAATTGTATATTTTACTATCGCAACCTTGAAGTTGCGTTTTCCCTGTGTCTATATTTTTATTAGATACTACTTATTGAATAAAAAGACGAGCAATAGAATCGTGTGAGCCATTGACTCTCAGCGTAGCGATCCACGCTTTGCTGCGCTTACGTTGCTTATCACTACATAATCATGTTTGTTCACATTGGCGACCGGCTGGCTCAGTTGGTAACGTGGCGGTTGGCCCGCGTGTTACGCCAGAGGTCGCGATTCCGAATCCCGTCTAGGTCGTGGATGTTCTATATATGTATTATATGTATTTCTATAATAAAAATCTTAAATATATAAAATTTATAAAACATTATATATATTTCCGTTGTCTAGCACCTGTAACACAACTCCTTACGGTACTTAGCACAGGACTACGCCGACGTGGTGTCCCCACCATGGTACAAGCCTGGACATGGCGGTGGGGCGAAGCCAATTAAACCGAGGGGGATTTTTGCACCCCTCTTATAAATAGAGAGGGCTTAAAGATCAGGAGGAGGACCTAAGAACAACAATAGGTGGCGCTTTTGCGCACGGGGCAAGGGGCGAGGATGGGAACCTCACCCCATTGCACTGTTCCATAGTCGGTGGGGTTGTCCTGTAGTGCTGGGCAACCACATCTGTGGAGGTCGAGTTGGTCCCTTAGGAAGCTGATTAACCGTCGAGGTGCCCTGATGATTGTTGTTCCGGGGCACCTCACCAAGGGCGGCACTGATGGTATTCGCGGTGGTTTTTGTGTCGCACACACCACTGGACCCCACCCCTGGGTGGGGTCCAGTGGTGTGTGCGTGACGGGTGTGTGGGACGGGTGTAGGTGAAGGCGCGTAAATGCGTTCCCCCGCGTCAACAAAAAAAGGCTAATGTGGTGTGATAAGTGCACAAGACATTAATATTATTATTATATTAATATAAATTATATACACTATAGGTATCTTCAAGAAAAGAGTTTACTCTTATCCCAAAGGCCGGCGCAACTGCGAAACCTCTGGTGTTACGGCTGTTTGTGAGCGTCAGTAATTTTTATTTTCCGAGTGCACCTACTTCTATTTTTTCGCGGGTAGGCGTAACATTAATAAACACACGTTTTCATACAGCTCTTTGTTTTTAATATTGTTTTATTTAAAACATATGTGATTAGATGTATACTTATGCTTAAATAACCTGTAACCACCGACACTGCTTCAAATAAAATCCTTTGAGCAAGCTTTGCCTGCATTTAAAAGAACCACATAAATAACCTCACATGGCCGTACAAATGGAAGCTGTACAAAAAACGATAGATGAACTAGCGACTGTATTTAAATCCAGCATGGACGAGTTTAACAGACACTCGCAAAAGGCCACCACAAACTCTGCAACTACAAGTCCCACGACGTGTATAGCCACTGACTACGCAAACTTCAGATCAAGTGTCCTGTTGTCTCTTCAAAATCTTCAGAAGCAAGTTGATCTTTTGGCCAAGCTCCATGATCAAGAGGAGATGAGAAGTCGGAAAAAATGCTGCTTGTTCATGGTGATGTGGAAGAGGATAAAGAGGACACTGCATCCACTTTCATTGACATTGCAGTAAACCGATTTAAAATGTCCAATATTATATGTCATGAGATTTGGAGTCATCAAAGTAATATACCAAGGCCAGTTCCTTTTAAATTTCAAGATGTCAGATTGAGGGACAACATATGCCATGTAAAACCACTATTGAAAGGCACCGGTATCACTATCTTGGAATTCTTAAGTAACGCCATGAAACTTATGTAGCTGCCAGAAAATCGTTTGTTCTACCAAACTGTTGGACCAAAAATGGAACTATAATAATCTCTACTCCTGACGGCTCACGGCACCGAATAACTTAATGACGGATCTAAAGTCTATTCCTGTCCTCGCCCCTACAAGTGTTCCCGCAGGAGCTGGTAACTTAATTGGAGACAATATTGATACTGCTACCAAAGGAGTCCAAACGACCTAGACGGTTACTTAAGGGTAGATATTTTTTTTTTAATATTTATTTTTGCATAATTAATACACATATTAATTTTGTACCTGCTACTTTTTATCATTCATACATGCTTTTCTTTTATCATGTCATTTCTTGAAGATAAATGTCCTTCCTTCAATATATTGAAAATATTATAGTAGCTTATTGAACCGTATTAACTGAAAAAAAAAAACACATTTGCACTATTTCACTTTTGCGTAGGTATTTCGAAACTTTTTTTTTAACTGTAACCTAATCTTTAAATAAATTAACTCTTGCTCCTGTATTTTTGGTTATGTTAAGTATACTTCTTGTTTCTTTACATTTTGTTGACAGAGATAAGCTGTCAAATTATGATGCTTTCATCGCCACTGACACGTGGCGGCTTGCCCGGGATACGACTATATTGGCCACCACATTATAATTTATTGGCGGTTGGTGATAGCCAATGCACATCTTATTTGTATTATTTGTATATATGTAATTATTAGTATTTTGTTTCATATAAATACATATATTAATTTATTTTTATTTACCTCAATATACATCATAAGCAAATGTTATATTATACAGAATGTTCAACAACAGTATTTACTCCTACATATTTAAAAGAAAAAATTCCTATCTTGGTAATAATACGACTATCCTTCGTTCCTCTAACAAATTACCTCTTGTCTTTCCAGTTCACAAAACCTCTTTCTATGAGTACTCTTTCACCGTATCAGAAATTCGACTATGGAATGCACTACTTGTAGCTGTACAGAAAGCGCAAACCATAGCGATTTTTAAGAAACGTCTTAAGGAGCATTACCTTTCTTTATCCAGTGTAGTAGATATATCCATTTCTAATACCACTATGTTGATGTCTTAACACCTCTGTTATCCCCATTGCTTTCTTCATACATTAATAGAGTATATTTCTCACCATCGTTTCATATTATTTATATTGTATGTATGTATGTATGCATGTATGTATGTATGAATGTATGTAGGTATGTATTTATGTATTTTTTTAATTCCTGCATTTTTTTTATTATTATATATCTTTTTCATTTTTTCCTCGTGCCGATTCCTACCACAGTTCCACACGCTGTACTATTTCTCAGCACCTGTTTTGGTTGCCTGGAAGTGACCGCTACCAGCGGTAAGACCGCCGTTTTTTTGCGTATCACTATAATTAAGTCTGATTTGTTTTTCTTATTTTTTGTACGAAATAAATCGTTATTTATTTATTTATTTATTTACCACTGGTTGGCGGCGTCATTGCCCTCGCCTTTACAGTTCATGGGACTAGCGAAGACTTTTGTGTCTTCTAGTTACGCCAGTAATCGCTTTCTTTTCGGTGACCCCACGCCTCATTTGCGCCCAACACTATATTTAAAAAAAATCCATTCATGCCAGAGTTGTTGTTATGGTCACATGACCAAAAAGGATGTAGATTTGATGAAGATTTTTTTTTAATTTATATTTCTTACCCGTTACACCCCTAATCAACCCTACGTGGTGACGTTATCGATTTACTTACATGTTGAAAATAGATTCAAGGCGAACAGTAAATGACACTCGTGCATGTTCATTACCACAAACGACACTTGTTTTTGTTCTATATAAACTAAACAATTTATTGAAATCACGAAAAAGTCTTTTGTTTGAGTATGACATTGTTTTAGCGTTAAACCGGGCCATTAATATTAAAAACTTATACTTTTAATGCATTATAACAATGCTTATAATATATTGGTCGTCTCTGCCTTGTATGTATGTAGATAATTATGTCGTTTCACAAAACAAAACGACCGTGTTTTTGAAAATGGCTATCTGTAATTAAATACGTCGATTTAGACAACCCAACTTGATTTTACTTCACCTGCCGTCTCGTTCCCTTTAGGCAAAAAAACGTCAACGGCTAATTAAACCATCCGACGGCGGCATATAGGCACACATACACAGAAAATTGTAAAGCCAGTTTCAAAGTCATCGCAGTAATGTTGTAAGTGTCACAGGTATAATTCACAGGTGAAAGTGTTGTATTTGTCAAGGTGTCTTTACGTTCTTACTTTTTGAAGCTTGATAATTATGGAAAGTGTTCGTTAAAATCACAAATCAATCATTTAACAGGGATTTAATCGATAGGAATCTTAATTGATATTATACATAATGATACATACAAGTTATATAAGAGCTGTACACACGGGATAAATAGTCAGTAAGGCTTAAACAGCCGGTAATAGAAATCACGTTTCATACAACGCCGATGACCTACCGATGAAGGACGACCGCTGTCTCGTTACTACTTTCATGTAAATTTTAAGACACAATACATTATGTGCAGTAGTTACCTGACTGCAACAGTATGAGATATGTTTCGCGAGAGTATTAAATAGTTATTTGGCCCGTTCTGTTGTCTAAACGACCTTTAGTGCGACCAGGCAGTCATCGTTCGTTTGGGGTTCATTGTAACACCTGCATGTAATCGAAGTTGGTGATATTGAGCTTTATTCGAGCGAGTTGAATTCGCATAAGTTGGGGTATGCTAAACTATTAAAGTAGTGTGGGATATTTCCCAAATTAAGTTTTAATTTATGTTTAGAATCTTTAGAAGATATAGATTATTTCCGATAAAGCAGGCTTAATAAGGTATAGCATAAGTATTAATAGTCTGATGACCTTAATGATTCTTGTAAGGGTAGTGCCACCTCGGCAGGAGCGGAGAGGTACCTCGGCGCACATCATATCTATTAGAACAGCTGCCTTAAAACAGCTATTCTCTTTCGTTTCGAGCAGTTTGTGAGTTGCTATTGGCCATTGAAGAGACGGAGTGACGGAGGGTAACGAATAATCGGGTCACCAGATGGACCCGATCATTCGTTTATCCCCTTATGTTATAAAAAAGGTAGTAAAGCGGGAGTAGCGTAAGCCGAGGTACCTATTATTTAATAGAAACTGTAATATAATAATAATATCTGTGGACTTATTACATCACGTCAGCCTAATCCTATGGTGAGTACCGTAAGGACTTGTGTTACATGTACTAAGACAACGGAAACATATTTAATATTCGTATAAATTCAAGAAATAGTATAGATTTAATTTTTTTTTAATAGAAGTACATATATAAACATCCATGACTTAGGCGGGATTCGAACCCTGGCGTAACAAGCGGACTAACCGCAACTTTACCAAGTGAGCCAACCGGTAGTCAACCTGTAATATGTACATTATACATTCTGTACGCAGTCGTTTTTTTTTTGCAATAATTAGAGCAGTGATCCATAACGATGCAATCGCGTTAATGGCGTCATCGTGGCGCTATAAACTTACGTTTGAAAACCAATAATAATAACAACTGGTAAAACAATGTAGCGAGATAATAAGTTGATTGCAGTTGCGAAGTCTTTCTAGAAGAAAGCCCATTAATGATACATAAGTAACACACATTTGACAACAATTTGAATAAAATTATAAATCTCCATTACGCGTAATTATTTTTCACATGATTAAACAAAGAGTTTCGGTGGTCAAGCGGTTATAGCTTAGAGTTTCCATTCGGGTGGTCGAAGTTCGATCCCCGCCATGTACCGATGAGTTTTTCTATCATATATACGTTTTAAGAACACTGTGACGGTGAATAAAAAGACCGTGAAGTCTGCTATCTGTCGTCTAAATAAATTCGATTCTGAGGATTTCTGTTTTGTAGCATAAGAGGGCAAACGGGAAATCAGACCCTTTGGACGAATAACGACGCCCATGGAAATTCGCACGATTATTACGTAAATGCGTTGCCCTCCTATCATCACCCCCAGTGGGCCACCGGCTACTCACAAATCGCACGAAACTCGACAGCGACGCTGTCACTTTACGCCGGTACCAAGTGAACGAGAGGTTCGTGCCGGCCCAATTCCGTTGCATAGGAGGACGTAGTGTCATGCACCATGGCACCACGCAAGGCTCTACTTCCTCCTATGCAGCATGGCACTACTTCTTCCTTAAAGTCAAGGCGATCTTTTTGACCAATCACTATAGACATATCAATTGTATTGACGACCGGCTGGCTCAGTTGGTAACGTGGCGGTTAGTCCGCGTGTTACTCTAGAAGTCGCGGGTTCGAATCCCGCGTAGATCATGAATGTTTATGTGTGTATTATATGTATTTGTATAATAAAAATCATATATATATATATATATATATATATATATATATAATTTCTTAAATTTATGAGAATATTAAGTACATTTCCGTTGCGTTACTAACTAGTACCTGTAGCGCAAGTCCTTACGACACAGGACTGGGCTAATGTGGTGTGATAAGTCCACAGATGTTATTGTCTCGAAATTATCCTCACGAAGCGGACGTAACGGAATGCGTCTAAGGTGAAGAGGTTGTGGACGCAATCCCATGTTCGCTACAACGCTTTAAGAAAGTTGACCAATTTTAACTAGTATCATTAAACATCCCGAATGCTAAACTTCCTTATTTTAAGCACATCAGTGTTCAAGTAAATAATGATTAAAATTAGATATCGCTTTAATAGACGAGTGCCAAATACGCTACTCATGCGTAATGTTTTTTAAAAAATGAGGTTACTGAAAGAACTAGCGTTTTTGTGTGTGTGCGGTCCTTGAACGCAATGATATTTATGATCGATGTAGTTTGCCAAACGTAGGGCGCGTACATGTGTGCATGTCACTTAACACGATGTATTGTCCATCCACATTTCTTAACATTTCAGTGTTTTTTGGGCCACACCAGAAGCACGACAAATGGATCTTGCGTTTTATTAATAAGTGTTTCTTTTATTGCATAACGGTGCAAACGAGAAATCGCTGCCAGCATCGGTATAATCGACATGCAAATGCGTTAGTCCTCCTTCCTTCTCCCCTCCAATGGGCTACTATACGCCGTATAGCTATGACTTTACAGCGGTATCATGTGAAAGATAGCTCCCAGGTCATGTCAGCTTAATTTGGCTTCGTTATGCCTTGTCACTACCGCTTTCAAAGAATTACATATGTATACCGATCCAGAACGAAGCCAGAAGTGTATGATCAGATTATTTTGGCTATTAATATTCTTACGTGCAATGCGGTCTTACGGCATACTGCGCCATAAAATTTTCAGTGCAAGCGTTTTCCACAAGCTCTGGTTCTAAAACAAATAGGACGGCTATTAAACTGTGATCTTTTGAACATTAGGCCCCACATTGTATGCGCTTAAAAATGAATTATTGAAATTTTTTGTATTTATTGTAAAGTGGCAACAGACAAATATCAGCTGTCTAACTATCACGGTTTATAAGATACAACCAGGACAGACGTTCTAAGAACCGCGTCCGTCTGGATGGCCAGCGTAGTCTTAATTAATAGGGTCCCGTTTTACCCCTTAGGTACGGAACACTGAAAATTCCATCCCTTTCGGAAAAGGTAGTGTCATGGTCCATTGCGCCTGCACGATCGGGGCGGTATCCCTCGCTTATCGCGCATAGCACCGGTGTAAAGTGGAGTTTCTGAATAGCCGAAGGCCCTATGTGGGGGAGGAGGAAAACGAGGGCAACGCATCTCCATTATGTATTAACAATAATGCGAATGCGTATTGGTAGTCGTTAAAATTTCTCGATTACTCGTTTGCCTTTTTTGTGTAATACATCTGAGAAAGTATTCTTTTTGTATAATATCCCCTATATTGTAGAAAAAGAATAACTTCTCGGAGTAATAGATGTCACCCAAAAAGTATGTCATGACGGTTTCTAATAATATTGTTGAATCCACTTTATATAGCTTTTACGTTTTACTTTAAATCAGGCGAGGTCATTGAGTTATAGATGTTACGGTCCAACTAATCTGTTATTCAATGTGAAAAATTATGCCACCACTTTGCTTTTAAAAGCTAAATATTTTATGATTATGTTTTACAATACATTAGCTATACCCCCGGCTTAGCCCGCGAATAACACGGCCTGGATTGCTTCCTTTGCAAATTGTACACTAAAACCTACCTCGGGTACCGCTCTATACGTAGGCCAAGATAGCATGAGAATACGTTCTGTAGATTTCGAGAAAACTATCACGTACAGACTTCTGGGGAATTTTACTTTATAATACGTATAGACGTGTTTGAGATGCCATGCTGCATTGCACCCGAATTGGGCTGGCAGGACCGGGGAGGTATCATTGGCGCACACGATACCGGGGCAAAGTGACAACCATACCGTCGCGTTACGTGCGGTTTGTGAGTATCCGGGGGCCATTGGAGGGATGGGGTAAAGGAGGCCAACGCATCGGCATATGGACGTCGGTATTCACCAAATGGCTCCGACGACTGCTCTTTTCTCCTCCTGTGGTATAAAACTAAAAAGGTTACGTGTGTAGTGGCGCCATGATTACTATAGAACCGAAATGAGCAGTTAGATTAAGAATAGTTTAAACTTGAAACTGGGCAAAAGCCAGAAGAACTCTCCCTAACTCCGTTGAGCCATCCGTAAACTCTTCGACCATAGATACTGTTACATATCTGTCAAGAGATGTATATATGCTGTCTTGTGATGACAGCTGTAACCCCTGATGCCTGTATTAGATCTTGACTGCTCGATGCTGACGGCAATGTCCAGTGCAGCTTCACCGGCTACTATAGGACACGTCGCGCAACGGTCTAGGTGTGATTGTGGTCGATAGGGGGGACATACCCTCCCCCCTTCCTTTTCCGCAATTGGGAAGAATGCGTCCCGAGAATTATTTAAAACTAACCCCCCACGCCACCTCTCCAACAAGGGGGTCAGCTCACGCGCGATAGCTAAAGTGCTAAAGTAAGATTTGCATTATCGTGGTGGCTGGCGGAGCTCGTTGAGCTATTATGACTGGGGAAGTATTAGATACACATAATATTCAGACCGTCACCAAAAACCATGAGAAGAGGACATCTAGTGTTGTAGTTGCTACTCATTATACACGTAGTACTTCTCACCTAGAGTCCACCACTTGGGATGGACAGCCCTCCATATGTCATCCTGACGCAACGAATCAACACATACAGTACGAAACGAAGGCACAGCCGTGTTACGATATTCAACTTGATGATAGGAATACGAAACTGACAAGTTCCGAGCTGTGTTTTTTCATAGGGGGCAGCGAACGAAATCAGAGCCTTTTACGACTGCCGACACCCATGAACATCCGCACAATAGCTATGCCGATGAGTCCTCCCTTCCGATGGGCCAACGACTACCCACTACTCACAAACCGAGGATGTCATTTTAAGGCGGATCATGTGAGCGAGAGATCGCCGAAAGATCCGGCCCAATTTCGCTCTAATGCAGCATGACACTACCTCATACTAAGTACTTGCTAAGTGTAATTTGAATATTTGTTTATATTATTCGTAAGCACTGCAGTATGGTCAGACGCCGAGTGCCGTTACCTGAGGGCATTGTTTAAATGTTAATGCAGACATAATTTAGACGTGTTTGTGATGCAATTGTAATGAAACAGTAAGAGGTAATGCAATTGTTACATCTGCTATGGTCTAGTACAGCTCGCTTACATGATCCCGATGTGATGTCTGCTACATTTAGGAGTATCCGGTGGCCCACTGCGGTGGTGTTGGAGAGGAACTCTTGCATAGTAATATTGCTCGTGTACTTTTGTACAGTCTGGCCACAAATACCGTTACAATTGAAAATTAAAAAAAAAAAACAGATATTATCTATGGAAATCATAAACAAGTGTGTGTACTTACGTACACGCGTTGGAAGTTATTACTTATTAGAAGTTATTACTTATTTCGCGTAACAAGAGAAAAACTAAAATGTTGACTATAACTAACTTCACGGTACTTTTACACTTTTTCCCTAACGCGCCAAAAAAAGTATATTAATATTCTATAAATATTCACGTGGCTCTTAAAATTGTACTTCTTTTAAACTAAAACACCGATGCTACGTGTCTGGATTGCTTTTTGTATTGTCACTCGGCAGTTAGTCGACGCAGTTAACTTGATAAACAAATGTACACTATCTAGATATGATAATATTTAAATACGAGTCGTTTTAATCTTACTTTTATATAATTATTTTCAATCCATTCTTGATATGTGGAAGAGTTTGTTTGTTTCTTTATTAGAAGGCGCTAATCTTAGAAAGTATTGGCCCGAATTGAAAAATTACTATTCAGTCGATATATTGAAGACAGCTATAGGATTACATACAATGACGCTTCGACCGCGTCACCGGACCGGCGTCACGCGTAAAACCGCGTGGTGATTAGTGATGCCATAAGTATACCGCATGTTATAATACATTACAATGAAACTATTTTGACGGAATTTGTCGAGCTTTATTTCGTTGTTAGTCACCAAAAGTAGTTAATAATTAATAAACCACGATAAAATTCGTTAAAGTATTTTTTTTTTACAAGTGATACGGTCGTCTCGGTGTCCATTGAGAGAGGTTTATTTCCAGCTGTGGACCGATAAGGGCTGATAATGATGAAGTGATACAATTGGTCGTTTGAAGCAAAAACATACAATATCATATCAGTGAACAATGACATAATAGTAGCACAAATGTGTGAACGATTTATGTAAATATCGATGAATGGAGACGTGTTCTTCTGACCCCGAAAATAATACGTTTCTTATATAACACTGGCATCACGCCGCGGTTTTGCCTGTGCAACTCCGGTCCTATTGGTCTTAGCGTCATGGTATATATAGCCTATAGCCTTCCTCGATAAATGGACTATCCAAAAAAAAAATTTTTTTAATTCGACCAGTAGTTCCTTAGACTAGCGCGTTCAAACAAACAAACTCTTAAGCTTCATGTTATTGTATAGATATTCTTAACATTATACCTACTCTTGTTCTCGATGCCTGTATTTATTTCCGCGTAACAGTGAAGATACATACCAATAGTGTATCATATATATTACTGCAGATAGGCTGTATACTAGTAAGTCGGGTAGACAATTATTTAAAAATGGAGGGCTCGCCCTGGCTTCGGTAATTTTTTTATTTATTTCAATATAATTGTTAACGTAATTTACTAGTAAAAATAAGATCCAGGTGCAACACAGCATCCACGTAAGTATTTCGTCGAATTGTGCATTTATTAGAAAATGAATTATTTAGAAAAACACTTCAACGAATGTTCAATGTCATAATGTTATCCATCCATTCAGTGAAATATGTGTATGTAAAATATAATTGCATTTGCATAAACATAAGTGGGCTAGATTTTGTAGGCGACCTTTGGTGGCAGGTGCATGCTCGCAGTAACTACTTTCATTAATGATTCAGTAATTACAACACGACATTATTGCTCAATAAACCGGCTAAAAGTCTTTAAAAATGAAAGCTTCAAACATGTAGGTATTCTCACTACGATAAAGCTTACGACACGTGCTTGCCAACTGATACGTACTCATGCTGACCGCAAAACTAGCACGGAATCATGCGACACACATACCAATGTAAATCGCATGATAAAATTACGCTTTACCTCTTTATTTTTAAATTTGGAACTTTATTATATATTTTTTTAATGTGACACGAACGTTAATTATTTCAGCCATATGTTTATAAATTAAAACTCACCTAATTTCCCCATCATCTCCTCCAACGCGTGATCCTTGTCCATGATTGTGGTGGGTGTTTTTGGCGTCTGTGTACGATTCTTCTGTGAATATCTCAAATGACATTGATTATAGACGGTTTTGCGCGCAGAGGCGAAACAAACGCCAGGCGTGCGCGCCGGCTTATGAGCGAATGGATTTTTATCGTCGTGGCGGCGACTGCCGAGACGGCGGCGATCTGTTACCGCAAGCGAGTAAAAAAACTTACTGTACCTTATCATATGTCTCTACACACCTTCCGATTTCTAGCAATGACCGAGCATGACAATTGATAACTAAGTTGCATATTAACGAAGGTGTTACGACACATTATCATCGTTGTTGCAAATGTAACCATGGATCCAGTTAATCATTTTAAGTAAACATCTACGTCTGCACTTTTGCGGATCATTGTGCGGAAAATGGAAAAACCAAAATTACTATTTTGCATCTCACTATAATCTTTTTTATCTTTATAATCTTAAAGTCCTTCATCATTAATGGATAAAATTTTGTTAACCGCTCATAATTATTCAAATAAATAAACAAATATGGAATAATTACCAATGTCTATAATTAATAATGTTATTTCGTTACCGATAAAAATTATTGAACTGTTTACCAGGTCATTTATCAACTGTTAGCATGGGTTTCCTGTAACCAATGGAATCAATTAGATTAAAGTGGTTAAGTTATTACATTCATTTCGAAAAAAAATACAGAATTAAAAAAACATATTTTTGTCATGACCATGAGCGCTGTTAGTATTACCTACACCTACCGGAAAGTCACTCCGCAGAAAAGGCGAATGATAGCTGTTACTTTACGGCGGTGTGCCAGTCCAATTCGGATTAAGGCATCAAGGGCTCCGCTTACTAGAATTGAAATTCACTAACAATTCTGTCAAACATTGATTTACAAGAATACCAAGGTACACACTCAGTGCCTGAAAACCGTCCGTATAAAAGATGTGCACATGTCAAATTATGCACTTTGCGAAAACAACTTAAAATCATGCGCGCAAGGTTGACTTTGCAAAAAAATATGTATATGTACAACCAAGGATGGCTTCGGGTAACAGTTCAGTATAAAAAAAGTGTATCTTATAAATCATAACATATGTATTTTTGTAAATCAATGCCTATTTATTAAATTTTAATGACAGTTGCATTTTTCGCAAATATCTCCCATGATCGATGGCTGGATGGACATGTTATGAGGGGGAAACGAAGAGCCGTTTGGTTACTACCGACGTCCACAGACATCCACACACCTATTAATTAATTGCTAATTGCTATGCAGATATGTTATATTCTCCAATGTCCTATCTATATCAATTGAAACGCTGTTTAGATGACGTTTTAACATTAACATTTAAATAATCCTTGGATTTGAACCACATTGTGTACAAAATCTGTATGATGAATCGAGTACCGGAATTTTGTATACTTGGCATCCATAACATAACTCTTCTGTATTCACTATCAAACTAAGTTAACGAAGTTCTAATGTCAGGGACAACAGATAACGGATATAATTTTAGAATAAACGTAAATCATTTAAGTCCATAACACTGGCGGTCTGGCATCTCACATAACCTGTCCTTGTGGACTTCCAAACCTTTTTTTATGACTAGTGACAGCAGTAGCAAACCACTAAACGGGACACTTTCACGAGCAACATTTACCTACATATTTTTTTCATAAGAAAATGTCAATTGAGGGACGTTTCGTTACCTCTTTTCATTACATTTTGTTGCCTGATGAGAGCGTTACGGAAGCAAGGCTAACAGAAGTTAGAGGAAGGTATGAGATGATGATGAAATAATATTATCGAACGAGAGAGTTAACATTTCTTACAATAATAATGTCGGAACAGTCGAATTCCGGTTGCAAAAGCCACCAACATTAAATGGAACCATCTGTGCAGGACATATTACGCGTTGTGTATGAGCAGATACAAGTGTGCCCCATACCCTTATTCTCCTATTCGATGGGTCGCCAATTCGTTGACCGGGGAGAAATCAGGCGCAATACTGACGGCTTTACATACTCTCCGAGGTGCGGAGTTGTAACACCACCAACTTCCTAACTCGGGAATGTTATTAGAAATTGAAATATAATGAAATCCTAATAACTCTTTTTGTTTGGTCCGACCCGGGACCTCCGTCTGTGGCAGAATATATTTAGCACTAAACCACGAGGCAGTTAATTTTTTTCGTCTTTCCAGTAGGTGGTTCATAAAAGGCTAGAAAGAATTCGATGTTCAACATTTGACACGACTCGCGAGTGAAGGTCGCATCGGACTGATCGGCAAGGACCTAACTTATTGTGTTAATGCAGCAATGACGTATACTTTTTCCCAGGAAACCTTGAACAAAACAATGCATTGCATGTTGAGTTTCTAAGTAAATGGGTTATGATTATGGTCGCAAGTTATAGTTTAAAGTCACACCTGTTATTTAGGTGATTCTGAAGACACGATGTCTTTCTTTCTTGACGCAGGGAAACGCACTTACGCTCACCGGCACTGGGTGGATTTCAATAATGTGTGGGACTCGTATCACATTGTAGTATCGAATGCCCACTAAGGCTACCGCGAGTGCCATCAGTGCCGCCATTGGTGAGATGATCCGGACTTACAAATCATCGGGGCACCCTGACGGCTAGCGTGTCCGCTAAGGGGACCCAAAGGACAACCCCGCACCATCTTTGGGACCGCCCACTTCCCCAGTGCGCAAAGCGTCTCATCCTCTTCCTGTAAGAGAATGACCAGACTCTGTGACGCCTATAACCTAACCATGTGATTACTATAACCTAACAGTATTATGAACCTAATCGAACCCTGTCCGTAGGCAATCCTACGGATCATGGAATTTCTATTAGTAAGGAGTTGTACCTACGCGCTACTCTATACATGTTTAACGCTATCGGCTTATTCACTATTTGCACATTTAAACATTGTTTTGTAGTGAAAAATCCATCATGCACATATAAAATTTGACGAGTTCATGAAAATGGTGATCAATAGCTAAAGTTTACTATATAAATAAAAAAATGTACAAATTTTTCTATGGTTTTGGTCCTTTTAAGTAATGATTATTGAGTATTGTTTCAAAATAATTCAAAACCTCATTAATTATAAATATCAAAATTAAGAAATCAAAATAAGTTGATTAAAACACGAGGCTCATACATCCTGTTCGTATCGATACAATCTTAGCTATGACACAGTAAATATGAATGGTGTGGTTATGGCGAGTTTTTTATGACGTTATTCTGATCTGAGAGTGCAATGACTTTAGATTTAAGATTTGAATTATAAAATGACGTCACTGTATTGAGCAATTGAGTTTACAATTGCTTTGCCTGCGCGTTTTCTCATTATGCTTTAAAGAAAAAACATATCAAGTGAGAGTTTGATTCGTTCACCGAGAGTTTCCTATCAACCAGAGGTGCGAGCAATTATAAAAGATGATAAACTTATTTTTGCGGGCGGCTGCGCTCATTTTGCTGACAACATGAGCGCAGGAATGCAAAGCAAGGAGCAACTTAATTTTTTTAGTGACTATTATAAGCATCTAATTTCTTATTTATTGGCAAATTTCCTGATTCTGGGTCTACTAGAAGTTGCTGTTTTTCATGCGACCATCAAAATGTGCGCCTGAACAATCTCTTTCGATGATTTTGTCTTCGAAGTGTTACTTGCTGCTTGCCATCGCCCTGTAGTTGCTCTGTGCAGATTTAAGTGTTCCACATGAGGTTCATATTGATCCTGCCACCCGTCCTTGCAAAGTTTCTGATAGACATACAGACGTAAAGAGAACAAAGCTATCCTTATCGGATCACTTTCACTAACACTTAAAACTAATTGAAATTATTATTATTATCGGCCTGCCGTGTCCATTGTTGGGCATTTCGACTTTCTTTCCACGCCTCAGTGTTTAGAGCTAGATTGGACCAATCCTTTTGAAAAGAGTCCAGCTCATAATTGATTATAATATTTATAAACAAACTGTTTAGCTTTATTTATGTTCCGAAGAAAATACTATTAATATTACCTGCAGTTAATATCATTATTATCCAGGAAAATAGCTGAATAACTGCAACTTGAGAAACATAAACATAAGCATGTAATAAGAAATAATTTGCAAAAGCAATTTACCGCTTAAGACCTATGAATAGATTATACCACTATAAAAAGCTTGAAGAATCGATTACTTACTAAGTACACAAAACAAAATAATCGATAAACAAGTGTCACTGTCATCAGCCAATATAATGTTTCTTTTTTTTGCTGAGGATGCAAAAGTACTTTTAACCTCATATTGCACGACTTTAAAAAAATATGCTGTGTGCCATTTTTACCCATTATCCGGTTAGACAAGACAAGAGAAGTAGTAAAGTTAGAGGCACAAATAAAAATGAATAAAAGAGAATATGCAAAACGTTCAATGAAAATTATAGTAGGCGCGTTAGATTTTTATAGTTACTCGAAGGCTTCAGTAAATATAAAAAAAAGATCAATTTAAATATAATCAATTAAAAGGACAGAACAAATACATAGGTTTAATATTGTGGAGTGTACGTACAATTAAACGTGACCTAGCTCTAGGCACGACCGAGCCTGCATACACACGAACGTTGGCATAAAACCCTCTACGAAAACTATGTCAATTTTCATAAAACCAGAGGAGGGATGCTAGAAATTAAACAAGACATTTTGTAACTAAGTCATGTAGAGTGTAGTGGCAGGAGGTAAGGGTCACGTACCGCAACGTGATATGGCATATCACGTAGGTGCCAAGAATTCCATGTGTTATAACTACGCCTGTCAATAAAAATACATTTGAATATTCTCATTTCATTTACATTGTAATTAAACGATTACACGGGAGATCGTGGTTTATGGCTGTATTTGTTTATGATGTTTACTTTTGATAATTCGGTGAAAGGTAGCGAGGACATTGATTGGATAATAGGTCGGGTCGGTAAATAGCTGTTATCGAATACGTCGTAGGAAGTAGAAGAATCCCATTATTATTATGGACTGAATTTTAATTATTTACGAGCATTGAGTAAATTCTTAGTTAGATGAAATAGTAATTAACACGCAAGTGATAATCTAGAATGACTATAACCCAACAAAGTGAATGTCTGAGGAAACGATTTTAGGTGACATAAAATGGGTTTGATGACTCTCTTGAGGCTGGACAATACAGGTCGTATGCCAGTGGCCTCCGCGCCACTGGCATACGACTTGTATTATTTTATTTACTATTCTTATGGCGTTACATACCTACTCTAAAATTAATGGTTAATTATTATTGATGAGTGAGAGTGAACATTTTAAAAGAAAATTATCAATCCACTTTTCTGGCGTTTATTAAATTTCTAAAATCACTGCAATAATGTTGTAAATGCATATCGCGTTAACACTGTTACATAACGTTTATTTAAATATCATATTATCATCTGTAAGCATAAGATAATTGCAATCTTATTTACATTTCTTGTAAGTCCATGATCAACATCAACAGATTTTATTACTTGCCACTGTACGAGTATAACAAAGAAATATTTTATTAAAGCTTCTTTGTGTGACTTTATTTGTTTCTGTTTCAAAGACACTTTTGTTATTCTTAGTAAACTTTCCTATTTATTGAATTACAAGTGTTTTAGTATCTAGGCACCATTTAGGGCCGCCATTATCCACCAACTTAATTGAATAATTAAATAAAATTTATTCAAATTAGAATTACTTTTTGAACGCCAGCAATAAAATGTACAACCGCTTCAACCCTTGACCTAACCTGAGAAGATCTGGTGATACAAACTCAGCGAGTCTCATCAATAAATTATATATCTACGAACTAGCTGTTACCTATGAAATTTGTCAACGTAGAATAGTGACGGCTTTCATACAAAATTTCACCCCTCCCCCATTATCATCATCATCTGCCGAACGTCCACTGCAGGCCTCCCCCATAGTGTACCATAGGTCACGGTTACAAGCCACTTGCATCCAGCGGCTCCCCGCCATCGTATCCAAATTGTCAGTCCAACGGGCAGGAGGCCGTCCTACACTCCGTCTTCCGGTGCGGGTCGCCACTAGAGAACCTTTCTGCCCCAACGTTGATGTAGACTAATATCCTTTTAATTACATATCGACACATTTTATAGCGTCATATTACAACATAATTAGGAGTATCCAAGATTCCGTAACTATTCTTAATATTCGGCGCCGTATAAACGAAGTGTATTTTACTGTAACTTTTAAATTTAAATAAATTAATACCTCTTAATGGGAGACAATTCCTTCTCTATTCAGTCGGCCACAATCATTTTCGGCGATGCAGTACTTCCATGGATTCTCAGAGCACACCCGTACAAAGTCTAACCTATTTATTGTTACATCTCTGTCAAACACGACATGTGCAATAGTTTATGTGCATCCAGACGGTCATGAAATTAGTCCAGAGAAGCACTTTACATTATAAACATGTCCGTGTAAGTAATACAATTATATATCACCCAGTAATTGTCGTTTAGTCTGTATTTCAGGCTGATATGTTTCGTATTATAGCGTTGATGTAAGGTCACTATACGGTTTATTCGACACCCTATGGGTCTCTAAATATGGACGATCCATCCACATTTACATCACATAAGGAATGTAACACGAAGTAAAAAAACTAATGAAAACAGTCTCTCTGGACGTATAAGTTTTGGTTGTTGGCTTGGCAATGTGATTTCTCACTTACAGGTATAGGTAGATGCGCAAACATCAGCGCCAATATTTGTAAGCGATCTGAACTCATTGCGCTACCCATAACATTTCGAAATTATTTTCAGAATTGGAACAATACACGAAGATATAACAACAGATGTGCTAGGAGTGATTGGTTCTTGGCAGTGGCTGGTGACATTTATAACTACCGCCTGTATGATTTTCCCGGTGAACCAATATGAAAATGCATTCCTCTTGGAACCACCGCGTATGGCGGAATGCATAAGACCTCTAATGAAAAATGCAACAATATTAACTTTGTGTCCTACAGAATATACAAATGAAACACATGTAGAATGTTTGAAATGGCGCGTGAGATGTTTAGGCTTCTTTTGGATAAAGAAATCGGTAATATTGCACCTCACTTGTGCTGATGTTTTGATACATTTTTCACAAAAATATGACTCAGTCACTCCTTCATAGCTAGCACCCCACTAAACCATCACACAAGTCAGATATTGCCCTCGTTGTACTCTGTCGACTAATTGGGGAGCTTTTTCAGAGATATGGGCTTAAATGTGGTCATTTTGTTTGTTAAAATGCTCCTCAATTATAAAAAAACCTCATCTGTAAACAAATTTATCTAAGACCTCCCTTAGCGTACCGCTTCACTAGTCGTTTCGATTTTACTACCCTACTTATGTCTATTTTATTACTTTAGTCTATGAAAAATGAGTCTGAGATGGCACCTATAAGGTGCTATCTTCATTCTCCGAGGTAAAATCTTTTGCTATCGTACAGGATTTCTGCGAATTCTTTCCCTTACTGCCTTGGTCACATTTTTCATACGAACACTTCGTGGACTGCTAGATCTTTCTCTGTCACAAACGAAGCAAGTCCCATTGTACCTACTTATAGACCGGTACACAAACATTTGACTAATACCGAATGTGCGGAGAGTTTTGAAAATAGCATTTTGCTACCTACTTTATGTAATGCATTCAAAGCGATACTGTTCTCTTTGTCACCCCACTCCATTTTAATATCGCAAAATATTCTACAATGTATCGGCGCCAAAATGATAAAACACAATGAACAATCGTATAAAAATGACAGATTCCAAATTCAAATTCATTATTTATTGCTCAGACTAAGTATAGAGACGCCCATTACACAGACATCCGCATATTTCTCATGCACGTATACATCTGCTGACGACGAGTTACTGAGAAATTACAATTTTTCTCAATATTTTTATAAACATAAAACTCGACTGCAGGTATCTTCAGTGTTTTGAAGGGTCATAAATGATTATTTATTCAAATCTTTTTCATTTAAATCTTAACATGTCAAACATTATAACACATATACAAGTTACCAAAGTAAATTAAGTAATATTTAGTACTAAGTAGTTCGTGCTAATTATTCTATTTCTTTTTTTTTTGTATAGGAAGGTAAACGGGCAATCAGAGCTTTTTTTACGACTAACGACGCCCACGAATAGCCGCATAATTACTATGCTGATGCGTTACCCTCCTACACTCACCCTCCCCCCAATGGGTTAATAATACCTGCTACTTACAAACCGCACGAAACGCGACATTAAAGATGTCACTTGACGCCGGTATCATGTGAGCGAGAGGTATCTCTGCAATGTAGCATGGCAGTAACTGTTACAAATATTAATTGTTTAATTTGCCTCATTTTTCACAGTAGTAATTAATCATTTTCTCGTCATCTTGAAAAGTCATTAACATATCTTATTGACAGTTGAAACACGTGCATTACGTAAAATATAACAAAATAACTAAATGTTGTCTTTTTTTTAATTTCAGTGGGTGATGTTTTGTAACCCAGAGATCAAAATACTCTCCACGAGCATCATATCAAGGTTGGGATCAATATTTGGGTGTATTATATTTGGAGTGATCGCGGATAGGTAATATTTTAATTCTAGTAACAAATTCCTTGTCGACCAGAAGCATCGCGAGGAACCGGATTCGTGTATTCGAATTCGACCTAATCTAGGATTGGACCTGGTTTCCCTCCTGAGTTGCAGAGATGGCAGTGTGTTAGTTTTCTTTGTAGAACTTTTACTTACATAACGCCTTAACATAGGTGCTAATTGTATATGTATTATAATATACTTTTAACTTACTATTTGTTAAGTTAAAAGTATACCTCGGCTATACTTTTAACTTAACAAATAGTACACTAAAATATTCTTCGAGAATAGCCCTGTTCATGGGTGTAATCGCACGAAAATCCGTTCATTTGATTTCGAGAAAATCGATCACATACAGCTCTTGTGGACTTTGTTTTATAATCGGACTCTTTTATGATCATTATTATCCGCCCTTACCGGTCCACTTCTGCACATAGACATCTTTCAATGAACGCCAAAACGACCGATCTCCTGCTACTCAGACCCATCCCGGACCGGCTACTGCATGGAGATCGTCTTCCCACATGGTGAACGGTCGACAAACACTTAGTTTTCCTAAACGCGGCCTCCACTCCAACACCTTACTGACCCATCTGCCATCTGTTCTTCTAAATGTGTAACCAGCCCATTGGCACTTCAGCGAGCTTATTCTTTGCGTGATGTCGGATAATTTAGTTCTCTGCGTTATGACTTCGTTACAAATTCTATCAGACAAAGAAACACCCAACATAGCATGTTCAATAGCCCGCTGAGCAAGTAATACCGCAAACTTGTGGACCTTTACTTCTGTACACTCTTTGATAGTCGCCTATCAAAAGTCTTCTCGCTGCTCGTTTGAATATCATTACGTTATAGCTACAGGGCCGAAATTATACTTTTATTGAGGCCAAAGCAGTATTTTTCAGAGCACAACAACACTGCAGTCGAATTTTTGTTAATGAAAGTTTATAGGATACCATACGTATAATGATGAAATTTCAAATAATTAGGACAAGTGGTAGAAGTAGAGAAGACTGGTCTGATGGTTTATATACAGTACAGACTATAGGGCTACCTTAGGCGAGCGCTGTTAAAGCTTATAGTAGCCCTACACATATCATTTGCGATACCAACATAGCAACGTTACAATGACGTAGCAGGTATGGCCGAGTGTAGAATGCGACATGCTTGAAGCTAGGCTCATAATATATGGTTTCCACAGGGCCGCAATACATATCCTCCCAACCCTGCGGGAAAGTGAAGAGCATAAATTTGTAAACGCCGTACTTCTCAAGCCCTGTGCTCTGCTGTTTCTGCTGCTGCTGTCACTGCCACGGACCCCATTTATTGTAGGTTTTTCGGATGCGAGCCAAAGGAAATGTCCACAACACGACGTAATGGCGTAAAACCACCACCACCTTTTTTGAACCATGTGACCATGATTTTTTCCTGCGAATAGCCTTTTGCATTGTTTTTATACTTGGGAGTATTTTACATTTTTTGGTGGATTGGTGAATTTTGATCCGGAAATTGGTTAATAATTATTATTTTTATAATATTTTCTTATACACATAGTTAAGTATGCGTAAAAATACCATAAAAATAAAAGTTCCATTGTATTTTCAGCTTTGGAAGAAAACTTACTATAAAATTGAATGTAGTCATCGAAATTTGCTTACGGGCTATACTTATATTTTGCGATTCAGAAAGCTGGTTCCATTTACTTATATTTTTGAAATCGCTATTTGCCGGCGGTATCACCTATATGGGCATAGTAATAAGTAAGTAATACTTTATTCGTATCCAATTTAATATAATGGGCTCGAGAAGTTAGACTGGTGGTAGAACTACTTACTGGCTTAATTGTGCACTTTTAGTGAAAAATATTAATTTAGTAGCCTAGTAGCAAGGTGTCAGTCTGTCAATGCCATCCTTTGATTTTTATTACGTACATGTATGTTCAGAAATGCCTTTTTTAGTTTTTTTTTCATTGTGACATGTCGATCAGATGTTTTCCGCACAGAATCTCTTTTGTAAATAACTAATATTATTAATGTGTTTGTTTGTATATATGTTAATTATTCTCTCACGCAAAATTACTGAACAAGTTTGGTTGTAATTTGGTAACTATAGAGTATTATCTGGAGTAAAATAAAAATATTTTTATCCTGAGAAAGTGAATGGTGTAGGAATAGATTTTACACCTCCTACCTCTACCTCCTCCTACCTCCAACCACTCAACCTCGGGATGCAGATAATTCTGCTATAAGGTAGAATATCGATGAATACTTTATGCTAAATGTCTACACTTAGATACTGATCATATTAGCCTCAAGGAACTGAATTTGTTTCTTTCTTATAAAAAAAAAGCGCTATGACCAGTCGAATATTATTTATAGAATTTTAAAATTTTGTTGGTCTGTGAATGATGCGTTCTTCAGAAAGATTTGACAATAGACTGATTAAAACCGTGGATAAGCTTTTGGCCTGCTAAGTATTTATGCAGGACTCTAAAATTGAACACTGTACGTGTCCGGACTGGATGCTTTTTACTAAGTAATTAATAAAGTCTTATTACTTGTGTCTAGAATATCTCGTCATATTCTTAGTATGTTAGTATTTAACTGCCTCGTGGTCTTGTGGTAAGCATGTTTAATCACAGACGCGAGGTCCCGGGTTCGAATCCCGGGTCGGACCTTACAAAGAATGCTATTAGGATTTTTCTAAATTCTAATAACTGTCCGGAGTTAGGAAGTTGGCACTGTTACACCCCCGTACCTCGAGCACGTTAAGCCGTCGGTCCCGTGCCTGATTTCCCTCCGGTCGTGTCGCATTGCTGTCCCATCGGAATAGGGGAATGAGGGAATAGCGAGTGCACTTGTGTCTGCGCAAACACTTGTGAACTATAATATGTCCCGCGCAAATGTCTCTTCACAATAGAGATGGCAGCTGCAGCCGAAATTCGACAAAGAAGACATTGTTATTCTCATGTTAGTATGGCAACATTTGACAATGTTGCATTATTTGTATGAAACAGAATATTCTATTTATTATTTTAATTATGTCATTGTACAGATGTCATTGTATTCGCACAAATGGCTGATTACCTCTTTGTTCAGTTACAAAACTATTACGTAACACTCAAAGAGACACTGTAAAACCGTTTTAGACTTTGTGTTTCTTATTTTTCTTCTTCTGCCATTGATTTACAATATTCAAATATTCTAAGTCAATGGCCACAAGGACTTCTTGAGGCACGCTTGACTGGGTTGTAAGCTGGTGATAGCACGACGGGAGCATTACGAAAGTGTGAAGTGTGACGCGAACGGAATCTAAGAGAGAGATATAAGTTAGTAAAGATAGGCAGATAGTTTCGTATAGGACTGTTGGAGCAAGAAAGAGAGAAAGGTACGAGCACAGTTTCTCTATCTCTCTTTCTCCCGTAGCCAGGTTAGGTATAACTAGCACACTCGTCTTTTTTTGTGATCAATAGTACTAGTAGCATAGCATGGTAGAGCATACAGATCTACAAATGCAAAAAACTGCGTCTTCCTGTATGTTTCCAGTATGCGAAATAGCGAGCAACAAATGGAGGACGCAATTAACTGCAATTGTATCATTGCCGCGTGTACTTGCAGCGATATGCCTGACGTCCATTGCAAATCTCGTGCCAACGGCGGAAACGTTTGACCTCATTGCGTGTGTGTGTGGAGTACTTCATTTCATATTTTTAAGGTACATTTATACATTTAACAATTCCAAGCACCAAAATATAGGCATGATTTGATTGACCAATAATTATGTGATACAAAAAGATTATTGTACAGTTTCTGTTCCGCTTCGAAATTTATAAAAATCTCAAAATATTCTGAGCTGATTTGAATTTCTGAGCATAACATATAATTAAATATTACATTGCATAACAGTCACTTTACGGCTGTATGAAGTGTGCTTGAGGTAGCTCCCTGGTCGTGACCTAATCGCTTGCAATGGAGCATAGGACTACCTCCTAGTAATCTTTGGATAACGGTAGTTATCATAAGGCTCCAACTTGTCCTTTGATCTCAACACTGTGAAAAAAAATAAAAATAAACCAAGACTAGTCAGTATTTGTTAATCACTTAGAAATTTTCCTGTTCCTTTTTAGGATGATAAGTTAACTCAGCCGTCTTTATTAACAAGCTTGTTTGGTTGGTATATAAAATACAGGTTTGATTTGAAAGGCCACTGTTTATAATGTCTTTATTTGATTTTACACGACTGCCACTATACTCATGACACCTGATCAATATTTAGCAATATATAAACGACAATATCACCACATAACTCAATAAGGCATTTGTACTAAAGCATATTGCTCTGTTTTTTGATTACATACGATAAAAAATAAACCCACGGAAAAAGATTTTAACAATGGTATTCATATTGCAATTGATCACATAGAAACTAAGTCCTAAATTATAGAGAAGATTTTTTTTTTTTGGAATAAAATGGAATATATAAAGAGACAATAATTAATACTTATACCTACCTAATACAGATTAAGACTAGGCTGAATAGTGTTTGGGCTGAGAAAGCAAACTAGATGTTGACTAACTGGCGCCCTCTGTGATTTTATTTACATATGTACAGAACTTTCAGTACGCATGTCATCTAAAGCAGTTCTTGTACCATGTTGTTTAAGTATTAAAATATTTTCTTTATGTTTCTTGAATATTTAGATGGGTTCCTGAATCGCCCCAATGGTTTTTGTACAATGGAAGAATACCGTCAACAGAGAAGCTTCTCACCAAGGCAGCGAAGAGAAACGGGAACGTACTTGGTAGCATATTTAAAATTAGACCTGCTGATCATCAGGTAATTTTATAAAGTACTTACTAGCTGTAAGAAGCGTAAAATTTATACCAAAGATCATTTTCCGGGGTAAAACAAACAATTAGTGCAGATTGTAATCTATACTTGTGACCAAATTACATAAAAATCCGTTTAATAGATGTTATGTGAAAGAATAAGAATAAATGCAAATTTTTGTATGCATTATGTTAGGATTTAAATTGAAAGTGAAATAGAATTAAAAAAAAAGAAAGCAATATTTGCGATATTACTGCTGAATGTTACTATCATAACACTAGCTGAGGTGAGGCTAGGCTGAAGTTAGAGCTGCTAGCCCTAAAGGATTATGATACTTAAAGCTCTCTTCTAATAAGGAATATAGCAATTTAGTTAGAGGTGGTACCTATGTTGCATTGAGGTACCTCTCGCTCACATGATAACGCCGCAAAGTAATATCTTCGATGTAGCGTTTCGTACGGTTTGTCAGCAGACTGTGGCCCATTGATGTGAGGTGGAAAGCAGGACAACGCATCGGCGTTGTACTGATACGGATGTTCATGGGTATCGATAGTCGTAAAAAGGCTCCGATTGGATAAAAAAAAATTTGTAAAATAAAATAATAAGCTAGTTTGTTTGTTTATTTGTCCTTTGTGGATTCTGGAATGGTAGAACATAGCACTGATGTCTTTAGTAACATTTTTCAAAATTCTATCAAAAAAGGCTCTGGGTAATAGTCAATTTAGTTCCTTGGTTCCTACATCATGTTACTTTCAAGTAGAGCTTGACTATGTATATTAACAAAAATATATCTTTAACTGACGGGTAATATAGATGAAAATAAAAAAATACATAATGAATATTATTGACAAAGTTAAAAAATGTTTCGCATTGTAATTTGGATCCCTTAGATTCTGATAGACACTGAACGTTCAAGCATGCACAGGCAAGCTTAAGCATTGGGTAACCAGTCTCGTCCAAGAAAAACCTACATTACACACCTTTGCAATAAATGTTATTTACTGCACAAGAACAAAATACGTCTAGAATAGAGATATGTAGTACCTACTTAACAGAACTATAATGTGCCTAATTTAGAGGATTAGACAGGCGTGTCCATATTCCCATGTTTTACGATTTCACACATTAAAGCAATAAACTGTCAGAGCAGGTGACCGGAAGAGACGACTGAACGAAACATCGGCTTAAAACCACCAATTTTTCCATTAAGAGTGATGAAGTAGTAATTTAGGAATGGATATGACCTAGTTCTATTCACTTGAGCTATGCCTACATGTATCGACGTATATCTA
This sequence comes from Eumaeus atala, assembly GCA_017140195.1. Classification (NCBI taxonomy): domain Eukaryota; kingdom Metazoa; phylum Arthropoda; class Insecta; order Lepidoptera; family Lycaenidae; genus Eumaeus; species Eumaeus atala. Next base: position 326,401 of record JAFELO010001133.1, read on the forward strand.
GTAATCATATTTGAGTATGTACTTTGATGGAGTATGCTAAATTTGTGCTTCGGCAAATAATTAGCACACACGTAACTTTCCACGAAAAGCAGAGTAGTGGATAAATCAAGTCATCATGTAACACGTATTATAGGGGAAAGCCACAGCACTGCTGTGCTGTGGCTTTCCCCTAGAACACGTGTTACATATAATTATTATTACTAACCAATTCAATATATATATACGAAAGCCTTAATGGCACGGGATGCTTAGTGACAAATATTTACATTAACAATTTAAATTAATCATTAAAGAAAAATAGAGGTTGCAAGGAATCATACGTAGATTATACGAGGCGGGTTTTTTCTTCAATTGTGCAACTCAAAGGATTAGAAGAGAAAAGATACTTTCTAATCTGCAACTTACTAATATTCCATACCCTTTTTTTTAAAATAATATATTCTATATTATATGGTTATATATTTTTGAATAAATATTAATATTTATTATTTCAGACATACATTATACTGGATGAAACTCGCTCATGTATAGAGTTTTTAACGACCTACAACATACAAATTTTGACTCTCACGATCACTTCGTTTTGGTGTCTTCATAGCTTTTTATGGAGTACTCTGTATTTAAGAGTGTTTTATCATTCAGAAGAGCGAATTGGAGTTTTGAAACTGTTATGTTTACTAATAGGAATGTCTATTCTCAACATAAGCTTATTTAAAAAACTTATTCTAAGGAAATTAGTTATGATGAATCTGATAATAATCGTACTTTTGGAAGCATTGCTGATGATCCTCCATTGCCTGATGATACAAGTAAGCAAAGTCATTATCATTGTTAAAAGACACATTTACTAAGTATTTACATCCATCCTATATATATATGTACAGTTGAGCTTCTAGAGCTCAAGAAAAATCTCGGGCTCATCCCGCCGATATCACCTCAGGAAGTTAAATCAGCGCTAAGAAAAATAGCCAATAAGAAATCCTCGGGCCCCCGATACAATCCCCATCGAACATGTCTTCTTACTCATCTCTTTCGTAAAGCCTGGGAAACTTCACGCATACCAGGCGCATGGAGGATAAGTACCATTGTTCCTCTCTACAAAGGTAAGGACAGTAGATATGAGTGCAACAGTTACCGTGGAATTAAGCTGAAGAGTCACACGATAGGCTGTATGAACGAGTAGTTGATGCCCGGTTAAGAATACGAAGTCGTCCCTGGCCTGTCAACTATCCACCTCTTCTTTCCCATAACCATGGTTGCTCAAGAATTTAGGGCCAAGAATACACTAATTTTTATTGCCTTCCTAGATATGGAAAAGGCATTTGCCCCGCCCAAATATCTCGTAAAGTCTTCATATAAAAAATATCCCTGAAAAATACGTTGAAATCACAGCTGACATGTATATGAATACAACATCGGTGATTCGAACAGCAGTGGGGCAAACAGAACCAATAGCAGTCACTGAAGGGGTCCATCAGGGCTGTGTGCTAAGTATGGACTTAGCACAGAGCCCTGATGGACCTCTTCTGCCTGGCAATGGATGCTCTCACTGACAATGCCCAAACCAAAGCACCCTGGACATTTATTTATGCTGACGATATGGCTATTTGCACGACATCCAGAGAGGAGTTAGAAGTAGCTCTTGGTGATCAGAAGTGTCAGTTACAGGCGAGTGGCCTGATGCTGAGTGTTACGAAAGCCCATTACATGGTGTGTAACGAAATTAACCAACCGGAAGACCCTCTCGTTATCGATGGACAGCAAGTCACTAGGTGTTACGAATATTTAGTTACGATGTTACACAGCACAGGGAAATGTGGAACCGAATATTCAGCCTCGAATCGTGGCCGCCTGACTAAAGTGGCGCGATGTGATTGGCGTTACCTGCGACCGGAGAATGCCCGTGAAGTATATATCATATTATATATAGTATTATAAGAACGATTCAAACTTATATAAGTGAAACGTGGGCTGTGACACAAGCCCACGTCTGTTCTACCGAAGTCGCTGAAATGAAGATGCTTCGATGGATGTGCGGAGTAACGAGACTTGATAAGAGAGACGAGTATGTTCGCAGAAGTCTCGGAGTACGTGACATCGCCGACAAGCTACAAGAGAGTCGACAATGATGGATCCGAAACGTGAAAAGAAGACCTTCCAGCTACATTGGAAATATCATGATGGAGCTGTCCATTGTTTGATCTAAAAGAAGGGGAAGACAAAAAATGAGATAGACAGATACAATAAATAAAGACATGAGCTCATGCAACGTTTCCGATGACGACACGTCCAATCGTGCAAAGTGAAAAGCAAAAGTAAGGAAAACACTCCCCATAATTAGACGGGAGTAATGCCTAGTAGAGAGAGATAATTATATTCTCGGACGAGGGTGGCCAAGTTAATGGATTCGCTAAACGTTGCAACGTTTACACGTTCTTCCGACAATTTTGCATAAGTCTCACCAGCAGACTATGGAAAGGTGCCCAGAGTCTGTCAGCAAGAGCCAAGAATTAACTTCATGAATGACTATATTTACATAGTTTAGTTATTTGGTATATAATAGAAGCACCAGCAGGTAACAGGCTCATATTAAAGCCTTGGTTATTAGGAACTTGAGTAACAAATTAAAACAATTTCACAGGTTCCGTATAATTTGAATAAATAATATACTTTTTGTACCATTTCCATTAAGAAGTGAACATTTCGTCAACTGTTACAGGATTTGTTAGCAGTAGACTATATTGTACATATACATATAACACAAAGACAAACATCCATGGCTTAGGCGGGATTCAAAATCGCAACCTCTGGCGTAACGCGTTCACAACACCAGCTGGCGTAATCCGCGGTCATCACGATCATTTGTAGTATGAAGAGGTACTGTGTTCATTGTTTCCTGCTATGTTGCACATGCCTTGCTTATTCTCCTGTAGTTAAATAATTCCCATCGAGCAAGCGAGCGATCCCAGCTTTTACCAATGTGTATACATTCACATTATTGCAAGCAGATGCGTTGCCCTCCTTTCTTTCTCTTCTCAAATAGGCCACCAGATTATCACCATCCGCACGAAACTCGACAACACAGCTGTCACTTTGCCATGTGAGTGGGAGTTACCTGATGGTATCAAGTGTGCGAGAGACACTTCCCTGGTCGTGCCGGCCCAATACCATTGCATAGGAGGATGTAGTGTCATGCACCATGCATGGCTCTACCTCCCTCTATCCAGTATGGCATTACCTCTACTAAAACACTACTTATATATTATGTTCACGTTGACATCTTAGCGGTATTTTAGAACAACTTCTATTTTCAGGGTACTATTACAAATATAATATCACTGTTGTCGTTGTCGACGGGCGTCGTAGTGCAGATGCTGCTATTGAATATCACACCGCGGCTGCTGGCTATCAACGTCAGAGCGACATTGTTTGGCGTTTGTCACTCAGCCGGCCAGCTCGCCACTATTGTGTGTTACATTGTAGTTCTATTGAACGCTATTGATAGTATTTCACTGATGATCACGAATATCACATTGACCATAACTTTGCTAGCTCTATGTCATATTCTGCCGGACGTTGATAGGAGAGAGTTACCCGATGTATTACAAGATATGGACTATTTTTCGGAGTAAGTAAATGTTCAGTATGGTTATTTTATGGGACGGGTAACAGTGGGCCGTTTTCTAATTAGTAGTGAACGTACCCCATACGCGAGGTTGCTTCGATTAACAAAAGATGTAGTGACACCACTTTTTATAGGTATCTATATAAGTATATACTATGTATCTATATAAGTATATATAAGTATATCTATATAAGTATGTCACCTATATGGATCATACATGTCATAACATGTATGATCCATATAGGTGACTACCGACGCCCATACACGAAATTGTTACACACTTGTGTTTCTCTCTGCTCATCCGCGGGAAATACAAAAAAAAGATTCCTTCTAAGTCGAAAAAAAAAAACAAATGCGGCTTCGATCGACAGATACTAATCTGTCTCTCTTGTTTCATTCCATTCTCTATGCGCAATGCGCTTGCGAAATATATAAACAAAGAAAGTGAAGTATTTCTCATATTCATTCTCTATTAGACGACACGGACGCGCAGCCGTGGTCCTGCCTAAGGCTTCTGTACATATCTTAATTATTTCTATAGAAATACCATGGTATTATACTTTGCAACGTTATCAATAAAATATAAGCGAGAACTACCTCACCGGTCGTGCCGGCCCAGTACGGCTGACTCATGCATGGCACTATATTTTCCTACGTAGCATAAGAATCTACTTGTTTGTAACTCTTACAACAAACAAATGTTTGAACAATGTTTCGGAGAGCGGAGAGCGCACAGTACAATTTTGAGAGGAAAAAAGTAGTTCATTGTATATTGTAAACCGTTTTCACATCGAGTTGCTCTTAGACTATCGAAACCATTGCATTGGGCAGCACAGAAAACGACTTCGTACGAAGTCGAACCGAAAATATATTCTTCGTATTATAGTGTAAACCGTTTCCTCATCGAGCATTTGTCACGGCATACAGGTCGAACCCTTAACTTTGAACGCATCTATGGTCACAGAGGAGGTGCAGCACGAGGTGTTACGTGAAAAGCAGCGTGTAAACATCGTTACTCATAGCCCAAGCCGTCATTCAGCGCATGACTTTACCTGTGCTGACAACTATCATGATTCAATTTACACGCCGCGAGCTGTACTAGTCAGTTTATCTTTTAATTATAGACTATCAAAACCATTGCGTTGCTTTTAGACTATCAAAACCATTGCGCTGGGCAGCACAGAAAACGACTTCGCCGTCGCACGAGGAAATAGAAATGAGGGTGTACTCGTTCAACAGCGCAATACAGAATACGTCGACAAAGAGCCACTCCGCTGAACGACTGCCGGCCAGGAAAATAGGATTTGTACCCCATTGGCGATCAGCTATAAAACTATTTAAGATTTGGCGTAAATAAATAGATTTAAGAAATAAAAAAATATCGTTTTAATTTACGTGAAAATAAGTTAGGATGAGGTTAATAAAACTTCACCCAATGGTCCAAAAGGGCCCGACACCGATGTCAAACGTCGACGTTTTGTTGCCACTCTTCCCTCCTCTCCTCCAATGGACCACCGGATAAGCGGCATTTGGCGGCGGTATCATATGATCGTGAGATACATTCCTGGTTGTGGAGGCCTAATTCTTTAGTTTTATTTATGTTAATTCCATCACTGGGGTCGGATAATGTTCACGTTGCGCTCTGCCGAAGAAATGGGAAGCTTCCTTAGAGCCTTGATCATAAATACGTTGCTCATTTTATTTGTTAAAATGTTATATTTCTCATGGTTCAGCTGGTCCCTGTAGATCCCTACATCACATGTTCCCATCGACGTTATAACTCATAGCCTAATGCTGGGCAAAAATTGTCTGGCAAGACATCTGTCAAATTGCACTTATAAGTGACGTCGAGCTCGAAATATTCTTTGGTTTAGAGGCAACTTCCGTGTCATGATAGCCATTTCAGCTGCAATATCGCATTGAATTGGTACATTATAGACAGTGGAAAGCATTGTAACTTTTAAGTAGGTACTAAAATATCATTAAATTATTTTTAATGTTAAATAGGTATCCAAGGACCACAGAAAATGGGTAATGAATAATAAAGAAAATGAAAATAAAGGAAAATGGGTAAATGCCACCAGACGTAGCAATTGGTTTTCCTTCAATCCTCTCAAGACATTTTGAGGAAGACTCTTTTACAAGCATGTAAGAATAGACGACGGCTATTAAGTTCTGCAATCCCGACGCTGTCTTTACCATTAGTAGGCACTTGCCAAATCAAATATTTTCATCGTGAAAACTACGAGAGAAATGGAAGAATCAGCTTTTTCTCCATCTATGAGAAATTATTTCTTTTTCCGTACAAATCGTTTATACCCTAGAACTGTAAACCTCAACACTTGTTGACTGCCTATAATGAAGATCGCCATAGGAGCCATTTGAATAAACATCAGCGGTCATATACGCATCGTATAATACGATAGATGTTAACCAACTTACATTTGCGCCCGCTTACATTTTGTATGAAACTCAACTACAGATATGTAGAAATATTTAATTTTTTTGTCACTTATGGCTACTTACTAAAACTAACTTTAGGATTGATTCCTTTGTCTGTGTAGTTAAGTTTTTGATTCTTGTCAATTTTCCTGATTCATGATCCTTCTTATAAGTACGGAGGCCAAAGTTCGAATATTATCATGACTAATGGTATAAATCTGATGTTTGTTTGTTTAAACGGGCTTATCCGTGGAACTCCTGGTCTGATTCGATAAAATCTTGCAGTATTGGATATCTTATTTTTCGAGAACGAATTATGCTATATATTTTCACATTACGAGCAATAGGAGAGGAGTTATGAGGTAAAAGTTTGCAGTAAAACTAGGTCTGCAAATCTAGAATGTCATTTTTATTATATTTAAGCTCACTAGACAATAAATGTATTGTACACTACCTATGTATTGCACCAATTTACCAACGTAAGAAAAACATAAAAAAAATCTATGAGCGAGAGATCACTTTTCCAAATAACTGAAACACAAACGTCATAATCAATATAAATGAACTTGGGTCAGATGCTTTTTATTTAGAGTAGTATATAAAAATTCATAGAAGATATTATATTAATAAATAATTCTATAAATGTGATATCGCAGAAAGTAATAATTTACTCTATTGTATTGACAGACAAATACTGTTAAATCTGATTTGAGTGTCCTAGTATTTACGATTCACCCATTAAAAACGGCTATGTAGACGAATTATAGAATTGACAGATACAGTATTACAAAAAAATAAACAAATCAAAAATTTTAGGCAGAAAAATTTGTACTTACGAAAGAAAGTATGCACCTTAAAGCTCCAGCTCCGGGAGATTTGAGTCACCTAAGTTCTTTGCGGCATCAGTGTAGTAGAACTTTTTTTTTGAGTCCAGTGGTGAGTGTGGCTCGCGGCACATCATAGTGCCGAATGCCCACAAAGACCATCGCCAGTGCCATCAGTGCCGTGTCTGAAACGTTTGTACGTAGAAATTTAGACATACGGCTTCTTATAACGTCGATGGTAGTTACAGTTTTCAAAATAAACTACACTCTAAATCGAATCCGTCCATCACTTCCAGGGCTTGCCTGTACAAACAGAAAACATACAAAAAAATTTATAATTTTTTAGATTTTGGCTACTAGTTTTAATATATATATATATATTAGATTATAGCCAAGTACAGCCGCCTATACTGGTATCCTTGGCTAGAAAGAAAATAAAACAAACTCCTAAAAATTAAATGCGATTGTGTTTTAGATCATACAATCGATAAAACTTAACACTATAACATCAACACATCTTCACACCATTTCACTAATGGGCAGAGATTACGGAGTGCCACATATCACGAACCTTACATTCTTATCCATCCTTTTTTTTATGCACTGGCTATGAGAAGAGAAAGAGAATGAGTGCTGCTAGCACTCGCTCTCTCGCCCCTGCCGTAATACACGAAACGTAGGAAGAGTTACGTTCTACGTTCACTAACTTATATCTCCCTTCTAACTACCGTAAAACACTCACTCTCGCTTATATCTTCCTCTCAATTACCATAGGTTTCGTTTCCGTGACGCATTCACCAGTTTACGACCCGAACCAAGTATGCGTAAATAAATTTTACTACTAATACTAACTTTAAGACTCAATTTTGTACTTGAAAATTTTAATGTCTACCGTATCTCTTACTACATTTAAGTACTGGAGCCCAAAGTCCGTTAAAACTATCACGGATATCAACAATCGTTAAAGATTTCAGGGGGTGAGACCCAAGATGTAGTGCCATGCTGCTTTGTAGCTGAATTACACTGTGACGTTTTCTCTCACATGAAATGCATTACACTCATAAACTATGCGTGATGGCTATGCGTTTATTGCGGTCTGTTACTTTCTAAAAAAAAAAGTGGATTGAGATGGCCATGGCCACTGGAGAAGAAGAAAGCAGTCTGCTGAGATGGTGGAAACCCTGTCGGGTATGTGTTGGTGGTCATCAAGGGGCTACGGCTGTTCGTTTGCCGCTTTTGGATGCGCCTTGCCATCCAAGGTGCCCAGAGTATGCCATAAATAAAATAATCTAGGTATGTCTAAATATAGGTAAAGATCATCCCGCAGATAGGAGAGATGCATCCTGATATGAGTGTTTGTAATAGCTAAGTTAGCTATTAGCATCGTGGCCAGAGGGACCGATAGATAGAGAGGACTTGATAGGTTAGGTAACCTAACCTATCCCGACTGTAATGTCGGGGCAGCTCGCGCGCGGTAGCAAAAATGGCATCGGCGCTGTCATATGCGTAACGGTTTGCCGGTCAGTAGGGTAGGTTAGGATAAGTTGGTACTAGTACCTAGTCGTAGTTGATATCATAAAAATCAATTAAAATAAATAGAAAACAATATGATTTTTTAATGATAAAACATCACAAAATAATCCACTTAATTAATATATTATTTCCATATTAAATATGTTACTTTATAAACTCAATGTTATATTTTTATTTAGCTGTTAGTAAATTATAAAATACATCTGTTAATCTTAATTATAACATGTCTTAAAATGGTTTACATAGGAACCAAATACTTAATTGTACATTTTTAGAGCTTTCATAAAAATAAAGTGTAATTGTATTTCATATTAAACTACAATCTGTATAAAAAAACATTACAATTAACAAATCTCAATAGTAAAGTCGATTTAAAAAGAGTCCATATGTCCAACAAATTTACGTACTTTTTAACATAGAAACAAATTAGCAAGGTCTGCATTTTAGTGTCAACCCAATCTGTTCAAATCTAAAATTTTATATGATAAGTTCATATAAATTTTTTTCGACATTATTATTTATTTTGTGTGTTAAATTACAATTTACTTATGGGTAAGGGTCTTGTGTAAAACATACATATAAATTAGGTTCATTTTAGTTTCATAGTATTGAAGCTTACTGGTAGTGACGCTTCGATTACCGTAGGCAAACTACCGTGGCGAGTGTGGCTGACTTACGAGCATTTTCAATATCCATCGATGGGTTATGCTACTGGGAGATACAAAATTGACATATTCTTTATGGAACTTGTCTCAAAATTCTATCTACAGCAACTAAATCCGTGGATAGACGTAGTAATGAAACCTTTAAATGCCTTCGCGCCGGTATGTTATTTTAACATAGGCATATAGCTTTAAAAATACAATGTTCGGTTTAAAATGCACAATATAATTGTGTTGTTTGTTCTTTAATTATATCTGTACTCTTATTTTGAAAGTGACTTAAATGACGTAAAAACAGAAGTTGATTGGAATTGCTATGCTATTTTCGTTACTAAATGAAAAACATGCCAAAATTAAATGACTCATTGCTTATTATCCATAAACTTAATAACTAACATTAGGAACTTCAAACAGCAAAGGGAAAAAATGCATTAAATGTTTAACTCCAAAATTATGAGTTATTATCATTGATTTACAAAAGCACAAGATACACGATTCCTTACTGAACTATCATTCTAAAGACTCCGTGATTCTACATAACCTTACGCGCATGATTTTAAGTTCAACACGGACGGTTTTGAGGCGTTAACTATGACGTACTTTTGCAAATCTATGATTATTATGAAGAATCTTAAAAAAATATATAATATCACCTAATTTTGATATATAGGTAATGATAAGTATAAAAAAAAAAAAATTTTTTATATAATTGACACAATAAAAAATTCAAATGTATTTTATGTCCCACTAGTCCCCCGCGGTATCAGCTGCGTAAAATCTATCCCAAGGGTACGATCCAATTGATGTTAGTCAGGACAAAAGTGATTTATGTTAATCCAGAATGTAATCTATATGTGTTATTGCCGAATTTTGCTAGTATCCGTTCAGTAGTTTTTTTGAGAATAATAACAAACAACAATTTTTCGCACTCGCAATAAAATAGGATATAAGGTATTAATATAGTAAAACTGTTATGTACAAATATGTATTGTTTGTGTGCGAGGCTTTCCTCTGTTTCAAACTATTCAAGGCCACGACGTACTACAATTACAATTACATATTATTTATTAGTGTCAGTGTACAGGGGTGGCCAACCGGTCGATCGCGACAAGGCAAAACCATCAATGCAACTACACGATTATTTGACTGTTTTACTAAACATCTCATGAAATATGTCATTGGCAAGATCCAATAGAAAATAGTAATAGTCGTAGTTCTTATTAAGTTGGCACCCCTTGTTTACAACAATACGACTGATATGTCATACAGCTTATCACTTTTCACACTGTTAGGCAACTAGTAAAGTTATCGAAATCATGACAGATAAATGGCGCAATTTATTATGATTAGGCATATTTTCTGTTTTGATTTCTATGTATAATCAAAAGTCTGTTAAAAACAAAGTTAATAATGTGTAAGTAACCTTAGTGAATTTTGATCAAGTTACAGCCCCCATCACTTCATCAACATCCACTGTTTATGATCAAGTTTCAGCCCCCATCACTTCATCAACATTCACTGTTCATGATCAAGTTACAGTCCCCATCACTTCATCAACATCCACTGTTCATGATCAAGTTACAACCCCCATCACTTCATCAACATCCACTGTTCATGATCAAGTTACAGCCCACATCACTTCATCAACATCCACTGTTCATGATCAAGTTACAGCCCCCATCACTTCATCAACATCCACTGTTCATGATCAACATTTACTGATATATTTTATTTACGTTATATATTTTTATTAATATCACAATCGAACTGTTTTAACGAATAATATCGCTGTTTACATAAATATTTTACAATTTAACGTTTCAGTAGAGCAACTATGAAAACAAAAGGATTATTTTTTCCTTTTCGGACAAGAACTTATGCTGTTGAAGCCAAGACAAACTCAACTTGTGTTCATCGGATAGCTAGGAGAGCTCCTTGTTTTTATCATGGCTAGAGAGACCGCGGGGTTCCTTGTCTCCAGGCTCTGACGTCGGGAGCAGCTCGTGTGCGGGGGCAAAATGGCGTCGGCACTGACGAGAATGAAATATTATGGACACAATAGGATTCAGATGTTAGACGTTACAAAAAGTTATCAAAATCACCCTGGGCCGTAGCCAGAGGGTGGGAGACGGGCCATACCGGCCCCTCTCCCCCAAAAATAAAATTTTGAGCAACAATTAAAGGAAAACTATAACCTTACATACTAACAACTAACAGGTAGGTAACACGAGTTTTCTTTTTAACTTTCGTAAAAAAGTCCCCGATATGACCTTGAATAATCCTTATCCTGACAAAACTATGGTCAGGATAGTCAAATATCCTATGTATTGTTCTATATAACTGAGATAAAATATAAAAAATAGATTTATTAACATAAAATGAGAATAAATTGCTAAAATAATAACCTGTTATCATTCTAACAATTAATTATGTTTGTTTTTTATATTTGACAACTTAAAACTATCCTATAAATGTAACGCGCCCTCCTATGAAGTGTCTATTTTATTACAAAGTTATAACTTTGTAGGTAAAAAATATATTATCGTCTCGCGTAATGCCCTTGATTTTATTCACATAAAAGATAAAAAAAACAATTCATACACCTGTAGATCGGCATAATAGATATGTCTAGAACTATGATAAGGAAGATATGTATATACATCAACAATATATATAAGGAAGCGGCTACTTTGATTCAGATTGATAAAAGTAATTTGTCAAACAAAAGGAAAAAACGAAGAATTATCTGAAAGAAAAATTTAAAGTTTTGATGAAGATAGACAAAAATTATGTGTCAAATAGAGAGTGAGATAAAGTGGATCTCGATCAGAAACTAAGGATGACATTTAAATTTCACCGAACGGATTTGGCTACAGAAATTGGTAGTAGCAGTAGAGAAACGAGTCAGAGACGCCAGACTGCATTGCAGCCGTATTGAACCGGCGCCCGGCATCTCGCTCGCATGATATCGGCGTTAAGTGAAAGGTTCGCTATCTCGTTTCCGGTATCCGGTGGCACATTGAGGAGGTGGGAGGGGAAAAAAAGTGGCAACATGTCCGCGTAACAATTGTGCGGATGTCTATGGTCGTGGGAAAACATTAAATGGCTCCAACGTGAATATTGCGCTAAAAAAAATATTAAATATTTCTGGTAATTTTTCTTACCTGGTACTAAGGTATGTCATATATATATATATATATATATATATATATATATATCTCTTTCTGCTGCTAGATATCTGCTATAATAACATATAGTAATGTAATATGTAATAATAATAATTCTGTATCCTAATCTAGTATCCGAATCTTTTCTAATAGCCTATAATCATCTAATCATCTTGTAGCAATTAAAAAGTACTATAAGAATATGACTCAACAACTTGGGTAATGTAATATTTTATAATATGATATGAACAATATGAATAGTAGTTTTTATATATATTCATAAAATTTTACTATAATATTACTATATTATAAATTTTTCTTTATATCCTAATGTGGCATTTAAAATATTGCTTTCATCAATCGAAATAAAATATGTCCTATACTTTAAGTTTGACAAAGTCACACTCTATCGGTGCAAAGCTACATTAAAATCGGTATAATACTTTCGGAGATTAGCTTGGATTAACATCATGCAAAAGATTTATATATATTAAGACAAACCTCAGCATTACCTGAGTATGACCAATTTATTAACTTGAGTACTAACACATAAACAGTTATTTGCTCCTTGCCGCATCTATCATATAGTCTAATAAAATATTTTATTATTGCAGATAAAGCACATGAGCGTTGTTTACTGTTTTAGCCTCATTTAATAGTACCTACTGTATAACACGAAGTCAGCGATAGGGGCGTTGCCAATTGCTATATAGTATGTGCAGACATCACTGAGTCAGTGATACGGTTGAGTAAAATCATCGTTCGCTTTTGTTGTTACATACATTTCTGGAACGGTCCTAGTTCACTCACTCCAACCCGTCTGTTCGTGAGGCAACAGTACCAACGAAGTTCGTTTACGAGACCTTGTAGAAAGATCCCAAAAATATAAGTCACATTGTCTTAGATATAGATAGAGTAGGGAACCCATAAGCAGGTCTACGGTGGCGAGCGTCCGTACTGTAGAAGCAAAATGTGAAACATTATACTAGCTTTGTCTATTTAATCTCGGCTATACATACATATATATATCAGAGATTAAATTTCCAGAGAGGAATTAATGATAAAAGAGAGACGGAGAGTAAACCACACTTGCCTTCTCTTTTAACTTAGACGGACGCGTTTTAGGCTGGCTTCCTGCTCTATGTATGTTATCTCTATGCCAAAAGCACCGATTTTTTAGGCCTATCATTAATATTCATCACCCTTGATTGGCATACTAAATTGGATAGTAAGATCCAGCATATATACCACAGATTTCATTTCGAAGAGTATGAAGCGCAACAAGTTAAGATCTTCGCGGCTAACTCGCGCCACTCCGCTCATAATGATTATGGATCTTTTTAATGTTATATGCAAGAACCCGCTTTGTTGTGTATTTCTAATGTAATAAGGAAGTTTGTGAAATGTTTTTTTTATATATTCGGGAACATATATAACTCTTGAAATAGAATAGGAATCTAAAATAAGATATTATCGCCGGAAATTGAGTAGAGCAAGGCTAACGGTGTGCCATATCACAACATCATTACGTACCTAAGTACTGCCTAGTAGTTGAGACGAATCTTAGAATAATTACCCTAGAACCAAGAATAAGTCCGTGGGCAGCCTGAAGTGCTGCTTTAATTTAAGGCTGTCCTCAAAGTTAACCTTGAGTCTAGTTAATGTTTCAATTGAACCATGCAATCGGACGGTCACAAAAAACCATTAATTTTATTATGTGACACAAATAAGCATATGTGCTGATAACAATATCACAAATATATTATTAATTCATGTAACAGGAAAGGAGCATATGTATTCAAAGCAAACTTGTTATCATAAATAGGGAGTTGGGTTTAAAGTACGCCATCTAATTTGTATTCATAGATACATAACTCGGATATCACTGACTCGTGTAGAACTACGTACGTAACGAGAACGGAGAAAAGAGAATGGACGGAAGGATAACTATAAGAATATTAATATTTAGATTTTAGTTTTTTTTAATGACTGTTCCATGCTGACGGAGGTGTCCAGTGTAGCTTTACCGGTTAGGTGAGGTTGTGATCGATAGGGGTTGAGACCCTCCTTTCCTGCAATGGGAAGGAGCGTCCTGATATTTATTTAAGATTAGCCAAAGTAACTATTATTTTCTTGAATGAGTGAAACCCCCCCCCCCCCTACAACGAAGGGAACAGCTGAATCGCGGCTGTCAGAGCTCGTTGAGCTATCACAATTGGGGGAATCCTTCCCCTTCCACCGCGGGCGGGTGGATAGATTTTAGTAGTACGATCATACAATATTTGCCGGTCTTATTTTTTCCTGTATAAAGTAATATATATATATATATATATATATATATACTTTCAAAACAAATTCATATGGTTCCCACATGAGACTGTCGTGATATATTTCGAAGAATTGTGATCGATTGTTACGCCATCGAAGTTATCGTCTAATGTTGCGACAGTATGATCGATTGCTTTTCAACAGAAGTATACAAAGTGTATCACTTATATGTACAGACGAGTATAAAATGTATAAAATATAAAGTATAAAAATATTAAGCATGAACATTTCAGAGATTCTTAAGGCTATACTTAACGAAATGTAAAAAACGGTTAAGGCGGTTGCATTCATTTTCTTGTACATTTTTCTGTATTGGCTGTCCGTGGATTCGCATATTCGAGTTTCTGAAATTAAAAATACGATAATATATTGAGTGATATTAAGAATATGATGATGAGACGGGCATTCAAATTTTTTGTGCAATATACTGTTTAAATAAGTGTTTTTTTGTGGAAATTATATCTAAAGTGTAATTGTTACCCGCTACGCTAATTGTGACATATTATAAAATAACTCAAAAAGCTAAACACCTCTCTGAGTTTTTATTTTACAGACAGACGTCTGTATGTGATCAATTTTCTGAAAATATACTGATTTTCATGCGGTTTCCACCTTAGGATAGAGCACATCCCGAGGAA
>JAFELO010001133.1:341645-374962 GCA_017140195.1 Eumaeus atala
GTAGTTTTTTTATTGAAGAAATTTATTGTAAATGCCCTTGGCACTGAACTGGTTTTTTTAATTGTACTTATTAACCTGTATAATTTTTACTAGTAAATCTTGAAAAATTCATCTCACCATTCTACACTTTCTTATTTTTTATACTATAGGGGGACAAACGAGCAGTCGGAGCCTTAATAATACGACTATCGACGCCCACGAACATCAATATCATTACTATACCAATGCGTTGTCCTCCTTTTCACCTCCCACAAACGGCCACCGGCTAGCTAAGCCATCAAGTATCATTTGAGCGAGGGGTACCTCCCCAGTTGTGCCGGCCCAATTCCGCTGCAGTGCAGTATGGCACTACCTCTTACTAAAAAAAACTTCTACACAAAATATAATAACACTTAGGTATTTGTTAATGCGCTTACCTTTTTGTTGAAGTTTAAATAGCTTCTTGCTGGCGGGCTCTATCGATTCCTTTGGAACCTAACCGAAAACATCAGAGTAGCACCAACTATATATAATGTGCCAGCAAGCACGAAGGGTACTATGTAAGTGTTTGTACAACTATAAATGTAACCCGCGACTGCGGGTCCTATTGTCAATGGAATCGCAGCGAGCCCTAGCATGCATCCGATAGCTTGAGCGGCATGCGCGCTACCACAATATTTGATAGCTATTGGACCAATTAAAGCTATAAATGCACCATCAAATATACCCATACACAGACTAATAGTCACTAGCAAAGCAAAACTTCGCACGAATGGTAATATGATTGTTAGACAGCCAATAAAATAGAATGATATTTGTTGTAACAAAATTCTATTAACTCCATTCCTGTCGGCTAAATAGCCGAAGATCAATCTGCCAACGCCGGACGCTCCGCCTATACATTGGATTGCTATATTGAGATTTTTATCAGGAAAGGTTGCTTTAACCAAATCTTTTATTTGCACGTAAGGAACAAAGTAACCGAATAAAGCGACTGGCATGGATAAAGCCCAGAACCTATATTTTTTATGTTTCCATATTTGTACATTGAATATCGTTTTGAAAAGCGATTTAATGTCCTTTTCATTTCTTGACGATTTTTCTATAACGACTACTGGGACAGGCTTAAATAGAAGTCCACAGAATGCTATACCGGCGGTAATTGCAGCTAAGACCCTATATAATACTTCTAATCCATAGTTATTAATTATGAAGTCCATTAGAGCGGGCATAATTACGGTAAAAATTGAACTACCCACAGTGACGATACCATTTACTAATCCCAAATGTCTCTTGAAATAATGGCCAAGAATTGCCAAAGAAGGCGTATATGCGAGTGAAGCACCTAACCCATACATAAAGCCGTTAGTAAGACATAGAACGTCAACATAATCCACTACAAAGGAAGACAAAAATAAACTAACAGCTGCGATGCTGCCACCTAATACGGCTGTAAGTCTCAATCCGAGGACAGCCGTCAGCACTCCCGAGAGCGGCGATAGGAAGAAAGTCGTTCCCATCGACAAGGAGCCGACTAAAGCTGAAACAAACAAAAAATAATATAAAGTAAAAGAATTAAGAAAAAATATATTGTTTGAAACACGTTTCAGTACTCATAAGGATTATTATATAACATAATCATGTAGTTATGTTAAAAAATATTTCTTTGACGTTCAATTGAAATTTTAGATAAGCGATCTTAGAAACAATAATGAGTTCCGTTAAAAAAAATATGATTTTGCTCCCTCTTCGCGACAATTTCTATTGTTTTTATTTTTATTGTATCCATTAAAGAAATGCTTGACTTTCAGTCGTATGAAATGAATGTATAAGTAATCCGTAACTGCGTGTTAAAAATGCGTGCTAAATGCTAATTATTTAAAAAACTATGACAGTGTTACTACAAGCGCGAGGCGATTTTTCTTCGTTATAGATGTACTATGCAAGTCTGACTAAAGCATCAGGTGGGTTTAGCGTAACTTTATCTGCCTGTTCGCCTGGGTAGGCTAAGGGCCAATACATATGACCCGACCTGTCTTTTAGAAAATGTTTATTTTTAGTCACAACGTGGACTGAAACAAGGCATGCGCGTAGGGTGTGATTGTATACAATCAGTGTACATACTTATCTTATCATTAAGAAACTGACAGTTTATAATAAAATGAAGGTGAGATGCGTAATCGTTGGAGAGGTTGCAGGAAATATTGCACAGCCTAAACGAATCCTCTCGACGTATTGGCCTTATGATGGACTTGGACAAGACAAAGGTAATGTTCAACGAACACGTTCACCCCAGGCCTGTCAACGTCGATGGTGCTATTCTTGAAGTCTTAGACGAATATTTCCACCTCGAGCAACCATTGGAGTTGGATAGACATAACTTCGGGAAGGAAGCCGATAGACGGTTTCAGTTGGGTTGGGCAGCCTTCAGAAAGCTACGTCACATTCTCACGTCGCGTCTACCGCAGAGCTTGAAGACAAATGCCTTCAACCAATGGTTTCTCCCCGTGAAGACCGAAGTAAGACTGGTCCGCAAGTTTGCGGAAGCTCAGCGGGCTATTGAGCGTGCTATGTCTGGTGTTTTTTGTCCGATAAGATTCGTAACGAAGTCATAAGGCAGAGAACTAAAGTATCCGATATCACGCGACGAATAGGCTCGCTAAAGTGGCAATGGGCTGGTCACATACTTAGAAGAACAGATGGCAGATGGGCAGGCAGTGTTGGACAACCGTTCACCAGGCGGGAAGACGATCTCCGTGCAGTAGCCGGTCCAGGACGGATGCGAGTAGCAGGAGATCGGTCGTCTTGGCATTCATTTAGAAAGGCCTATGTCCAGCATTGGACCGATAACGGCTAATAGTGATGAAATGAATGATGAGTCGTTAGCGTAATAATTGAAAGAAAATTCAGCTCGCTCTTCAGTGTCGTTATTAATAATGAGATTGGCTTAGGGTGTGCGACCACACCAGATTTTAATGACGCAAGATTAAATAGAGCGCGCTTCCCTGGTTTCCTGTTACCCGTACATCCTTGTTCGTCCCTATTCACGAAATCATCTCCGAACTCAATATGCTGCAACTGGGAGGAAAAATGTTACACATCAACCGGGCGGAAAAATGTTACAAATTACATATTTTTTAAAGAGCCCGGATACCATTGATGACGTAGCCCTAAATGTTGCCGTGCCTTAACCAAGCAGTGTGAGCTAAATAACATGTGAATAACTAGGCATTAAAAATAGACTTAGTAGTGGTATTGTGGATTTTTTTACACACAAAACCCGCGCTATGGAACTTAGTCTCAATATAATTACAAATATACCTAAATGCTTGTAGTGCTCATCGCCATGTACAAGTAAATAGGCGTTGAAATCCATAATCTTTTATTTAAATATTTTTCTTACGAGTAACTAACTCGACGGTCAAAGTCATTGCAATGAATTTGCGCATGAGACGCAAAATCACGTTATAGAATTGATACAATAGAACAGATTGATGAAGTTGTCTGTCACAGATACGCGCTCGTAGCAGCACGTGTCCCCTTAAACGTTCTGGCGCCAGATAAGGATATGAAATTAACGAGCAAATAATCAATTTACGCTTTGAGTATCACTGTGAAGTAGATAGAAAACACCAGTGATCATAACCGATCATAAAGGAACGTTATCGAAGACTTACGTCAAGCCATGAAGCAAACCGATTAAATCTCTATAGATAAAGTAACATGTTCTGACTGATTGACTTGTCTATCATATTATTTAAGGACACAAGCAATACAAAGATTATGAATATAATTATTACAAAACAATGTCCCTACTAGCTGTCTGTAAGGGATCGATTTTCTCGCAATGTACTGAACCGATTTTCATGCGGTGGTCACCCGTTGATAGAGCGATTCTCGGGGAAGATTTTATTGTACAATTTGTGAATGTAAAGAATCCGGACCCGTTATTCACGGGCGCCGCCATGTTGAGCTGGACGCGAGTTTGAAATAAATAAAGATGGCGATGTGGCTTGTGTAGTTTTAGAGGTGGTACAACATTATTAGTAATGTTCTGATTAAGTACAAGGAAACACAATGAAAGGTAATCATCAGCACATTGTATTACGCTAATCAGTACCTGGTGTACATGTTATTAAAAATTGCAATTATATGCAACGAAGAACTTTGTATACAATAACATCATCATCATAGTCATTATGGGCCCTTATCGGTCCACTGCTGGACATAGACCTATTTCAATGAACGCCAAGACGGTCGATCTCCTGCAATACAATATATCCAATGAAAATACCTGAATCTAAACTGGGAGTAAAAGAAAATTATTTTACTTTGAATTCAGATCGATCAGATTTTGCATTAAATTTTTTCAATAGCAAATTTTTCAATACCATTGCATATTGTGATAAGTGTGAATGAGGTTAGTCAAGTCACGGGACCGAATAAAATCTTGGCAATCGATCGGCGAGTTGTGTGAAACTCGTAATGAGAAGCAGAGAGCTGACTGAATAACTGATTGATCCATTTAAATTTTTTTCATGGTAAGCATAGTAGTTGTCTGAATCTAGATCAAAGATATTCTTATTGTGTATTCGATAGACTTTTACTATTAATTAGGATTTACAGCATTAACTTATATTAATTAAGTATGTTCCGAACGTTTTTTTCGGACCTGAACTAATACTACGGAAGCGAAGAGAAGCCCAATACAGCATCATCGGATTCATTCGTCTGACGACGAGACCAGGTTTCGAGTCGTAAGAGGGACCGACGCCCCTCTCTCCTGCAGATGTGAGAGATGCATTCCGATAAGAGAGTGTTTGTAACTGCTAATTTAGCTATTACTGTCATGGTCAGACGGACTCTTCCCCGACTCTGACGTCTGGGGAGCTCGCGCGCGATATCTCAAATGGCCTCGTGCTATCGTTAATGTTTGGCCCATGGAGAGGATCATGTCTGGAGGGCCGTACCTCCCTTCACCCTCAGACAGGTGAAAGAACTCGCGCGCGGTAGTCTCGGAATACCCAACCGGTACGGCGATATTGTTTGAGCTAGGCAAATCGATAATCGTATTGGAATCAGCCCCTATTCTGAAGGTGTCGTTCGGACTGTTCGTAGTCGAATGTGTGTGCCGTTGAATTGATGAGTGTCGGGGTTGTAGCGTATATATCGCATCCGTCCCCGGCGACGTCTACGGGTCCCCGGGGACAGATGCGAAATATACGCGGTCTTACACCGGGTGTCGTGTCTGAGAGCGTCTTTGCTGAAAGCCAATCATAGTCCACTGCTTTTGTAAAGAGATGGTTGGGATGTCGAGGCACCAGATCGAAATACTCAGTTGGCAATTCGAAATCCTTGCATAGGTTGAGATTGCGTACGTACTACTGACAGCCGGTGGCCACCCGCAGGAAACGATTTTGTACTATTTGCAAGATCTTTTTGCGAGAGGGTCTAGCGTGAGCAAAAACTACGCTGGAATATGACGGTATCGGGCGGATAGACTTTGTAGAGCGTAAACTTGTTTCTAATGTTCCGAATGTATGCTAATATGACTATAGTATATGATATCCCTGACCTAAATAATTTGAAAACAATAAAACTACTGCAGTGCAATTTCGATTACACCTCATATGCAGCCGTGTCGTAAAGTATATAAATAAGTCTTGTTTTTTCCTGCTTCAATATTTTGTGTTGTCTTTTCTCCCTGTAGCTGGGCCCATGCAGAATGTCTAAGCAACGAAAAAGTCTTTGAAAATTTCACCATCAAGGGGGTAAAGTAGGGATTAAAAATTTGTATGGAGAGTTCAAAACGTTCACACTTTGGTATATTCATAAGCAACAAAATGATATTTGCGACTGTCTCCCTTTAATTTGTAAACATACTAGCTGATCGGGTTGATGTAAAAATAAAATTGTCGGTCTTTTTTTTTTTTTCGGAGGGACCTACTACTGATTGGCGACACTTGTCCAGCCCTAACAGTTCGACTGATTTCGGAAGACTTTTTGTCTTCTGGTTATAGGTAGACGATAGGGGGACAGAGCCCCCCCGCCTCCTTTCCCGCAGATGAGAAGAAGAAAACCGGAATTTTAGTGGACATTACCCTATCGTGGTTATTTTTGGGACCGAAAAGGGGAAGCGGTCCCCCTCCCCACGCTAGTGGGACGGCGCGCGCACGATGCCGTTTAATATTACGGGACGTGTTCAAGGAAAGTTGAGCTCGTCTTTCGGTTTAGCTTGTCAGAGGAGGCCGGCCTCCTCCCCCACCCTCTGACGGGTGGGGTCGATTTGCGCTTCAAATCGACTGGAAGCCGTGATAATGATTTAATTTTAATTTTTAGAGCTCTCTAAGATCGCGTTTTATTTCTTCTACTTTTATCTAAGCTCACGTCTTATGGATTCGAACCCGGGCTCGTTTCCGTAAGTGGTGTGTGAGTTTGTCATTCTGTCAGTCATATGTCTTATAGCTGTGTAACTATATGTAAGGTTTCAACGCTCGACCGGTACGAGCGGTGTATATCAAATTGGTATTGTCGCTGTCATTAGCCTATAAAATTTTTATATAGTTTAGGGTTGGGGGAGCAAACGAACAATCGAAGATATGAAAACTACCGATACCCTTGAACATGTGGAATATTGTTGTCATGCAAAGTGTTGTCCTCGTTCCCGCCTACCCTATGGTCTCCGGCCGCTGTGAAACCGCACGAAACGCGATAGCATAGCTGTCACTTTACAGCTGTGTCATGTGAGCGAGAGATACATCTATGGTGTTGCCAGCCCAATTCAACTGTAATGCGGCAAGGCACTGCCTCTTACTAAGTCAATACTTAAAGTGGCACAAAGTTACATCTCTGCGCAAAAAAATATAGAAATCGCTTTGGTAGTTCCAGAGATTAGCCTCGAGCATAAACATCGAGACACGAAATTTTGTTGATGTTATTGTTTTTCGACATCGTCAAGCTCTACGTAAAATTAAAATATATCAAAATATTTACTTTCGACAGTAATTTGTATATTGCTCTAGATCTAATTTATAAATGTCACGCTAACATCATTAACATCGTTTGCTGAACGTAACACATATTTGACATTATCAATATGTAATTTGTATTAATTACAGGCGTGCATTGTTTTATTTCAATTGCTTAATCTACACTAGCTTTTACGCGCGAATTCGTTCGCGTGGACTACAGGTAAAACTGCATGCTAAAATTATTATTTCCATATTTAGGACTGGCCCGCAAGTTTGCGTTAGCTCAGCACGCTATAATAGATGCTATGTTGGGTTTCCTTTATTCGATAGAATGCGCAACGAAGTCATAAGACAGAGAACTAAAGTATCCGATATCACGCGAAGAATAAGCTCACCGAAATGGCAATGGGCCTGTCACACACTCAGAAGATCAGATAGCAGTGGGCCACTAAGGTTCTGGAATTGAGGCCGCGTTTAGAAAAACGAAGTGTTGGTCGACCGTTCACCATGTGGGAAGACGATCTCCATGCAGTAGCTGGTCCGGGATGGATGCGTAGTAGTAGCAGGAGATCGGCCGTCTTGGCGTTCATTGAAAGAGGCCTATGTCCAGCAGTAGACCGGTAAGGGCTGATAATGATGATGATGAAAAATGAT
The DNA here is from genome assembly GCA_017140195.1 of Eumaeus atala. Lineage (NCBI taxonomy): Eukaryota > Metazoa > Arthropoda > Insecta > Lepidoptera > Lycaenidae > Eumaeus > Eumaeus atala. Next base: position 349,250 of record JAFELO010001133.1, read on the forward strand.
AGAAGTCCGTGCCGGCTTCGCACGGATGTTTGACGTACTATGGAAAAAATCATTGAGTTACAAAAATATAAAACTTAAATTCGTAGTAATGATCATCCAATGTCATGGTAATGACAACAAATTAAGTGTATGGCAGAATAACGTCTGTTGGGACAGTTAGTTGTCAATCATTTCAGCAGTGAATTAAGGATTTACTTTGATTTTTTTTCGCAATTTTGGTTAAATTATCGAATTTTCAAAAAGTTTAAAACGTTCTAGAAAATGTTATGTTATCACAAATTATGTAGGATTCTAATGCAAAAAGATTTTTCCAATTCGGTCCATTAGTTTCGGAGCTCGTTCAATGTAAATAAACAAACAAACAATCAATAGTTTCCTCTTCATAATATTAATATAGAATATAGATAAGGATGTTTATTTAAGGCGGAAACCCATCGCGGCACAGAGGGCGGCTACTACGTGATCAAGCTTCGCTTTTCAATTTTTTTTTTCTTAAAAAATTCAAGCACCGATGTATACATACATAATCTCTCTCTTCTCTACCCTCAAGGCTACAATTGTTGTTAAAAATATATACCAACTTCGATGTAAATATCCATCACATGATACATCCCCAAAAAAATGTGTACTAACATATATACACGCGTTAGAAGTAAAGCTTCTTTAGCTTGACGAGAGAAAAATTAAAATGTTGACTGTTGTAATAAGTAAATTTGACTTTATCAGTAGCAGCTCAACAGTATTCTTGTTATACGTATAATTTTTTTTATAGTCTATGATATTGTATGTTCTTTTTTCCGCTTATATAAAATCTCTCCGAAAATAAATGTGTTCTCTTACACGAACAAATGCCAGCGCCCGGCGCGCTTCAATTGCGCCTTTATATGACCAACTGTATGCACGGTGTCGGTTTTCCGTGAGGGCGTGCGCGCGCACCGAAAAAATTTACTCTCTTAACCTAACCTAACGCGCCAAAAGAAATACAACTTCATTAATGATCAATATTGGCATAGGTACTCTGTAAAAAGTTATGCGTGGTGATAATAACGTGTGGATAAATGAAGATATACATGTCGAATTGAGAGCCTCCTCCATTTATTTTCGTTGTTCAGTAAAATGTATGGGGGATTACATTCACAGCGACGCGCCGCAGACGCGCTACACGTGGACGTCACTGATAAACGCTAGGCCGCTGCGCTCGAGTACACGGAAGCATGCGCCACTTTCCGCTACTTGAGTGCAATACTACTGTACAACAGTCCAAAATAATTATCAAGTAATTGCTTAATGCCATAAATACCGTCATGTATTATCCGTCACTATTTCTGACTTTATATGATTCTATCCAAAATCGGTTTTTACTTTTCCTTTGCAATTCACCTCACAATAAATCGCCAATCTCTTTTTTTTACAGTATAAAAGGGTAAACGAGCAGCCCGGAGCACTCTTACGGCTACCGATACCCATGAAGATTCACATAATTACGATGACAATGCGTTGCCTTCCTTTCGTCGCACACGAAACGCTACACCCGAGGTTGTCCCTGCGGTGTTATGTCTGCAAAAGGTATCTCCCCGGTCGTGCCGGCCCAATTCCGCTGTAATGCAGCATGGTACTACCTCTTACTAATGAACAACTGTCTAACAAATTCAATTCCAATGTAGGTATAACAGCGAAACGCGTACCAAAAAGGATTCAAATCCCTGCTGCGCTGTAATTTTAATTTTCCGTGCTGCCGCACATGCTACACACGAATAATGTATATTGAATATTCACATGCGAAAATAGAGGTCCTCCATGAATATGTGTAGCGTGTGCGTTAGTGTGAACTGTGGCCCGCGTTGTCAAACGAATGAACCCGCGCACTAAGTGTAAAAAATAGGGCCTGATAGCGCTCTAGGAAACACTTTAAAATAATGTAGGTATCATTGACAGAAATGTATTGCATTATTTCTTAAATATTCCTACATATAAAACATAAATGTAGTTTATACATTACTGATCCTGATTGTCAGATGAGAGGGTCCAATGGAAGAATCAATTGCTCTCTCAATGAATCAGTTTTTATCATAAACATTTTACCAAATGCCCCTGGACCCGACTAGAGGGCGCCCCGGTCAGAGAACTGTGGGCACAGACGGAATATATCACTCGTTGACAAATGTTCTGTGTGTTGGGGAAGACAAAAGGGGGCCAAGGAGGAACCCCGGCGAAGAATTTTTCATTAAGGAACCGATATGTTTTTTTTTTATAGACTAGGGGGCAATCTAAGACTTTTTACGATTAACGCCGACGCCCATGAACAACTACTATGCCACTGCGTTGAACCAATGGACCACCGGCTACTCACAAACCGCACGACGCGTTCCGTGACACTGAAGATGTGACTTTACGGCGGTATTATGTGAGCGAGATGTACGTCCCCGGACGTACCGGCCCAATTCCGTTGCATAGGAGGATGTAGTGTCATGCACTATATGTGGCACTCCCTCCTCCTATGCAGCATGGCACTACCTCTTCCTAAACATGTGCCACTGCTACTAGGAAACAGGATGCCCCTACGATGAATTCGCAACAGGAACTGAAGGATATAGACACGCCACTGCTTTTGAAGATGATAAAATTATGTTAATAATATATTAATGTAATCTTTATTGTCATTAATCTCGAAATTAAACTTCGACATAGCATGGAGTTCGAATTGAATACGAAATGTTATGAAAATGATTTTTAACAACGTAAAGGCGTTTGCCTCTGCGTCGCCGTCGAATTGCCGGCACGTTTGTGCCCAAAACCCGACCAAACTAAAGTTCGAACTATGATTTCATCAAAATTACGAATTCTCATAAGTATCGGTGGCCCGTGGCTGCAATGCACTTTGAATGTGACTATGATGATCAACATAAAAAATATCTGTGGCATGTGGTGAATATGATAAATATCTGTGGCATGTGGTGAATATGATAAATATACGCTTCGGTCTCTCGGTCTAGCAACCTGGTCCAGCAGTTGACGTTTTCTGACTGCTGTTGTTTCTTATGATGACGATGATGAGATATACGGGACCCATGTAATAATATTACGCATTAGACGCCATAAAAATGTTAACATCTTTAAATTTCTGGTGAAAAAAACACTACCTTACATTTCATAGTTAATACATCATAATGTACATACATAAAAGTCCAACATCGCATTTATTGTATTGATACGTGTGTACCTACCTTATTTATTTATTGTTATTGTGTATTTTTTGGTTGTGTATGTAATATAATATTGGGTATTTATTAATATATTTATTTACACTTTATTCATGTCATCATTTTATACATGTTTCATAGGTTAATTTATAAAGTCAACTGTACATTGCCTCTAGTTAAGTATAAACTTTTTTTTCCTCTTTGTAATGTTGAGGTATTGGATATTTTAGTTCCCTGCCTTACGACTTTGTTACGAATTCTGTCGGATAGAGAAACGCCCAACATAGCACGTTCAATAGCCCGTTGAGCTACCGCAAACTTGCGGACCAGTCCTAAATTAAGAGGCCAGGTTTCGTCCCTGTAGGTCATCACGGGGAGAACGCATTGGTTGAAGACCTCGTCTTCAAGCTCTGCGGTATAGTCGACGTGAGAATGTGACGAAGCTTCCGGAATGCTTCAGTGCGAATAGTCTCGCTGAAGTGGCAATGGGCTGGTCACACACTCAGAAGACCAAACGGCAGATGGGCCAGTAAGTTGGTCGACCGTTCACCAGGTGGTAAGACGATCTCCGTGCAGTAGCCGGTCCGGGATGGATGCGAGTAGCAGGAGATCGATCGTCTTGACGTTCATTGAGAGAGGCCAATGTCCAGCAGTGTAGACTAATAAGGGCTGATAATAATGATGATGATGATGAATGTTGAGGTTGCCTGGAAGAAATTGCTGCATAGTAATAAATCCGCCTTTGTGTACATTTATATTATTATGTTCTATTTGTTGTGTATTCTTAAAATGTTGTGCACAATAAAGTGTATTTCATTCAAAAAATATTAATGAATGACATTAATATTTTTTTAATTACTTCGATGTTATAATATAATAAGACGATAAATAACAAATGCCGTTTATCTTGTGTTCGGCATTAGACGCGCAAAAGCCGTGCGATGATGTAAGACCAGCACGAATTTACGTCAAAATCGCTTATTCAGCAGAGCAATACGATTCACGTTTGGAATGCGAAATTTGACACGTGGCGCTTGTGAGGTCCACAGTGTGTGCTCCGTTAGCAAACACAATATTGTTTCAAGAAACTTCATATTTATATATTGCCCTGGACTTTTAAAACCGATCCAACTAGCAGTTATATTCGGAAATGCGATAAATGGAGGAATATTGAATCCTATTACTTTCTAGGAAATTAAAGGTCTATAGAAATAATAAAGATAGAGAAGGCGAAACAAATGGGCAGACCTAAGACTGTAAGGGTTTGCATTGGTTAATAGAGAAAGATGAAAATGCACTACTACCATGCAGAGATAAATTAATGAATAAAAAAGGGCCAAATCAAGGCCGGATTCCATTTTAACTATTTTACTGCTATGTTGCTATCGTATTTTTTGGCATGGCACAATAGGGAAAGCGATTAAAAAAGTAGTAACAAGTCTGCTCCTTCTTTTGGGCAGTTTTGGCATGGCAAAAGGTACCATGAGATGAATAATGGCAACAAAAATTAAGAAATTTAGTTGATAATGTCACTTTTTATAAGCATAGCAAACCATTAATTTTTATATCTACTCTCCAATTATTTCATATCTTAAAATCTAATTAATCTTAAAAAAGCTCTCCTTATGTTTGCTATACTTATATATTAGATAAATGGGCTGTCTATAACACTAGAAGAATTCTTTAAATTGTAACAGTAGTTCCTGGAATTAGCACCTTCCCACAAATAAAATATCCATTCAGCTTTATAATATTAGTATAGATAAATTATTTTCTGGTTCAGATACAGTCTGTAAAATTCTTACGATTGAATACTAGTACACTAGCAGATAACCTTATGAACTGTGTCCATAAGACAGTCTGTGACGACTGAGTCTGTGCATAACTTAACAATGTAGCCTGGATGTAATCAATATAGCATATAAACAATGTTAAGTACAATACAATTTTAATGACAAATGTTACAATAAGAATGTATGAACAACATACAGAAAGCAAGAAGGCAAGCTTACGTACCTCCCAAGCAGTGGCATAAAACTTTTAAAAGGTCTTTGTTTTTATAGCATAGTAAGCAAACAAGCAGTTGCTCACCTGAAGCTGCCACCACCAGAGATTTTGCACATATATTGATGGCCTTTTGCATTTAAGGAGCACTGGTAAGTGATTTCCCATACACATCACTACCATATACATCATCACACTGAGTGAGTGTTGATGTATGTTCATGCACATGCCACCACACCACGGAAATATCAGATTTGTGTTCAGAAATGTTAGCTATATAAAACATAATGTTCTGCATAGTTAGAGGTAAGAGACATATCTGTACAATAAAAATTCTCCACTCACTTTGTATACAATAGAAATACAGGCATTTTTATTTTAATAAATTTTATTTTGTATATTTGAATATTACACAAAATCAAGTTCATCAACTACACTCGCCAATAAACCGTCTTTTTGTGCTTGTGCCTAGTTCTAAGTACTGTGATAAGATGTAACAATACTTTGTGCAAAATAAAGTGTTTATATTATTATTATTACATTTGTTTACAAATGTACTTGATGAACTGAATTTTCCAACTGTCTAAGGAACCAATTCAAAATTTATTTTATGCACTTTATACTTAAAAATAAACAAAATTTGTCCCTTATCTTACTAAAGCTTATGCTATATAGAATATCATATTAATAATATAAAATATAAATATTATTTAAATTATTTACCTGATCTACTTTCATAATTTGTAATATTTTGATGTTGCAGGCGGGTTTTAAGGTGAAAATGTATATTACCATAGGAATTAATAACACCAAATAGAAGTCCATTTGTTAAAAATGAAGCAATAATTATTGAGTAGGCTCTGATGCCCCCATCTGGAGGTTCATACGAAATATTATTCGACGCTATAATATTTGGTTCACCTTTACCATTACTGGTTTTATTTGCTTGTAATAAATCACTGTCTTCCATCGGGATTGTATCTCTCATATTTTAAAATATAATTTTAAATAACCTTTATTTAGATATTTGTAATTCCTCAAATTGCAATTCCAGCACCTTAGAAATGGTGACTATTCTTACTTAATAACCCATTAATATAGGCGGTTGCTTGATTATTAAAATAAATTTAGTATGTATTTTATTTACAAGTTACACATTTTTCATTGAGTAATTATTAGTATTAATGTTTTTGCTAAGCTGTGATAAAATTTCAAATTTGACAAAAAAGGTTAGAACGCCGACACAACGTGTAACTGTAACGACTCGCGTGTAATAACACGATACAAGAATGAATTTCGTCAGCTGAAAGAGCAGAGTTTAGAATAGTTAGTCAATTGTTGACTGTAGACAATCGTAAATCGGATTGCATTTTATCATCGTTATGACATTTACACTTCACTTTGACTTTTCAATTTAAATGACAACTGACAACGTGTGTCAAGTCTGTCAGTTAATATAACTTTTATGCCCATTTACTGAACAAAAAATATTGTCTAAAGTGCCCAGAGAAATAAAATAAATTTCTTTTGTACATTTTGCTTCCATCTCTGTTTCTCTGGGTACAAACATAATATAAAACAAATTCGACATTTACGAAATGCACAATAATTATATTACTTGAAAAGCATTGCGATAGTGTTCTGTACCTCAATTTAGACTTTTCATGATGTTCCGGTAAAAGAATACAAAATCATTCATTAGAATACTTGACAAATTCTACAAAGCTGTCGGGTGGAATAGTTAAAAAGATTTCATCTATACAAACATTCGTCATTCCTTGAGGTAATCTACGCATTTCCTCTAACGCTATACTCTAATATACCTATAATACCCACCAACGCAAAGTAACCCGTTTACCGTCCTTTCGGTTAATAAATTCGTTATAATCCATACATGTTAAAGTAAATGTTGCACAATTTACAATTTTTGTCAAAAAATCGTAGCCTTAAAATATCGGCCACACGAATTAATATTTAAGTGGATGGGTGACCGAGGTGGCAATTTCATACCCATACTATAGCCTACATAGCAAAAACCTTGTTCTACAATATAAAAAGAAAACATTAAACATTCCATTATACTACAAAAAGTTTACTCAACAAGAGGGAAACGCAGATGTTACATTTAGAATTATCGCAATTGAAGATTCCCAATAACTTTCAAACGGATTGTCCTATTTACACAATTTATTTTGCCCTAGCCATTTTAGATCTAAATCCACGAAATAACATATAAGAAACAAAAAGAAGATGTTTTACGCCACGCCACCAAATGTTACGAAATCGCCCGAGTTACCGTGTAAGTAAGCTGTGTACATGTGTGCGTTGTCGAGCGTGTTTTGTATGTAGATAGCCTCCTGGAAAGGAAGGGGGATCCCTTTTATTTCTGCTTTTACAGACACCATCATAATTTAACCGAGCGTAAAGAAGTTTAACTTCCAAAACAATATTATTTAGCTAGTTTCTAAACATAAGATATTAAAAATTAGGGATCCGCTCCGGTTACGCCCGCAAATAATATAGGCCAAATTATGGCCTATGGATCAAAACTGGAAGAAAATCCGTTCAGAATTTGAGACAATCGATAAGACAGCTTTTGGAGACTTTATTTTATATTTAACACATACAAAAGGTGGACAATGGAACGAGGATTTATGAAACTATATGTTTACAACTGTCGGCACATTTGTCGAACGGTGCATCTAACGTGAAACTTGCTTTGTGTGGTATTCATATTATTGCGACACATAAGTAGGTAACAAAAACACAAAAACCATTTATCAATATACCTACTTACTGCTAATTAAAAAATAAAGACAATGAAGGTAAATTCTCCGTCGTAAGTCTAGTTACACCCTTTCCAGTGTTCCTCACATTGCATCTCTGTGAATGCACATTACACAGCTGACATAAATTATAAGTATTCTAGTATTTTAGGGTTCCGTAACCAAAGCTTAAAAACAGGACCCGATTATTTATAGTACGAGTGGCAAACGACTAGTTATGTCCTCTTGATGACTACCACCGCTCATAGACATTTCAATAATTGATATGCATATATGTTGCCATCCCACCTCCTCTATAATGGTCCATCGGCTACTAACAAAACTCACGAAACGCGGCAGCGTTGCTGTCACTTTCCGGCGGTATCATGTGAGCGAGAGGTACTTTCACAGTAAAGCTGGCACAAGTCAGCTACAATGTAGCATGGAGTGCCAATATTTTACCATTACTCCTACAGTAAAAAATCTATTATTGTTATATATTTCTATTGATTCCATAGGCAGTGGTAGCGAATTCCTATAGAATCTAATCGTGGCCTATTATTATAAGGCGACGAGCGGTAGTCTTAACATGTATATTACCTGCTCTATAGTCTAATCATAAAACTTGTTCACTGTTCCCAGTTCAGAGTTTGGGCTTAGAGCCCAATTCAGGGCGGATGTGTATTTATTAGGCATTCAGATCCAGCACATAGGCATGAGAATAAGCCGCGTATTCATTAGACAATATTAGTAGTGTTACATCCCCACCAGTGTACAAGCCTTGTGGCGGTGGAGCTGTGGTCTGGGGTAAACCCAGACACCTTGGGAGATGCCAATTGAACCGAAGACGCTCTCTTTGTATCCTTCTTCTTATAAGAAGAGGGGACTAAAGGGCAGGAAGGAAGGATGGGAACCTCATCCCATTGCACTGTCCCGAAATTGCTATGGTTGTCCTGAGGTGTGAGACAATGCCTCTGTAGAGATAGTCTGACCGTCTAGGTGAACGGTTGATTCGTAGCTCCGGGGCACCTCACCAATGGTTGCACAGATGACATTCACGGTGCTTTTAGTTGGAAATTCGGTACTAGTGTGCCGCAAGAACCACACACTACGCAATAAAAAATAAGTGGCCTTCGGTTCCCTCTTCTCGTAGGCAACCGGGTGCCGTTAGGGATCTGTTGTAAGGATATTGTTAATTGAAACAATTATTATTGCTATAAATATAATAATACAGACTATCTATAAATATATATACAAGTAAAGAAGCTTAACCTTTCCGAGTATATTTTGCAACATAAATTACTCACTTCCGGAGTTACAATCTAAAGTAATATAATTTTGTTTCTTAGTTATTTGTATTACATTATAAGTTACAAGTACATTATTTGTACTTCTTAACTTCGCCAATAAGATTTTTTATTGCGGCCATGTCTTCATTCAGTTTCTCTTCAAATGATTCTTTTTCTTCGTCCTTGGCAATCAAATATTTTGTCACAAGTTCTAGAAATAATGAGACAAGTAATTGGTTAAGGAGCAAATAATAACCATCATCATATCATAGGCCTCTTTCAATGAACGTCAAGGCAACCGATCTGCTGCTACTCGCATCCATCCCGGACCGGCTACTGCACGGAGATCTTGTCCCTGTCCCTTGTCTTGTCCAAGTTCATCCTAAGCCCAATATGCGGGGAGGATTCATTTAGGCTGTGCAACGTTTCCTGCAAGCTCTCCAACGATTCGGCCAACACAACGATATCGTCGGCGAAACGAAGACGTAAGAGGTACTCGCCGTTAACATTTATATCGCATTCTACCCAGTTTAAAGACTTAAAAACGTCCTCCAACGCATTAGTGAACAGTTTCGGGGAAATACTGTTGCACTCCTCGACGTAATTGGATTGGCCTTGTTTGACCTCCCGGAATCAGAACGGATATAAAAGCAGCGTCATACAATGCTCTCGGTACCTCAACGTATCGCCAACGGACCTGACATCGTTGTAAAGCTTCCAGAAGAACCCAGGTTTCGACAGAGTCAAAAATTTTTCATGGTCCACAAAGGCAAGTTACAGCGGCTGATTGTACTCATGTGTCTTTTGTACAACTTGCCTTATGGTGAAAATGTCGTCCATGGTGCTAAATCCTACGCGAAACCCACCCAGCCTGCTCCGGAGGCTAGAATTCGTCAAGGTTCGTGGTGAGACTATTCGTCGAGACTCTTTAAGAGATCAACTTGTAAAAAGTGGCCAAGAAGTGAAATTGGTCCGTAATTTTGAAGAAATGATTTGTCACACTCTTCCTAAAAAACAAAACAACGTCACTTCTAAGCCATGTCTCGGGAGTTCGCCCCGCTGAAGGATAAAATTAAACATCTTTTTAGCTCTATCAATACAGGTTAGCCTCCTGCGCTAAGAAGCTCCACTATAATTCAGTCCTTCTAGAGCCTTTCCCGGTTTAAGCTGCGCAAGAGCCAGACTAATCTCATTGAAACTGACGTTCGGCAGATCATCTGACAAATATCGTGTTAGGCTTGCACGCGGATCGTTTTTTGGGATATTGGGATGGAGCGTGCGACGTATACAACTTGCCATAGAAAGATTCGATCTCAGATAAGATCCCAGACTCAGAAGACACGGTAACTCCAGAATCAGTCCAAACCCTAGTCAGATGATTTCTTCCAAGACTCTCCACAAAAACCTTCGACCGTCTATTCTCCTCAATCGCTTCGGTAACCCGTTGCGTACTTGTATTTGAGCTGGGAAGGTCCCGGCGTATTAGTTTGCGGATTCGCCCTGAAAGTAGCATGACATCGGCAGACGTAACCTCTTCGTGTGTTCTGCGTTTCTTCAAAACTTCAAGCGTCTCATCTGAGACTTTAGCTTTCCTGCTCGTATACTTACTCCTACAATATCCTTCACCCACGTCCCGCATGCAACCAATCATGCCACTCATAACAATAAAAATCATAGCCAATAGAAATACTATTACATTGTTGGGTCAAAGACTCATCAATAATGCAGAGTAATTAGAATGAACCCAGTAACCAGTGAATAGAGAATTGGGTCTCTCAAATCATCTGTATATTACCTCGGTTACAGTAATCGTAGAACTGACGTCTATGATGTCAAGTTGGCGCTCTGTTACAGTGCACCGACGTACTGGCGCAACGGACCGAGCGCGGAAAGGTGAAAGTGGAACAGGAAGAAGCTTCATATCTCAGCGATATCCTCAAATTATTTGGTAGCTCAGAATTACTGGGTCGTAAAATATATAGTAAAGTGGTTGTTTTGACAGTGCTTAGCTGATATTAAAGTCCACAACTGTGCATTTCAGGCGCACTAACGATACGACCTGGGCTTCTTCAAGAAAAGAGCCTGCACCTATCTGAGTGGCCGGCAACGCGCCGCAAACTTGAGTTCAGCGGGTGTCTATTGGCGGCGGTAGTTATCTACCACCAGCTTGTCTGCCCTCTCTCTTATCACATAAGAAAACTCTTACCAAGGCGGCGCCAACTGTTGGCATGTTTGTGTAACCCCATTCTAAATTTAATATATATTTAGTAATGACTTTGTTCTACATTAAATCTTACAAACCTTGATACTTTTGTAATTTCTCAAAATGTTCATCTTTCAGATGTGATTTCAACAGAACAATTATGGAGGGAACCTGTCTTCCAGACGCATGCAGCATGTTTTGATTCAATAAGGTAAATAACGCTAATGCAGCAAAATGCAATACAAGTGCTGGTTCATTACAATTTTCCAGTTCTGATATTAATTTCTCTCTGTGATTCTGTATGAGGAGCCTAAAAACAAAAATCCGGTCAAGTACGAGTCGGCCTGGCATAACGGAGGGTTCCGTACAGAGGGGACGAACGGGCGTGTCAAAATTATATCAGATTTGAACGCTAGATCCCTAATAGAGTAGTCAGTCATAGTCTGCCTCATCACTACCCATATTATTTTTAATAAGAATGTATTAAAAGTTGTATAAAAACACATCTCCCATGATTTGATGATATCCGACGCATACACACAACCATATGCATCACTCATGCACTTTACAGTGGTATCGTGTGAGCGAGAGTTACTTCCGCGGTCGTGGCGGCCCAAGTCAGTTGCAATGCATTTTGCTATTGACATTGCACAACATTTCATACACTTTGGTTTTATCGATTCATCCAATTTCACATTCGCGGTAAAGACTACTGAGCCTATATGTAATTATTATATTATATTTATGCATACTTATCCTTCTTCTTATCAACTTTCTTCAAAATCATTCCACATTCAGATAGACATGTGTCGACCGCTTGATAAAACTGTTCCATACTTTGCTCAGCAAGGGTGGCATTTAGAGCGCGCAGTGGCTTCACATATTCGTCGGAGACATCGTTTATTATCTTATTTTTCTGCTCTACGGTGAGGCTGTCTGATTGTATAGAGAGATTGCACTGATTTGCTGCATATTTACAAAATTCCGAAAGTATGTCACCGCCCAGTGATTTCAAGAGATATTTTATAAAAGATGTCTGTTGGTCCGTTGGAAATAATTTTACACCTTTCTCATATAATTTTATATCATTCACAAGGACGTTTATACGATCCTGTGCCGATGAGTGTGTTTGTTTCCTACTTTGATTGGCATCTTGAAGTAGTTTATCTGCCATTTCTTTAGCTATATTCAATGCATCATTGTTAAGATGTCTGAAATGAAGAAGGAACTTATGATATACATAAATTTATCCCGCAACTGGATACTAGGCTCTGCTAGGTACTATGTGTAAGAGGTCATCAATTTCTACCTTTTTTTTACAATATATGGGGTCAAACGAGAAATCGGAGCCTTTTTACGACTAGTAGTTAACGTTAGCATACTTACTATGCCCATGCATTGCCCTCCTTTTCTCCCCTACCACCGGTATCATGTGAGCGAGAGGGACATACTGTGTCTGCCACGATAATTTCAATAAATGATTTGTATAATATCTGACAAACATCATTTACATTACAATACATAATAAAAAGAATTACCCCTGTATATATTCTGCTATTTGAGTTATAAGATCTTCAAGACCCTCATTTTCCAAAGCTTCTTTAATGACCTTTTCTACATCTTGGATGGTAACAATATCTAATTGCATTTGATTTTTCTTTGTGACATTTGAGGATTCATCTGAATCAGATTCATGAGCCACATGTTTTGATCTGGGATGTTTCTTAACTGCTTTGGTCTTAGTTTCACGCCCTTGAGTGCCGCCTCCGCCTTTGCCGGAACTCGCTTTTCTTCTTCGCTCATCACGTCTTTCAGCCTTGTGGTCTACATGTGACTGCTGTTGCATATCAGATTTGTTTAACTGTTTTTCAAGATAAAACTGTTGATATTTTCCAGATTTTACAACAGCTTCAGCGTTTTTTTGTGTCATAGATAAACAGGCCTGTTTTAACTCATCAATAAAGTGATTGCTGAATACTGAAAAGGATAAAAAAGTACATATAATACTTGAAAAACATTTTATTTTACTAGTCTTCGGGGGTTTTTTCCTGCATAGATTTTGATTCTTTTCTATGAACTTTCAACATATTTCACCAACTTAAGACTAAATTTTAAAAATTCGTCCTCGGGGAGCACACACACACCTACGAATATAAGTCAAATCATAATATTTTTGTGTTAGGTACTTTTAACTGTGCAATGTCTGTCAGTCATATATTGAGGTTAAATATTTCATGAAACAATATTTATCACAATACAGACTTTTTAATGTAAATAATATAGTAAGTAAATTCTTTAAAAAAAGATTACAAAAGCACTATATACTATATAACAATTCTAAAATACTTTTAAAGCTAAAATCAAAGGAATAACAAATTTGCAACATATATTTATGTTTATATAATTACATTAGTGAAAGGCCTATGAGGTTCCAGAGTGGGTGGTATGTTAGAAAAAAGGAATTGTGAGCATCTATAGTTAAGGTCTGATCATGATGTGATATTCTTTTACGAATTGTAAGTCAAAATAATACTTATAAACAACAAACCTGTGTTCTCAAATAATATTGTTGACTTAGAGTTATTCTTCAACAGTGAGTCAAGCACATTTTCAATGTCCTCATCTGATAAAACTGAGGGTAGTAAAGAAACAACATCTAAATAGCTTTTTGATGCAATACACTCTTCCAATGCTGTTTCCAACTGCAACTTGAATTGAGCTCCAATCACACAGCTACTTAAAAAGGTATTATCTTCATTTGCTAATGTCCTTTTAATATACCCCTTAGGGTCCGATATTCCCAAACGAGTTAATGCATCATACTCAAGATAATTATTTTGCCTATAGAAATTAATCACCCATTCACTTTGTGACTTGGTATAGCACGATGGTACGTATAGAGCACTAGATTGTCGCCCAGTGAGCACTCCAGGGGCATTTAGTTGATCAAATAGATACATAAATAAACGCTCAGTTAAATTGCAGTGGCTTAATATAAAATTTACAGGAGTTGGCTTTAGCAAACCCATTAAAGCTCCTCTTATTCTGGCTTTAGTTCTCATCAAAAACTCTTCAGTATAAAATATGCGACTATCTGAGGGATCTTGTCTGCCAAATATCACTTTACACAAATATTTTTCTAAAACACTATGCAGAAGTAAGTCAGCTGGCAAATCATACTGCAATGTAAGATCACCAACAGAAATTTGTCCCAGAAGTTGCAACTTTTCATTTATTTCTCTAGCAACTTTTTCCAAATAGTAATTTGTAAGTAATGAACCAGAGACAAGCTGGATTTCTTTTCCTTTCACAATCTCAGTTACGTTCAAGTTTATTTGATTGAGATCCACATTCAGTTCCTTCGCTAGTTCAACTGTGTTCACTCGTCCTCCACGGACATAGAGTTCGTCTTTGATTTCTCTAACAAGTTGCTGAGATGTCAGATATTCTTTACCATCATTGGTAAATATAACATCAATTAACTTTAGTTCTATTAGCTTTGATACAATCTCTATGCAGTTTCTTTCAGAAAGCCTAAAAACACAATTTAATATTGTATAATTTCATACAAAATTTATATTGGAATATATATATAAGGAAGACAAGCAGTTGAAACCATTTGCCCTCCTTCTTTGTCCCCCTTCCATAGGCCACTGGAAATACACATGTGGCAAGAAGATTCCTGTCCCCTAGCAAGTTACACTGTGATCAAATCTTGATCAGGGCCTTTGCTGGTTTTGAGCATGAATCAAAATCTGCAGGTCAGAGAGGGGGGTGAGGAGGCTGGACACTTCAGACAAGACAAACGATGAACAAGCTCAATTATCCTTATTCACGTCATTGCATCATAAATGGCATTATGTGCGCACCCTCCCACTAGCATGGGGGGCCCTTTTCAGTCACTTTTTTTCTGAAAAGGGTTTCAGTCCCATAAATAATCACTATAGGGTATGCCCACAAACAACCCGGTACATCTCTTCCCATCAGCAGGAAAAGAGGGGGCTCTGTGCCTCTAAACCAGAAGATACAAAAGTATTTACTTGTCCAATGAACCCTAAGGGCGGTTCGAATAGCATCACTACCAGAAGTATGTCCTTCTCAAAAAATAGATGCTGTGGGTGAGCGAGTGAGCAGTGCTTTCCCAGTCATGCTGGCTTAATTTGACTTCAATGCAGCATGGAACTATCTTGAATTGTGAATTTTACTAAAATCCTCTCTAATCTCCCATGAAACATTAAATCAGTCTTATTTTTGTTATGATTTTCTTACTATCCGAGAACTATTTCTACTGAGCATATGTAAACCTTTTGATTTCTGTGTTCTCTGCTAGTGTGAATGAATGGCTTGAAGGATTTAGGATATGAGAATATATTAATAACACTTAGGTTAGAACCACTTTAGCATAGAAATATATTTTTTCATACCATCACCGACGACGTTCATAATATTAAAGGAAAAATATGTATAGATGTGTAAATAAACATACATGTCTCACGTACCTTTGAGATGTAGAGCTCAGTTGAGCTTTCTGAAAGTCTGCTGCTAAGCGTTTAATTTCATCCCAGTCTGCTGAAGGCGCCATTTCTAAAGATCAACTGTTAATACTTGTTAACTATTAATGGGAGATCCTTATTAACAAATGATGTTAAAAAATATGGTTTCATTCATAGGGCAAGTGGCAATTAATTTAGTCCTTCTCTTCAACTTTGTTTAATTATTATAGTTTTGTTGTATATTTACATTAAGCCATTTCCAATTAAACTCTATAGTAAATAGCACAGAATTTATTATTTTCAGTTAACGGGCTAGGTATACGTGTAACACGTACAAACTTAAAAGTTACAAATTGTATTTTGACTTTTATGCTTGTTGCCTGTTGGACGTTTCTTGTCAATGGTGTCATTTTCTCAAGTCAACTATGACACTCTTTTATTGTTTTTATAATTCCCAACACTTGCGTTGTGTACACTGATTTGGAGTTCAATATACAGGCTGAGTGGTGAGACATTTCTAACACTCATAAAAGTCGTCGACTCGTAGACTAAAATCGCATAGGGTCACCGTAGTCTCTCCGTAGGGATGTACGATGCAGGCGCATCATAGTCGATGATGCGTCTACCCTTTTATCAATGAGACAAGCGTCATTGTAAATACTTTATCAACGAATTCTGTCATTTGTAGGATATTTTTGTAAAAAAGATTTTAGTACAATTTGGATGAGAATCGAGTAATAAACACCCAACTGCAGAGATCGGAATGACTAACCAGTTACCTATTTTGCCAATATTATCTGGCCGTCGATAGTGGATCACGTTTTCTTATTAGAAACTATATAGTAGTACACGTTCAAGTTTTGAAAATTCCGAAGTCAGAATCAGAAAACACAAACTTTGGCAAAAGAACTCCACTATTTCGCTATTTTTATAGTTTAGTTGAGTGTCAATGTGTGCCTAGTGACGTTGGGTCACAAAGCGTCTCTTTTTTTTACAAAGGGAAAATACATTTTGGCACATCGGCTAACCCGGGGAATTTCAGTGTTTATGTGACACAGAAAAGACCTCTGCATACCAACAAAATCTCCAATGGAGTTCCATCACATCCACCAATTGCCAGAGAGACGGGGACGCGTTGGCATACCTCCGTGACCCAGCTAGCGCAGGGGCCAGTCAGGGGTCAACTCGGGGGAGAGCCTGTATCGTCATAAAGTTCATAACACATGGCTCATTCTCATCCAACTTGTAAGCATTACGGTTTAACCCTGCACCGTCACCCAAATAATCCTTCTAAGGCTGGCAGGACGGGACCTACTACGTTCTATCTCACGTTCGTATGTACGTTCTATCTCACTCCTACACACTCGGAAACGCTAGCTGTCTCTATCTTGCCGAAAGGTGAGGGAGTGATAGCGCCGTGCCACTTGCGCCCCAGCCCTCTCGTCCTTATTCGGAACGCGGTCCGGAATTATTGCTATTCCGTGCCGTGTTCAGAACTCGGACGAAGCCAAAGCTCTTCTCGTGTACATAGTGTATATAGTCATAGTCTGTTAGTGTATAGTGTGTGGACAAGCAAGACTCAAGCAGACCTCAACAGGTCCGAAGCCGCACTTTTGTGAAGAAAGGTCCGGGGAGTGGACAGAGAGTCCGACGGAGGACCGACTCCACATCATGCCATCCAAGAGTGACAACCAGGACCGAGTAATAGTAAGACGCCCACTTTTCTCCCGAAGCCGGGCAAGCCTCGGCACCTACCCGGAAGCTACCGGCCGATCACGCTGCTGTCGCACGTGGCCAAGTTGTTCGAGAGGCTACTGCTCCGGAGACTGAAGCTGTACGTCCCTATAAGGGAGGAGCAGTTCGGTTTCCGGAGCGGCCACTCGACCACACTGCAGTTGGGGCGGGTTCTCCACCACTTGGCCACGGAGATGAACAAGAGAAGACACTCGGTCTGAGTCTTTCTCGACATGGAGAAGGCCTTCGACCGGGTGTGGCACCCGGGCCTCCTGGTCAAGCTGATGGACGCCGGCTCTCGTGCGACTAGTGGCGTCGTTCTTGGAAGGGAGAACCTTCCGGGTAGCGGTGAGGGGCGACATTCCTCCCTAAGGGCCATATGTGCTGGAGTGCCGCAGGGCAGTTGTCTATCCCCTTGCCTCTACGCGGCCTATACCAACGACATCTCGACGCTCAACAACCCAATGGGAGAGGGCGAAACGGATGTCTTGCTCGCGCTGTTCGCCGACGACAGCGATTACATATCCTCGTCCCGAAAGCCGGAGCTAGCAGCCGGGCGGATGCAGCGGCTGCTGGATCGACTGCCGGAGTGGCTCGACAAATGGAGGATGTCCGTCAACGTGGATAAAACGGCATCCCTATTCGTAAGCACGAGGCGGAGCATGCCAGGACGGTTAAAGCTGGGCGGCCAGGAGTTGTCTTGGAGGTCCCCGGTCGTGTATCTCGGTTGCAAATTTGATCGCACGCTGGGGATGGGCTCGCAGGTTGATCAAGTGATCAACCAGGCGAGGGCAGCCCGCTCCATACTGCGACCAGCGCATTCGAGCTTTCACTACGCACGAAACTGGGGATATACAAGACATACATCCGATCGCGGCTCACTTACGCTGAAGAGAAGAAGCGCCCGCAAGCTCAGCAGAGCATATCCCTGCGGGTCATCACGGCGGCCGGCCGTCTGGAACGACGTAATCGCGCGAGACTGCGGGTCGACTCTGTCGGTGAGCTTGCGGCCCGATTGTCTCGAGGCATGTTCAGTGCCGCAGACAATGGTCCGCACGCCCACCTGAGGGACTTGGCCCCGCTACACGCGCGATTATCCGACGGTCGGCCGTACCCGCGTGAGCTCGTATCCCGTGATCCACCAAGCGGAGAGGGGTCTTCGGCCCCGGCGATCGAGACGAGGACCACTTACTCACACGCATAACCCACATCACACTCGGACACCACATTTCACCACTCACCACACCTGCAGGCCAGTAGGCCGCGGTCACATCTCTATACAGGCCGTACGGCCTCCGCACCTCGGTGCGCAACAACCCACTAACACCAGTGGGTTGCCCCCATCACCGAGGGGACAGTTGCCCCTCGCGAACGGACTCTGGTCATGAGGTTCGCCTCGATACCCGTAATCCTCGCAGGCCTCCCCAGGCCAGTAAGATGACCCACGGACGGAGGGGCTGGCAGGGAGCGGTCGGCATAAGTAGCCGTACTTACCTGCGCGGTGCGCCTACGGGTTCTCGTGGAGCTGATGTTTCCGCCTCTCCTGCGTACATATTGATGTCTCTGCACTGTTAAGCAGTGATTATTTTAAGGGAAAATATTAAAATACCACCACCGACGACGTTCTCGTCTATATTCTAAGATCTAGATTGATCTACACCACGGGCTGTACATTCCATGCGGGACAGTCGGCCACTGTGTGGCGCCATATATCATGGATCGTTAGAATATTGCTATCCTGGTGATTCCTCACTGCTCCCTGCCTCACACAGAAAACGACCGAAAAAATTACGTCCAGTATGGATCCCAGTGAGGAGGAAAATAAGCTACATTTTTCGTTCTACCGATTCCAGAACGACCAGTCACATTGCGCTTAGAAGCGCAAAAATTTTGATAAGTACTTATCAAATATAAGTATATAGAAGTATCTATATTAACTGATTTTTAAAACATTTTTTTAAGCATGAATTGATTTTTTGAAACATGATTTAAAAATTTTATTATAATAAAAATTAGATTAGTTTGTCATAATGTATGCATAAGTTGTTCTTATGTTAATGTACCTATATATTTTTCATTATTGAATTCCTATTCTTAATTTAAACTGCATTTAGTTTTTTATACAAAAAATGGCTCCAAGCTTAACAGTTGCAAAATATACCTCATGGTTTTAAAAACTACAAATTTGGGAGATAGTAAGTCTATTATTGGTTTAGGTACCTCAAAATAATGACATAGATGATCATATCTTTGCTTATGTTGACTTACAACTGTGTTTTTTCTCATCACATTATTGCAGAGCAATTAGTATGAACTTTGTGGTGAAAATGCATTCCCTCTGAGAATATGATGCCCACTTGACATGTTTATTAAAACATGTCAAGAGGGCTTTATTATTAGTTATCATTATTATTAATAAACTTTTACAAATTAAAATAACATTTTGAATGTTACAATATTTATTTTATACAGAAGCACATAAAACCTAATGTTAACAATGTAACCAGTGAAACTTTGGGGTAAATATAAAATGCCTTTATTGAAATTGCTTTGCTTCAAATATGATCTCATTAATAAATAATGGCAAATAGTAGCTACTTACAGCTATGGTTTGACATAGCTACATTCAAAAAGATTCACATTACTGTTACATCAGATTTAAAATTTATACATGAAGGCACCATAAATGTCACTTTCATTCAATGGTTATTAAATTCTCAGCAGTTATAAAACTACTATGATTGTGTCTAAGTTTTAGATTAACACCTTTCAACAATCACCATTGTGTAGATATAAAAGCATAATATTAAATCTATTAATAATAGATATTTGTTTAGGAGCACTAAATATAATTGTGACTTTATGCTTGTATATAATATATTTGACAAATAATTTAAAACCAAATTATTGCTATGAGTAGACAATAAACATAATTCAAATAATGCTGGTCATTAACTAGATGCCTTAGCTGCTTGACGCCTCTTTACATCCCAATTATAGACCCGTGCCATGTTCACTTCAGTAGTTGTCCACTGATCTCTGAAATTAGGAAGTACACAATTAGTTATAGCATCAATAAGATTAACTGTCAATCTTTTAATTATACTATTGATAGTATAAACACTATTAATTTGCCTATAAAGCAATATAATTGTATGTTACCTTCCACTTATGAAAATACAACAATAATTTTGTCATTAATAAATTATTATTTGTTGTCATTTTCTATATATTCTGCCAATCATCTCCTATTCCAATAGGTTTGTGTTGAATGTGGGTTACTGACTACTATAATTAAAGAATTTGCAGTTGCTCACACATTATATGTCATTCGACCTATCTAAATATTTTATAAGTAGAACAAATTACCGTAGGAAGTCCAAGTCGTGTTCTACACATGACAGGTTTTTCTTAGCTGTTGCCATGTTTGTGGTGAGTAACTTTTCAGCATCCTCTAATGTATATTCCAACATTACATTGGCTCCTAACCACAAACAGACTGTCTTTGTTGGCTTGATGCTAGCCTAAAATATAATGAAGATGAAATCAATTGTTATGCAAAGTCATAAACATGTTTTTAATTTTGTTTTTCTTGGGAATTTAAACATACAACATATCGATGATGAACAAAAATATAACTGGAAAATTTTAAGAGCTTTTTAATTATGTAATCCCAAAAATGTATTTTTAATATAAATTGTTGGGTAAGGCTTAGGACTTGTCTGCATGTTTGCGGTACCTCAACGGGCTATTGAATGTGCTATCTTGGATGTTTCTCTGTCTGACAGAATTTGTAAAGAAGTCTTAAGGCAAAGAACTAAGGTATCCAATATCACGGGACGTATTAAATTGCTAAAGTGGCAATGGGCTCGTCCCACACTCAGGGCCAGTAGAGTTCTGGAGTGGAGGCCACTTTAGGATAAAGAAGTGTTGGTCTACTGTTCACCATTGCAGTAACTGGTCCAGGATGGATGGGAGTAGCAGGAACACCATGACGATCATGTACAGCAGTGGACCGATAAGGGCTGATGATGACAATGGTTTAGCAAAAAGTTCATTGATACAATTAGATTCATTTGTTTGCTCAAATGTTGTAAAATGATTACAGGAAATACAGGTGTAGAGATCATACATCTTTCCCACTCTTAGAAGCATACATCTATACATACTATAAAACAAAGTCCCGAAAAATGTCTGTCAGTAAATGATCGACTATCCTAACATGGAGTGATGTTCATGCAGTTTTCACCATCTGGATAGGTACAAATCCTGAGAAAGGCTTAATTTAATTTGTGTTAATTTATTGGGGTAGCTGTGTTATTCACAGGGGAACCTGGGGTGGATCACTAGTAAATGATAAAACATCATAGCCCTTAGTGCGCTATTGTTGACTTTAAATCAGCTTCGCACAAAAGACCTGCTAGTACGGCTGAAATTTCAGAGTAATAAAATATTACTAAGACTTATTCCTTATGTCAACAGTACCACATACTTAACATGTGCTGTAAATGAATTGAAAAGAGGAGAGAAACGACTTATTGCAAGACAGTTATCTCAAGAGGTCCTCGAAGAAATTACAGGGAGGTTGTGTTCAGTATCCTATATAATATACATGTACTGGGTTAGAAGGTTAAAGTAAACTGATTACTCAGATCTGCTAGATGTTTTAGGTTTTAGTTATAGAAGTTTGGGTGGACATTAAGATACATTTGCAAGAAAATTGAGGATTTGTTTGTTAAATGAAATAAATTTTGGTTGTAGTTTTCCATTAGCACTAGCATGCAACTTTTTAAATTAAATTTTTACTTCATGCATAACAGGACAACATTTTATGAAATGTGTTATTTGATTGCACTTATGTCACTTAATTGTGCATAGATATTTTTCGTCATGTGGAAATTATTGGAAATAATTTGAGAAATACTAACATTAATAAACAAAATTTGTTTACTAATGTTAACATATTTTATATTTAATTTAGAAAAAAAAAACATTTCTTTGCAATGTATGTGCAAATGAGCATAGTGGGTCTGCACACCAAAATTTTGCCTGGCTGTCCCACCTATACTTAACAATGATGCTTAAAGTCATGATTTTTTGGCTATAATTTTATTTCTTAACATTTCCCCTTGGGAATTGTAGAGATTGTAGGAGGGGAGCTCCCCACTCACCTCAACTTACAAAGAACTAAAATCCAAATTACACACCTTTACAAATACTTGATCACTAAGGAGGAATTGTGTTTCTGTATCGCCACTTTGGGTTTTTAATTTTTCAATCATTTCTAGAGATCTAGCAAGGTCTGGTATTTGTTGACGTAAGCGTCGCCTTTTGGTATTCAAAGTGTATTCCATAAATTTATATTTTCCATGTTGTTCATCTAGTCTTCTAAGAACTTTTTCAACTCCGCCTGTGTTGTCTGGTAAATTCATGAATTCGTCGACATTGTCCTAAAATAGAAATATAATCGCATATTTTTATTAGCACCCAACTGTTAACAATTTTCAAGCTTTAGTAGCGTACAAAGTTAGTAAAATCAGTGATTTAGAAATCAGATGCGCCATTCTAACCTATAGTTTTAGAGTTAAGGTAGTTTATTAATAATTGATATTTTAGTATTCTTTACAAAGAGAAATGGTACAGGCATAATTTACTAAATAATTTCGTAAATGACTTACCACGAATGTAGCTTCTGGTATTCCTGAAAACGATTTAGAATTTTCAGCAGCGTCGCCTTCCATATTATATTTTATATTCTTTCTTTTATTTATCGAGACCTGTTTGGATTTCAAAATTATTAAATTTTAAAGAACTACTTTTATACTGTATGCTTACCGCAAACGTACAATAATGAAATTTAATTTTAGGTGCTATAAAAACCTGATCTTTTTTTCGACGATTTGATTTGATTAATTTAGGTGTTGCCACTTGCCACAGTCAAAAAATATACGAAGCCTGATAATATATTATTAGACCGTAAAGGGGAGCTATTTGGAGTGCATTGGAGAAAAATTAATGCATTTAATTTTTCAAATCTGAACGCGCTGACCGGAGCTTATGGATTTTTGACACCGATGTGAGTGTACATTCTGAAACAACTTCCCGCAAAATTGGGAACTAACATCTTTTGAATTTGTGGCACTTTAAATAATAATAATATTTTTTCTATTTACTGTCTTCATTCTAAATTACAATAATATTTTTATCTAAGCCAAACCTTTACAACTAAAGTCGTGCATTTAATTAATATTTTTGCTTGTTACGAAAAAGTAGAGGGTTTTTATACTGGGTACACCATAGTTTGCATTAACTTACTAACTCTGAAATGTTTAGATTTGCATACAATATATTTACTCTTTAGTTTTGCAGTAATTTATCAAGTAAGTGAAATTTACCAAAAATATGCACTTTGACGACTTTTTCACTTTGGGACAGACTCACGAAACGTTCTTTAGTTTTAATTTTAAATTAATTTAATACTATTGACAAAATCATCATCACAAGTTTTGCTATTTTCATTCCCGCCCAATCCCGTACTGCCCGGACCTTGCCTCAACAGATTTTTTTTTCGAAAATACGATTATGTCTTGCAAGGGAAAAAGTTCAACTCCGGTGGGGCAGTCCAAATTGCCTTCAAAGATTTTACTGATTCCCGTCCGACTGGTTTCTTCAGTAAAAGGATTAATTAACTACCCATGAGATGGCAAAAGTGCATAGAAAATTATTGATTATACTTTGATTAATTAAATATACTATAATTAAAAACACTCGACGTTTTAACCCCCCTCCTCCCCCCGTATAAAACGCCAATTCATATGTAAGTACCTATTAACTTTATATTCTCCGCACATGAACTTTTGTGTTTCAAGACGCAGATTAGGACGGATCTTTATATTACAAGATGGTGATTTAAAAATACGAAATGTCAACGCATTACCATCGCTAATTCCAATTGTCACTTGTAAAAATTTTTGCTCGTATCTGTATTTTGGGAAATTCTAATTGTAAAATACTAGTTACACTAGCCAAAGCATTTTCGCTATCTATAGTAAGTATAAAATTCCATTATTTTATGTTAGTCATAAATTCTAAGCTAATCAGTTTTATTGATTTCAGATACAAATTATAAAACAAGGCTACGCCCTTTCGATATTTCGTCTACGTTGTTGATTTTTGTTTCCAACATAGGCCTCTCAGATACCGCCGTTATGGATATGATGGTATCAACATTACAACAGCAACGAGCTGTTACAGAGCAATTAAGAAGGGAGGCTGCTATTAAACGCGTACCTGTATCTGCCGCCGTTACAGATATCGTGCGATATATAAACGAACACGAGCAAGAAGATTGTCTTTTGGTCGGATTTTCTAGCCAAAAAGTTAATCCATTTAGGGAGAAAAGTTCATGCACTGTTCTTTAAAGTCAATTTAATTTTATAACCATTTATCTACAGCTACTAAAATGTAATTCCTAATGTTTGTGTACGCTTTTATTTACATATTAGTAATTATATATTCCTAACTGTACCAGCTATTACATTGTTTGTCTTGTTTATTATTGTGAATAAAACATATGAAAACTTAGCCTTTTCTTTAAATTTTATCTATCAGCTAGTATTTTAATACTCTTAGTCATAATAGTAATTCATATTAGGACTTTGCTAGGTAAGTTGTATAGGTGGTAGGTTTAAGAAAATGGACAAAATTTTGCTAAACACTTTAATTGTGCACAGTAAAAAAAACTTAATACTACACATACATCAATTCCAGTATTTTGAAATTGTAATTAATTCTAAGATATTGACTGTAACTACATCAAGATTTTCATGACAATCTCATATACATATACACAGAAATCAGTATGTCATGATAGGTTCAGTGTTCACTCCATTACTATTTTAGGTATACAATGCAAAGGCTACTTTCAAATTTGAATGAATTAATTTGTTACTATTAGTAAAAATAAGCTATAACATGCATAATTTCTCAAAATGGCTTAAAATGAAATTAAAGATATACATTAGT